>JASVEL010000836.1:75000-456265 GCA_032618575.1 Nicotiana noctiflora | reverse complement strand
TAACAAATATATATAAGTAGGCGACAATAAGAAATCCACAAAATACCACGATATGAAGCTACACTACAGGTCCGAATCTCCTGCGAACTAGCAGCAATAATACAATACAGCTACCACAGAAGTAATTTAACAAATACGGATGCAATGCAATGCACATAACCGCTACGGCGTGTAGCCCGCTCCAATTTAACGTCGACGGCGCTCACCTGGGGTGTGTACAGACTCCGGAGAGGCTCCTGCAGCCCAAGCGCAATACTCTTGCGGCGTGCGGCCCGATCCTCATATCAACCATCGCGGCGTGCAGCCCGATCCCATACTCGGTCCACGATAAGTAATTAAGTCACAAAACAATTCATTTTCCTTAATTCCGGTTCTCAATTCATAATTTATGAAAAATACTTTAACTTTATTAAATTTGTAAAAGTCGGTGACTTAGCATTTCAAAAGTGTGATTTCAATTTCCAGGACTGAGATCAGTGTTTTAAGAAATTATAGCTATCACATAAATATTGTCCTTTAAGGACGCTACAGATCGGCACAAGGCCCCAAACAAGGCTTACAGCCCACAAATATATCAAATACAGTGTATTTCCAACACTAATAACATATTATTCATTTCCGGGATGGACCAAGTCTCAATCCCCAGTCACAATCAATCCCGCACCTGCCACGGTGTGCGAGCCACGCCCTACTAGCGTCATAATGTGCTAAGCCGGGGTTTCGAACCCTCAGGATACCATATAAACAAACTACTCACCTCTAGCCGGTCGTAGACTCGTCCGTGATGCATTTTCCTTTGAATTTAGCTCCCTCGTGCGTAGAATCTAGTCAAACCACAATAATTATATCAAATACGGGTCAAATAATCATAAACCATTTCAATTTACATGACATTCGCATAAATACACTAAGTTGGTAAAACCCGACCTAGGGCCCCACTGCTCGAAAAATTCCGAAATTAGTACCAATGCGATCCTTATCTCGCCACGAGTCCGTGCATATAAAATTTATCGAAATCGGAGTTCAAATGGCCTTCCAAATCCAAAAATCCCGTTTTCAATATTATGCCACATTTCTTCAAGATTTCAACCCAATTTCATGAAGATTGATGTTAATTCTACCATAAAATGATGTTTTTGAGTCAGAATCTTACCTCCGACGAATACCCGATGACTTCTCAGTGATTTCCTCGAATTTTCTTCTCTTTAGGGCTCAAAATTGAGTTTTGGGGGGTGTAAACCCGTAACCCCTCTGCTTCTGGATTTTATTCACTGCCAGAGATTTTTGGTCTTCGCGTTCGCGTGAGATCCCACGCGTTCGCGATGAACAACCATCTCTTTCTCTACGCGAACGCGACGACTCCCACACGTTCGCGATGCCCGCCTCTGACTTACCCTACGCGAACACGAACCACTCCACGCGTTCGCGAAGAACAATATTCCCAGCCACCTATTTCCCTTCTACGCGTTCGCGATACACCTCCCGCGAACGCGAAGCACACTCCCACGACCCTACGCGAACGCGACCCAAGGAACGTGTTCGCGATGCTCAACACCCCTGGCCTACGCGAATGCGTCTCCCTCTCCCGCGAACGCGATGCACTGAAAAGCTTGGCCTTCGCGAACGCGGCCCTTGCCACGCGAACGCGAAGGCTTAAAGGCCTGGGCAGAACCTGCAGTTTTTCTGCAGATTTTTGCCAAGTCCAAATGCCCGGTTGATGGTCCGAAATCATCCCGAGGCCCCCGGGACCCCAACGAAAACCACCGACGCACTCCAAAACATGATATGGACTTGTTCCAATTATAAAAACACCATACTAAACATCAAAACCTCCATTTACTCACGAATTCAAGCCTAAGTTTCTTCTAAACTTTCAAAACTAACATTCAATCCAAAACCCGATCAAACGATGTCCGAATGACCTGAAAATTTACAGACATATCCAAAATCACATAACGAAGCTACAAAAATTGTCGAATTCCATTCCGACCCCCGGATCAAAATATCACCTACCATCCGGTTTTCGCCAAAATTCAACCTTCGCCAATTCAAGCCTAAAACTACACCGGACCTCCGAATTCAATTCCGATTATTCTCCTAAGTCATAAATGATCCCCCGGAACTAGTCGAATCATCAGAATCCGGTTCCGAGTACTCTAACTCAATAGTCAACTCTTGGTTGACTTCTCATATTCAAGCTTTCTTTAAACATGCTATTTGTTTCATTTTCAATCCAAATCACTCCTAACTCACCCGATATACTCTAATACTGTTATAAAAGCATAAGATATGCAAATGCAAGGTAACGGGGTGGTAAATTCCCGTAACGACGGGTCGGGTCGTTACAACATAGTATCGATCTTCCTGGAAATGCTCACCGCCTGCTGATACGGTATGTCTGTCTCCAATTCCCTAGCCATGTTGGACTGGATCGGCGGAATAAGGCCCTTAATAAATCTCCGCACTCTCTCCCGAACCATGGCTACCAAGGCCGGTGCATGCCTGGCTAGACGGGTGAAACTGATAGCATACTCCGATACTGACATGGAGCCCTGTCGCAACCGCTCAAACTCTGAGCGCCAAGAATCCCTAAGTCTCTGTGGAATAAACTCCCTCAAAAACATATCGAAAACGGTGTCCAAGTCAATGAAGCAGACTCCTCTGGACTATCCAACTCATACGTGCGCCACCAATCATAAGCGGCCCCACGAAACTGAAAAGTAGTGAAGGAAACCCCGCTGGTCTCCACTATCCCCATATTACGGAGGATACGATGACACTCCTCCACAAAGCCCAATGCATCATCTGTAGCTAAACCACTGAACACCGGAGGATCATATTTCCTGAACCTCTCTAATCTACGCTGCTCGTCCTCGGAGGCAGCTGGCCCACCTCCGGGCTATACTGGGGCAGCAAGAGGCATACCAATAATCTCTGGAACCTGTCCCACTAGCAATCGCTGCTTAGGTGTAGCAGCTGCGGGAGTCTGGGCCCCTCCCTCGGCCTAAGATGTAGCTGCAGTGAGAGGAAGCAACCCTGCCCGAGCTAAAGTAGTATACATGCTCATGAACTGGGCCAGGGTCTCCTGGAGTGCTGGAGTAGTAGCAGCTTGTAGTCGGTGTACCAGGTGCCTGCGCTCCAACCTGATCCACCGGTGGTACCTCAGCGGCAGCGCACGCGGGTGCTGTGGCTGTACATCGGGCGCGTCCTCGTCCTCTACCATGGCCCCAGCCTCTAGCGGTGGCAGCATGGGGCGTGTGTGCCTGATCCTCGCGAGTAGCACATGTCCTCACCATATATGAGAGAATAGAAAGCAGAAGTTTAGATTTGGTACCAAAAATGTCGCACGACAAGGAATCCCAAAGAAATGAAGAGTTTCCTAAACAATTACATAGCCTCTCATAGATAAATACATACATCTCCGTATCGATCAACGGGACTCTAAGTAACCGTTCTGTGTCCCGTGACTCCTATGAACCTAGAGCTCTTATACCAACTTGTCACGACCCTAGTTCACCAATCGTGAACCTGTCATGACGGCACCTAGTCTTCGCGACCAGGTAAGCCTAACACGATGCGGAATATACAATTTCATGAAAACAAAGGATAAAATAACAGCGGAATAATATAAATGAAATGTAATAAGTGCCGCTCAACACATACTCTTCGCCAAAACGCACTAAATAACATACTACCAAAACCCGAAAACCCACGGGCAACACAAACTACAAAGAGAGTACAACTGTGGCTCTATACATCATGAATGTCTAAACAACGAGAATAAGGGAAGTAACTACTATCACTAATGTGAATATAAGGAGACCCCCGGATTCGCGGACGTAGTAGATCGTACCTCAAGTCTCCTGAAGTGCTGCCAGATCACCTGAAATGAGCCCGATCTGATGTACTTGGATCTGCACAACTAAAGTGTGTAAAAGAGTAGCATGAGTACACCACAGCTGTACTCAGTAAGTGCCAAGCCTAACCTCGATGGAGTAGTGACGAGGAAGGTCAGAGCCCTATCGAGAGACAATAACATAATGATAATAACAATAATAAGCAGTTTAAATAAGAATGAGTCTGAAATAACAATAATAAAGTAATTACTACAACCGTCTACGATTAAGCTAACAACAAGTAACCAACACAACATAAACTTAAATCAGCAAGTCCAGGATCTACGGGAATTGAACCCGCAGTCCCTCTCTATATCTAACAACTCAGGATCTTCGGGAATTGAACCCGCAGTCTCTATATCAGTATCTCTGGGTCTTCGGGAATCGAACCCGCAGCCCTAGGATCTCCGGGAATTGAATCCACAGTCCGTACCTCAATATCTCAGGATCTCCGGGAATCGAACCCGCAGTCCGTATCTCAATATCTCAATAAACTCCGGGTCTCCGGGAATCGAACCCACAGCCCTTGGATCTCCGGAAATCGAACCCGCAATCCACAAACACTACAACTACTGGTCTCCGGGAATCGAACCCGCAGCCCTTGGATCTACGGAAATTGAACCCGCAGTCCATCAACACAAACAATAAAAGAAAAGCACAGAGAAATATGATATACATAACTACAATTACACCAAAGCCACTATCAACAAATATCAAGAAGTTCAAGTAAGACAATTAGGCACTTAGACAGATAAATCCTATCTAACCATGCTTTTCTCACGAATATCAAGTAAATGTCACAATTAATTTAGCTAAAGAACAGAAACATCATGATTTAAACAGTTCAAGTAAGGTGGGTTCCAACAATCTATGCATGTACACGCCCGTCACTTAGCGTACAAGGCATTTAAATTAACACATAATATCCTAGGGGAGAAGGTTCCCCCACACGAGGTTAGACAAGTCACTTACCTCGACTCCGGTACGAAACCGCTAAGAGACAACTCTCTTTCCATGAGTAACGCCCTCTACAGGTGTAGTATCTGATCAAAATCAACATAAATACATCAAAATAGTCCAATTGGGCATTACCCAATCGAAACAATTCGAAATACACCAAAAACCACAAGTTGCCAAAACCTGACTTTCGGTACGCTTCTCGATAAATTATGAAAGTTACATTTTCGGGTTCCTTATCTCAACACGAGTCTATGCATATAAAATTTACCAAAATCGGACTCCGTTTGCTCATTCAAATTGACAATTTACCGTAACCCAGCTTAGGGCAAAAACCCCTCATAAATTCTCCCATTTAAAGTGAAATAATTGAAGATTCTAAGATAAAATCATGTATCTGTGCCATAAAACTTACCTCCGATGATTAACCCGGTGAAACCCCTGCAATTTCCCGTCAGTTTCTCTCTTTAAGACTAAAAAATGGAGGTTTTTATGTGAATGGCCACGACTGAAATATTCTGGACTTAAATTCACTGCCAGGCATTTCTACTCTATGCGATCGCATGAACACTGCTGCGATCGCAGAGAACAAATTTTTAACCCTCGCCAAACAACCATATGCGATCGCATAGTCCTCAATGCGATCGCACTGCTCATCAAAATAGACCTATGCAATCGCATACCCTGCTCCGCGATTGCATAGAACAAAATGCTGGGCCTGGGACCCCCTACTCTTTACACTATGCGATCGCATGGGCCCATACGCGATCGCAGAGCACAGCCATCCAAAACTATGCGATCGCATAGCCTTGCCCGCGATCGCATAGAAAAAAAATTTGGTCTCCTCCAAAACCTTCTATGCGATCGCATCAGCCCATTGCGATCGCATAGAACATTCGTCTGCAGCACATACCAGCAGTTAACTCACTTCTAAAATGCATGAATCTGTCCGATTGGACCCCCTGATTCATCCCGAGACCCCCGGAACCCTAACAAAAACCACCAACCTACTCCAAAACATGATACGAACTTGTTCCAATCATAAAAGCACTCCCTTAAACACGGAAATCACCAAATCAAAGTGAATTCAAGCCTTAAGTTTCATCCTTCCAAAACCTACATGCTATCAAAAACCCGGCCAAACGATGTCCGAGTGACCTGAAAATTTGCAGACATATCCAAATTCACCTAACGAAGCTACTACAACTGTCGGAATTCCATTCCGACGTCCGGATCAAAATCTCACCTATCGATCGGATTTCCTAAATTTTCAAACTTTGGCATTTCAAGCCTAGTTGAGCTACAGACCTCCAAAATGCATTCCGCACGCGCTCCCAACCCCGAAATCACCTAACTGAGCTAATGGAACCATCAAATCTCCATTCCGAGGTTGTCTTAATACTGATTCGAATACGGGCCATTTTTCAACTATAAAGCTCTCATTTAGGGACGAAGTGTCCCACAATGCTTCAAATTCTAGAACCGAACCTCCCGACAAACTACAATAGCAGAAATGAACTTAGGGGAATAGTTAAATTGGGGATTGGGATGTAAATTTCAAAAACGACCGGCCGGATCGTTACAACGCCCTTGAATATCTCTTTGCAATATTTTTTTGTCTTTAACTTGCAATTATTTATAAGCAATAATATATATACATAACATACAATATATACTACTAGAAAATATATAAACATAACATACTATATATGTTACAAGAAAATATATATACATAAGATACTATATATAATACAAGATATATATATATATATATATATATATATATATATATATATATATATATATATATATATATATACTACAAAAAAAGATTGTTTAAAATGAGCCCCCCCCACCCCAAATGACCATCAACGGTACTGTTGCACGAATAGCCATTTTTTTTTGAATTTACAAAACTAACCTTCTCTAACACTATAAATACCCCCTCCCTCTTCTTCATTTCAATACTCAATACTCACTTCTCAATCTAAATTTCTCTCAATCTCCAATTTTCAAGACTTCAAGTCTCAATCTCAATTTTCAAGTTAAATCATGCCTCGTTTGGAAAGAGTGCGCTTTATTTCGCAACACTTTGAAGTGCTTGAACAAAATGAAGAAGGCCAAATGTTAAAGTGCAAGAACTGTGAAAGAGTATTAAATTTTCGTTCAGGGTGTACCACATGCATTTTAAGGAGGCATATAAAGTATTGTATTGAGGGTATTTATCCGCAAATTCGTCTTTAAAATTTTTCAATAATTTGTATTATTTTAAAATTATTAGACGTGTTTATACTTCATGTTGTACTTTGTTATTAATTTATTATGCATGCTAATTTAGTTTAACTATTGTTTTGTTATTTTACTTTCTCTTCAAGCACTTTAATAATTAGATTTCTATATTATATATATATATATATATATATATATATATATATATATATATATATATATATATATATATATATATATATATATATATATATATATATAGTTTACAAGAAATTGCCTTAAATAAAAAATAGTTTGGAACTAAAAAAGCCGGTTTGGCCTACTAAGCACACGAGCCCGAGACCACTAAGCCCAGTACCATGTGAGCTTAGGCCCGTCACGGGCTGGTTACACTCTTTGAGCCCACGAAGCTCGAGACCATTTGAACCGACCCGTCTAACCTATTTAGGCCCGAGACAGGCCCACAATTAAGGCTGTTCGGTGGGTCGATCCCGGACCGAGCCCGGACCGGGACCGCGTGCCTGGCGGGCCGGTCCTGGTGTGCCGGGCTCATATGGTCTTTTGGGATCGTGGCGGGCCGGTCCTGGTGTGCCGGGCTCATATGGTCTTTTGGGATCGTGGCGGGCCGGTTCTTCAAATTTAGCCCACGAGACCGGGACCGGCTGGCGGGCCTGGGCCGGTTATAGTGGGCTTAGCGGGACTGTCGGGCCCGACGATAATATTTTAATTTTTTTAAAAAAAAAAGCCAAACGGTCAAAATTGCAGAAATAGCCGCTGGGGCTTCCATTTTGACTGTTTGGAACTTGCAAAAATAGTCATTTGGCCACCAAACTTTATGTAATTACACTTTTTTCCTATTCTCAACTATAAATACCCCCTCATTCTTTCATTTTTACTCACCAATTCATCAATCTCTCTCAATTTATATCTAATTTCTCTTATATAATTTCTTATATTATTATTGCAATTTTGTGAAAATTTGTGAAGTTGGTGAATTGAAGTCTTCAAGTCTTCAACGATTTTCAATTTTCAAGAAGTTGTTCGGCAATTCGGTAAACTCGTTCCAACTCTTAAGTTTTAAGAATATATTTTGTGTGTTTTAGTTTGCATAATTATAATTAATATGGCATTTTCTTTGAAAAAAATATTTGGTGGTAAGGAAAAAGTTAAAATGGGTGAAAGTAGTCGTCAACCAACTACCCTTCCCAGTTTCCCGACCTAGTCCCATTACCCGTCCTGCTGCTCCAATTATTCTTGATAGTGAAAACCCTTGTTTTCAATTTACGGATTCTGAATTTTGCCACAATATTACACCAGGTGATCAATTAGATTAAGAAATTATGAATGCTCTTTATTCTAATGAAAATATTTTTGAAACCCAACCGGATTTAGATGATACACCTACTAGTCTCGTTGTTAACCCAACTGATGCACCGCCTGTCCCACCTGTAGAAACACCTACTTTTAATAGACAACCTTCTAAACGCCAAGAAATATCATTAGTTTGGAAATTTTTTACTCAAGTAAGAGAACAAAATAAGGGTAAGTGTAATAATTGTGGAAAATTACCGGTGCATAAATTTACTGAAGATCGTAGCAGCACTGGTAGTTTGATTAGGCACGTACTAACACACCCTAGAGAAAAAGTTAAATGTTTCCAAATGAAAGCGCAACTAGAGGGGACAAGTGTAGATAACGCGGTTAACCCTAGTACAGGTTCACATGTAGTCCAACCTGGAATTATATGTACGAAAGTTTAGTAGTTGCTTACGAATATAGGAACCCAATTAATGCAACGTTCAATGCTCGGGTTGGGGGTGTGGATGATGATGAAATGCTTACAACTCAAGATTGGACGAATGTTAAAATTCTTATAGATTTTTTAGAATATTTTTAAGTTGCTACAAATGTATTTTCCGGGCAATATTATCCGACTATTTCAAGCTGTTTAGTTTATATTGCAGCACTATGTAAATTATTTATGGATTTTTTGGAGGGTGGGGAAATTTATAAACTTGCTATAAATGCAATGGAAGAAAAGTTTAAAAATATTTTTTCCCTATCCCGCCTATTTATGGTGTAGCTGCAATGTTAAATCCTATAATGAAATTAGGAGGTCCTCAATTTTGGTACTCAAATATTTATAAGGCTTTAGATCTTTCAAATGTGGAAGAGAGATATGAATAGGCCTCGCCCATTCCATTACGGCATTCTCTTCTTGATCACCGGATATTGATAGAAAAACAGTCACACCAAAAGAAAGACTCAGGGGGAGCCTACAGCAAGGGTCAGATTGACCCTAGGCTCAATGACTTCCTTGGCATTGAAGCTCAGCGTGACTCCTCTGGCCTTCTTCTGTCACAAACCAAATATGATTTAGATTGATTCCGCGGGACCAACATGCTTGGTTGCAAACCTTGTGCTACACAAATTGCTTCCATTTCTAAATTTTCAGCTTTGGATGGTACATTTCCCTCTGATCCTCAGGCCTATCGGAGCACTGTTGGTGCTATGCTACACTTGCCATGCAAAAGCATCAATTAAAATTAATACTCAAATAATATATAATGTATACCAACTTGCCTTAGAACATGCTAGGCCAAATGTTCCAACTCCTACTTCGTCTAGTTCACATTCGTCTAAAAGAGTTGCGGGCTTAAAGACACTTAAATCTTGGACAGAGTTCAGGGGTTCTCAAGGTGATAATTATGATGAAACTTCACATCTAAATGAGCTTCAAGTTTATTTGTCACGGGGACTTGAAAAGGAGAATGTAGACGGCAATTTTGATCTTTTGGAATGGTGGAAGTTAAGGGAAAAATACTTTTCGGTTCTTGCAAGGATGGCTCGGGATATTTTAGCGATTCAAGCTTCAACTATTGCATCAGATATCGCTTTCAGTCAAGCAAGACTTCAAATAGGTAATCATAGAGCATCTATGAGGGAGAGCTTGGAAAAAATTAGTACTATTCAAAGATTAGATCCGCTCGGAAAGAAGAAACTTTGGACTTGCGGAATCACAACCGGATGTGGATGAAGCTTATGAAGAAATGATAGCTGAACTTGCAGAGGATGCTGCTTCGCCCGGAAGTGGTGATGAACAAGCTTCTTTTCCACCACCACCAACGGAACCTCCTCCAAACCTTGAAGGATTTATGAGATTTGTTAGAGATACAATGTAGATTATATTGTAACTTGTACCCAGGCACATCTTCTTTAGTTTTTTTTTCCTTTAATGGTGGTATTAGTACCTTGTTGTGCTCATTCCATTGGGGGAAAAAGATTAAGAAAGATATGTCATTTTTTATAATAAAAATTATAAGACATGCCTTTGATTTTTTGATATCTCTTTGCAATATATATATAAAATATACATAATATATAATACACACACACATACACACACACACACACACACACACATATATATATATATATATATATATATATATATATATATATATATATATATATATATATATATATATATATATATATATATATATATAATACAAAAAAAAATCTCGAAAATTAAAAAGCCCGCTAGGCAGTTTAGGCCCACGAGCCCGGTCCGCTAAACCCGGGACTACAGTGGACTTAGGCTCGTCATGGGCCGATTCCACCTACGAGGCCCGCCAAGACCGGGACCGCTCAGCCCGAGACCACCAAAGATCAGGCCCACGAAGACCAAGACTGCGAAGCCCAGCCCGCTAGGCCCGGGCCCGGATTGAATTGGAAGTAGCCATCGGCCAGGTATTGAATAGATCTCAAGCGAGCTTGAACTGTTTTATTCGACAGCTGGCCTACGAGGCTAAGAGAAAAAAGGAAAGGTGGTACTAAAAAGCACTGCTACCAAATTAGGCTAGAAAGAAGTAAGCACCCGGTAAAGTGACTTACTTGAATGGACTTCGTACTACTTCACGCATGTCCAAGGAGGAGTGCCACAATACAGCAGTGGGAGATCGTTTCGGTTCTTTTTGTTCTGTGCTTTTTTTTCTAGACTAGATAAAACTCGTCACTACGAGTTGGTTCGTCTAAACCCTATGTCCCAAATTTATCAATAGCTTTGAATTTCACCATGTCTGAATCAGAAGGAGAACATGAAGAAAACATGGATTATGATTCTCCACGATACTCTCCCTATTCTCCACGATACTCTCCAGCTTCTCCACGATACACTCCCTCTCCTCCTTATTCCTACTATGGTGGGAAACGTCATAAAACTGAAAAAATGGATCGAATTAGCGCCTTGCCAGATTCTTTGATACTTCTCATCCTCTCCTCCTTGGACATGCGTGAAGTAGTACGAACTGGGGTTTTGTCAAAAAGGTGGCACCTCTTGTGGACTTCAGCACAAACCCTAATTTTCAGTTATTCCGGCCTACATGTTAATAGTATATATAAATTCGTTATCTTTATTGATAATACACTACTTCTTTGCCGGTCTGGTGTGGTCAAAAAGTTTTCGGTCGATTTTATTTACAGCAAACGCCTTGTTCGACACCTTAATAGATGGATAATATTCATTAAAAATAAACTCGTGGAGGAACTGGATCTAAATCTTAGGTCACGAGGTAATTTGATTGAGATTTACAATTTACCCCAAATTATGTACTCGGATGTCCATTTACGACATCTTAGTTTGTGCAATTGCAATCTTGTACCAAAAGAAGAAATTTATTGGCCTGCCCTTAGGGATTTAGAAATTGGATATGCTGAATTGAACCTAGACGTTATTAAAAAGATTTGTTCTGGATGTCGTGCTCTGGAGTCTCTCAAGTTTAGGAGTTGTTATGGAGTTGATTATTTTGTTATTGATTCCAAAAGTGTGAAGAAGTTGGTGATCGATGAATATGGGCAACAAAACTATGATGATCATGATGATGACGAGCTGGGAATATATGCTAGGAATGTTACTTCACTGGAAATTTGTGGTTATTTTCATAAAAGAATACTTGTACTTGAGGATGTAAAAGCTCTACTCGATGCTAAGCTAGATTTCTATAGGAATACAGATGACTACAAAGTCGAACGTGAATTTAGGACTGACCATAATATGTTAAAAAATCTCCTTGCATCACTCCAGCATGTTGAGAAACTCTCCATTGGGACATGGTGTCTGCAGGTTTGAATCCGTACTTAATTTTAATCAGTCATGAGGATGTAGCCATTCTTTATTTGCAAAATAGTACTACCAGTTATATGAAAATTTTATTAGTGCACAATGCAAGTGTTTGAAGTTCCATCCCATAGAGCAATTCCTTTATGCCAGTGTTACTACTCTTGTATTGGTTCAGAAACATTATTTTATATTTGCACCTCTGCATTCATGGATCTCTGCTTATATACAATGTTATTAAAAATTATTACTTCGTCACTTAATTAAAGCGAGTTATTCCTAGTTCTCCATAAATTGTATGAAAGGCGTGCTTCACTCCTTGCTTGTGCTTCAATTGTCACGTGGCCATTGTTGTTCACTTGTGCTTTTCGCTTTTAAAAGCAATGGTTATGCATGTAGTGCCATCTTTCAGATCTTCAAACAGCTTCTAATTCTTTGGTTTGAATAATTTAATATCTTTCAAATATTCCAATAAATTAAAGACTTTGAGAATTAGTGAACATAGATCCCTACTAGATTCCAGGAAAGATTCTTGGCTTTAATTGCTTTTGAACCGTGATGACTTGCTGATCTAAAACTGGAATAACTGATCTTGGTCAGGGATAGGATCATGAGACCACTAGAATTGGGATTAATTCCTGATCCAACAAAATGATACTAGTATTATTTTGAGAAACATCTAGTTTTATTATGTTAATCTAGGATTATTCTAGCTTTAAGTTAAACCTCTAAACCAATCTTTTGATAATTAATGTTATGGCCTAGGTCCTTACGTCATTGGAGATCAGAAATTTGCCTTGCCCCAGAATGAGATGCAAATACTTGACATTAAACACTCCTATGAAAAAGTGGGAGCTCCCTGGAATAGCAATCCTTCTACAAAGCTGTCCTCAGGTTGAGATGTTGCACATAAACACAGAATCTGCATTCGAAGAGGTACGTGTGCTCCTTCTTCTACTACTATTGTTGTTCTTCTATCCTCTTGATTTGTTGCTCATTGGTACAATGCATATGTATGCATAGTTTGAGCTTAAAGGAATGTATTCAGTTGAACATATAGAACAATATCTCCCTAACATTTATGTACAATGATCAATGATTAACCAATTACCTTTGGAATGTCGTACATGCTGTAGTACCATTTCGGAATGCCCCTTATTCTACTATCAGTGTTCTTCTAATCTGCTTGATTTTATGTTTAATTTGTTGCTCAATAGTACATAATTGAGTGTGAGCTTATTATATGGGCTGAATATATAGATAGTCCCTTAAACTTGTCTGAGTTTTTCATTTAGACACTTATATTAAGCATATGACCTATTGAGCACCTGATATATGCTCAAATTTTGTCTATTAAACACTAGTCTCTGACATGGCATATGCGTAGTTGCCTCTTAATATTAAGCGTGTGAAATGACTTTATGTTAAACTAGTATAAACACTTCAACTGGAAAATATAAAATTTTGCCAGGAAAATGAGTTTCTGGCTGTTTGTGTTCTACTTTCTCTCCATCTTCCGAACTCATTTTCCGCTTTTTCCGGCCATAGATTGGAAAACGCTGTTCTTCTTTTTCTGCTTTTTCACACCATCCATTCTTTCTTCTTCAAGATTCAGACTTATTTTCTCAGCCGTTTTAAGCCATCTTTCTTCCATTTCTTTTTTCAGATTCAAACCCATTTTTCTGAATAGATCTTGTATTTAGTTGATAAAGATGTTACTGCTGTGATAGTGTTTTGCGGTGGTTTTTTCCATTTTTCAACAATGTTCACGTCTTTTGGGATATTTTGCTAAATTTGGGATCTGGTACTGCACCTCCGTTTCGGTTCTATATCGCTATGGCAAAATGGTTGTTGGCATTGGCGAATCTGAGCTCAAAATCGGTGAACTATCCGAACATGGTGCTGAGAGCATGTGTGAGAACAAACAGTACAATCCAAAAGAAAACTTTGTTGGTAAAGAAAGGGAAATCTTAATTGCAAGACTGGGGAATGGGGAAGATCCATCTCTATTTATACGTGGATAACTGAACGGTGAATATTATATATGTACTGGAAAATGAAAATTCAGAGGTAATGAAAAGATTGACGTTGATGGGATTCATTAGTACTTCCATGGGATGTTTATAACTGGTTGTTTGACCGTGATGAATTTGGCTATGCTTTCTGCATGCTCTACTTCGTAATCACATTTTTTCATATGGAACTTCACCAGAATTTTTCTTTACGGTCAACTTCCCCTCTCTCTCCATATATTACTTTATGATTTTCAAATTTTGAGTTTGTTGCTGATGTGTCATTTTTTACTGGGTTTGTTTGTCATGTCAACGGCAAGTGAAGTTCACGCTCTGAACTAAGGTTAGGAATTGTCAAATATGTTAGTAGGCACAGTCTGAGCATAGCTCAGTTGTTCAATATGTCATAGGCTTATTTTATTTAAACAGCCGTCTATGTATTCAGCCTATTGTTGTATGTATACATTTCTTAATGTATATGTATGTATACATAGTTTGAGTTGGTGAAAGAATGGATTAGTTAAAAACATACAAAACTAGCTCTAAATTTGCTTCTACATTTGCATGCGATGCTCCATGATTAACCAATTACTTCTGGAATATTCTCGAACTGTTACAGTATCATTTTGGGTCACATTTTAAGAATTCTAATGACTTCAATGGAGAAAATTACTGGATATCAAGACATTGCTGGGTGCTGCATCTCAAGACTTTTAAGGATTCACGGCTATGATTGGTGGGACTGCGATGAGTACATCCTTCCTTTTCTGCAAATTGTTCTAAAGAATGGAATGGTGCTTCAGAAAATCATCATTGATTTCTTAGAAGTCTATTCCTATAAAAAAATTACAAAGAAGTTGCTAAGCTTTCCCAGGTCGTCAAGGGAAGCTGTCATTCTCTTTTCTAGTTGAGACTTAAACTAATAATTTTATCTTCTCTTGGTAAATAACAACGTCCTTTTAGTCCTTTTTCTTCTTCTGGCCTCTGTATTGTTTTATCTAATTAAAAATTATCTTTTCTTTGATAACTGGTCGAGATATCCATCCTTTTTTCATTATGTAATAAATCCCCTTTCTTTTGTTGGCCTTTTGGCATTTATGTGCTATAATTGTTATATGTCGAGTAAAAGGTAGTAAACTAATGTTATTCTTTTATGTATCCTTTCGTTAGCAAACCTATATTTGAGAAGATTTGAAGTATATACAAAACTTGGGAAAGACTAGCTTTCACGAACTGGCCAGCGAATTCTGTCGTGAATTATACAAGTTGAAAGTTAATTGAACTCCACAAAGGCACAAACATTTTGGAACTGGGTAGTTTAATACCTAGTAACCTCGTTTTCCACATAGTTGTTTACTATAAATTCTCCATTAATGACGGGCAAATAATATTTTTACTCCGCGGTCAAAATTATTTATATCCAGTAGCCCTTAATGGATGGGAGGAGGATTAGAATAAGGAACACAAATAACTGTCCAAATAATTTCTTAAACTAAAAATAGTCGGATTTTCTGGAACGAAATTCCAGATCTTTCATAGCCTAGAGAGAAAATAGAAAATAACTTAATCTCTGTGGTTCTAGACCTACTTTAAATTAGAGCTCGTGGTTGCTTCGAGTCGAGCAACGGAAAAAGGCTTTTTTTAGGGATAAAAACCTTCTCTGCCCCGATTCCCTCGACTAGAAATATAGAAAAAGAATCTCCTTTCTAGTCTAGGACTTATAGCTTTGGAAATTAAATTAGTCCTAGAAATGCCATAACTCTCTTTGTGAATGTCTCGATTTTCTTTCTCAAACCAACGGACATGGGTGCATAAATCGCAACAATTAATGGTAGAGCGGAAATTGCTTCTGATTTGATTTCGCCTGAAATGAATTCCTCGCTTTGATAAGAAATATCTGAGTAAACAATCTTTGAGCTGAGGTAATATTCCATTTTTGACGAATATATAATATATGCATAATTCATGTTTATAATATGTGTATAACTATGTCAATTAATATTTGATCTATGTATTTCGGCTAAAAAAATAAATGGTGAATTTGATTGGCTATTTATATAATAATCCCAACCTAGAATATCTTATAAACTATTACTTCTGGCTTTTCTCAAGTCGAACTCATTCTTTTAGTAGGACTAGGAAATAAAAATGAGATTGGGAGATCTCAAAGTCAGATACTGTCCATCTATGCGTATAGAGTTGTGTATTACTGTAATCAACATCTACAGTAATACATTATAGCAACAACAACAATAACAATATATGACTCCTAAAATAATCTATGATTATTCACCATGTACAATTCAAACTCGTTTGATTCCAACTAGGGTTGTTAATGGTTCGGGTTAGATCAGTTTTTTCTTAAAAGAAACTAAACTAAGTAAATTGATTTTTCAAATATTAGAACTAAATCAATTAAGTAAGTTTTTTCTCGATTTGGTTTATGTCGGGTTTTGTCGGTTTTTCAATTTTTTTCGATTATTTGTCGGTTTTTCTTAAATATAAGACATACACTACCAAATACATATTCCGGCGATCATATTTTAACGTAACACTATCAAATCAATTGCCATTTGAGAAATTTATTATTTACCAAGATATTGATAATAATTGAAACAAATATTGATGAATAATTTAAGGATTCAATTAAAAATATATTATTTTTAACACGAAATAAATATTTACGCTTAACAAAAGAAAACCATCAATCAAACTAGAATGTAAAAGTAAAGAACTATACTAAAAGTGCAAACAATCAACATTTACCTATTAAATTTTTGAAATCTTGTATGAAAATATACATATATATAGGTGTAATAACAAATTTGAAATAACTACTCCTATAATCGGCTTGGTTAGATTTTTTTAAATTTTTTTCTGATTAAGTCAAAACCAAACCAAATTTGATCGATTTTTAAAATTCAAAACCAAACCAAATCAAACCAAAAAGTTCTGATTTTTTGGTCGATTTAGTTTGGTTTTAGGTTTGATTCGGATTTTTAAATTTTCATGAACACCCCCTAATTCCAACTGTCAGTATGCTATAAATCTTGCAAAAATAATTTTATATTGACTATAGTTTTATATATATGAATTTTATTTCAAAAAATTAGGTAACCAATTTCTGAAATTCATACAATTTTGTTTTCTTCTTATAAACAAAGTAGGAGTAAATAAAAGACGAAAAAAGACCCGACCCGACCCAATATAAACGTGGTCTTTGGCATTGATAAGAAGAAAAACCTCAAAAAACCCCAAAGCAAAAGAAAATTAAAAACTTTTTTTCCAGTCCAAACTCCAAAACCAAAAAAAATGGGTGTAGCTTCAGACCGATTCTCTTCGTTGCCGGACTCAGTTCTGCTTCACATTCTCTCTTTTCTCCCCTTCGACGACGTCGTTCGCACCACTCTCCTCTGCAAGCAATGGAGAGCTCTCTGGTCCTTCTCCACCTCCCTCAATTTCATTCACCGTCCCAAAGATTTCATCTATTTAAAAAAATTCACTTCTTTTGTTGACAAATCTCTCATAAACTTGCACTGTAACAATAACAGCATATCAAAACTCCACCTTGATTTCCCCTTCAAACGTTGTTTCTCATCCGATGTTACTGTCTGGGTCCTTTTCGCCATCACCCACAAAGTCAAAGAGCTCAACTTGATTCTCTCCAGTGATGCTGAGGATCTGTATAAATTGCCTAAGAGATTATTTTCAAACCCTTTTATTGAAAAAGTGAATTGGGTTGGTTGTAAGTTTGATAAAATTGAGGTTTTCAGATGGGATTCTTTGACGGAATTAAGAATTGGGTCGGTGGAATTTTGTGATGATATGGTGAGAAAAGTTGTTTTTGGGAGCCCATGCTTGGAGTTGTTGGAGTTGGATAATTGTTGGGGTTTTCAGCGTTTGGATTTGGTTGGTGGAAAAGTGAGTAAATTGGTGGTGAATGGGTATAACGGAGAAGCAGTGAAGAAGAATAGTATGTTAGTGGATTTTGAAGTAGTGGAAATTGAAGCACCTTGTGTTAAGGTGTTGGAATTAAAGGGATGTTTTAGAAGAATGAATAATATTCAGTTGAAGAATGTGACGAGTTGTGTTTCCGTTAAGCTTGATTTTCAGTTTACTAAGGATGAGGAGCGCGTCAACTATGTTGATATGTTGATGGATATGATTGGGAGTTTAAGGCATGTCAAGGATGTTATGTTAGGGACATGGTGCATTGAGGTTTGTGCTTTTTGTGTGAATTCTTTCTCTCTCTTTTTTTAAAATATTTTGTTTTCACGTTTTGTTCTTGGAGCATAAAAAGTTGTCTTTTTTAAACAATTGGTTTTAGCTTATCTGTTGCTTGAGCCGGGGAGTATTTGGAACAGCCTCTCGTAAGGTCTGCCTACATTCCACCCCGAGACCCTACTTTGTGGGATTACACGGATTTTTTGTTGTTGTTGGTCTCAGCTTGTCTGTGTGTTTTGTTCCTTAATTGAATGATTCTCAAATATGGATATGCTGCAAACTTTCTGCTTGTATAATGCACGTATTGCATCAAGGAGTTGGTACATTTGTGTGTTTTGGAGTTTATGATTATTGCATAGCCTCCATCTTGTAATTTTTTTTCCAGTTAGCAAAGTGAACCTAATTAATCCCTTATGTTGGAAGTGTACTATTTGGTTCATGTGTCTCAAGCAATATTGTACTTAGTCTCCTGACTTCTGATACTTGAGTGTACTATTTGAGTTAATTCTTCATTAATGGGATCAATACTTGCCTAATTTGCTTATTACTGTCTAGTGTCACAATATGGACAGTGTAGTATGATATTCTTTGGTAATAAACTATAGTAACTGGTCATTCTGGTATTTCAGAAGGTTAGAGATATACTATTTGTTTAGTTTTTGTGCTCGGAGATATAGAAAGACTATTATATTTTTGCTGGCTGGTTGGATATGTTGCTGCCACTGGTGGGATTCTAATGGGTTGTTGTTGTTGGTGGTGGTGGTGGTGGTTGGATATGTTGCTAATTGGATTTATTTTCGTCCGTCTTGAAGGTCATGTCGTCTTGGCCTATGAAAAGTTTGCCGTTTTCCATGAGCAGTTATGAGTGTTTGACACTGCATACTCCCATCCAGGAGCGGTATCTCCCTGGCATTGTACGCATACTACAAAGTTCTTCCAACCTTCGGACGTTAATCATACATATGGCCCCACCCTACTTTGAGTTTGAGGTTTGTTTTCCGCCTGAAGCATTTGCTACTATCATACCTTGCTTTTCACTTATTCATGCATTGCATCCATTCAATTGGTAAATTATAAGGAATATATTGAAAATTTCAAATGCTCTCTCCTTATAGTATGTATGTTATAGTTAACATACATACTTTCTTAATGCTCAACTTCTTACACTATTGTATTTTTCTTCTATACTGTTGTGATTTGCATGCTTGCTTGGAGCGTGCATGAGGTAGGTATAAGATTGCGTGCATAATACCCTCCCTAGATCCTCTATTTGTGGGATACACTGCATTTGTTGTTTTTGTTAATCCTCTTAATATGGACCGGTGATCTTTGCTCTAATAGAATTTCCATTTGCAGCCTTGCTTTATTCCAATTGTATGTGATGTTTACTCTGTTGGAGGAAGGTGTCAACTGTCTATGCTTTCTAAAGATTGTGGTCTTCACCTTAAAAAGATTAGGATTTGTTGCTTCGAAGGAATGCGTTCTGGTCAAGAAGTCCTGTTCCTGCGCGATCTTCTTTTGGTATGTGCTAACCTTGAGCAGATGGTTATTGAATGGAGATCCGGAAACCAGAACTCCTCGATTCGTGATGCATCAGATGAGTTTGTGGCTGAAAGTTTATTAAAGGCACAAAGACGCTCAAGGAATGCAGTGATTTTGTTCAAAAACTAACTCTTCATTTTTTGCTTCTTGTTTTACATCAAGCAATAGATACTTGCGGTCCGGCCCTTCCCTAGACCAGGCCATAGCGGAAGCTTAGTCCACCGTATTGCACTTTGTTTTTGGGTTTACATTAAGGAAGCTTGAGAGTACCATAGTATAATATTTTCTTTGGGTTATAGAATTCAGTATGTTGTTTAAAGGATGTTTCTAAGAAACCCTTGTCAGTGATTTGAATTAGCTAGTTATACTCAAAGATTTTTCCTGGTATTTAATCATTTTTCCTTTTCATTCAACTTGTACTCTTATTGAAAATTTAGCTGGTTTTATATTAGAATCCATACCTTAAGATTGACTATAATATATTTTTCTGGTGCAACTCGTTTTTTTACTATTGTTAATTGTTGGATAAATTAGATGCTATTTAGTTCTGTTCCTATGGTTATGCGAGCCATATTTTCATTTTTCTTCTTCAATCTCTGGCATTGCTCATTTTTGCCAGAGCAGAGCGGTAAAAGTACTCTCAGTTGTTTGTTTGTTTTGTCTTTTAAGATTAAGCTTTAAGATATTTGAATCTACATAGAAATCTTATTATTAATATATGTGTATCTGTTATAAAATAATAAAAGAACAAGAACAATATTGTAGAGAAAAGTAGGGAGAGCGAATTCTTATTGATTTGGGGATGATTTACAATAGGGTAAGATCCCTCTATTTATATGAGAAATATGACTTAGTCACAAAGTAAAATTCTCCACAAGATAGACATTCACTCTAAATAGAATTCTATTCATAACACTTCCCCTTGAATGTCTATTCAATGATAATGTGCCTCGTTAAAACCTTAACTAAAAGAAAACCCAATGGAAAAAAAATTCTAGAAAAGGAAAAAGAGTACACATATCTAACAATACGCATTTTGGTTGCCTCGTTAAAAACCTCGCAAGGAAAACCCAATGGGACAAAATCTTGTAAGGGAAAAAGAGTGCAACGCGCATTAACTCCCCATGATGAGAGCATCAATTCACATCCTTAAGCCTTCGCATCCCGATCTTGTGCACTAGCTTCTTGAAGGTTGACGTCGGTAGAGATTTTGTGAACAAATCAGCCATATTATCACTTGAGCGAATCTGTTGCACATTAATATCACCATTCTTTTGAAGATCATGTGTGAAAAATAACTTTGGTGAAATGTGCTTTGTCCTATCTCCTTTTATGAATCATCCCTTCAGTTGAGCTATGCATGCTGCATTGTCTTCATACAAAATAGTGGGTAACTTGTCACATTTCACACCACATTTATCTCGAATAAGATGTATTATAGACCTCAACCACACGCACTCTCGACTTGCTTCATGAATAGCAATTATCTCAACATGATTAGATGAAGTAGCCACAATTGATTGCTTAGTCGATCGCCAAGATATGACAGTGCCTCCACAGGTAAACACATAACCTGTTTGAGATCGAGCCTTGTGTGGGTCGGATAAATACTCAGCATCAGCATAACCAACAAGATCAGGACTGCAATTGTTGCACTAAAATAAGCCCATATCGGTAGTCCCTTTTAGATACCGCAATATGTGTTTGATTCCATTCCAATGCCTCCTTGTGGGAGCAGAGCTATATCTTGCTAAGACATTAACTGAAAAAGTTATGTCGGGCCTTGTAGTATTGGCAAGATACATTAGTGCACCAATTACACTAAGATATGGTACTTCAGGACCAAGTAGCTCTTCATTCTCTTCTTGAGGTCGGAATGGATCCTTGTTCACATCAAGTGATCGAACAACCATCATAGTACTTAATGGATGTGCTCCGTCCATGTAAAACCGTTTAAGTACCTTTTCTATGTAGGTAGATTGATGAACAAAAATTCCGTTTGCCAAATGTTCAATTTGCAAACCAAGACATAATTTTGTCTTTCCGAGATCTTTCATCTCGAATTCCTTCTTTAAATAATCAATTGCCTTTTGGAGTTCTATAGGAGTTCCAATAAGGTTTATGTCATCAACATATACGACAAGTACAACAAATTCCGATGTTGTTTTCTTTATGAAAAAACATGGGCAAATGACATCATTTATATAGCCTTCCTTTGATAAATACTCACTAAGACGATTATACCACATTCGTCCTGATTGCTTTAGACCATACAAAGATCTTTCCAATTTGATTGAAAACATTTCCCGAGATTTTGAATTATTAGGCATTTTGAAGCCCTCTAGAATTTTCATGTATATCTCATTATCAAGCGAGCCGTAAAGGTAGGCGGTAACCACATCCATTAAATGCATGTCAAGTTTTTCATGGACATCAAAACTAATGAGATGACGGAATGTTATAGCATCCATAACAGGTGAATATGTCTCTTCATAATCGATACCAGGGCCTTTGTGAAAATCCTTGTGCAACAAGGCGTGCCTTATATCTTTGTACCTCGTTTTTCTCATTTCTCTTGCGTACAAAGACCCATTTATAGCCAACATGCTTAACACCATTAGGTGTTTGGACTACAGGCCCAAAAACTTCACGTTTTGCAAGTGAATTCAACTCTGATTGGATTGCTTCTTGCCATTTTGGCCAATAAAGTCTTTGTCGACATTCACCAACAGATTGAGGTTCAAGATCCTCACTTTCTTGTATAATGCTGGATGCAACATTATATGCATAGACATAATCCACCACTATATCCACTCGATTCAAATTTGTCTCAATATCGATTGGATTTATTGATAGTTCCTCATTTTCTTGAGTCTCGGCTCAGTGGATTCCTCATGAATCTCATAATTTATGAAGTCGTGAATTTCTTCATGAGATTCTTTCATAGTGTCATTTTGATCATTTATTTTCCTTTTTCTAGGATTTCGATCTTTGGAACCTAATGGTCTGCCACGTTTCAGTCGTGCTTTTGACTCATTAGCTATGACACTAGAAGATTGTCCAATAGGGACATCAATACGGATTGGAACATTCTCCGCATGGATATGTGATTTTGTTATTCTTTTCGTATCCGTAAATGCATCTGTCATTTGATTTGCTATTCTCTGCAAATGAATAATCTTTTGCACCTCTTTTTCACAAATAGAGGCACGTGGATCAAGATGAGATAATGATGGATTTTTCCACAAAATTTCCCGTTTGGTTTCACCAACTTCTCCCCCTAATTTTGGGAAAAAGTGTCTCATCGAATCGACAGTCTGCAAATCGTGCAGTAAACAAATCTCCCGTTAATGGCTCGAGGTAGCGAATAATGTAGGGCGATTCAAACCCAACATATATTCCTAACCTTCTTTGTGGACCCATTTTGGTGAGATATGGCGGTGCTACAGGCACATATACTGTGCATCCAAAAATTCTTTATCGGTCTGAGACGAACTAGCATTGCTGCATGCAAAATGGCGTGACCCCAAACAGAAGTGGGCAGCCTCATTTTCATGAGTAACGGTCTTGCTATCAATTGCAGACGTTTAATTAAAGACTCTGCAAGACCATTTTGAGTGTGAACATAAGCTACAGGATGTTCAATTTTTATCCCAAATGATAAGCAATAATCATAAATGCTTGAGATGAAAACTCAGCAGCATTATCAAGTCTAATAGACTTAATTGGATTATCGGGAAATTGTGCCCGTAATCGAATTATTTGTGCCATTAATTTTGTAAACGCGAGGTTGCGAGATGACAACAGGCACACATGGGACCATCTAGAAGCTGCGTATATCAAGACCATAAAATATAGGAACGACCCACTAGGTGGGTGAATAGGTCCACAAATGTCTCCTTGTATACGTTCCAAAAACGCAGGGGACTCAATTTCAACCTTTGTTGGTGATGGTCTAATAATTAACTTGCCTTGATAACAAGAAGTGCAAGAAAATTCATCATTTTAAAGAATCTTTAAATTCTTTAATGGATGCCCATTTGAGTTTTCTATAATTCGTCTCATCATAATTGATCCAGGATGTCCCAATCGATCATGCCAAAGTATAAAAGTATTGGAATCAGTAACCTTTTGGTTTATAATAGAATGTGTCCAATACAGGCCACAAGATAAAAATGGAAACTTCTCAATAGCCCTTTTCTGGCCAGATACATTTTTGGTAATGATGAGATATTCAATATATTCTCATCTATTGTCTCAATATGATATTCATTTCTGCGGATATCTTTAAAACTCAACAAGTTCCTCTTGGACTTGGAGGAGAACATTGCATTCTCTATGATAAGTATTGTTCCCTTAGGCAGAGTTATAGTAGCTCTTCCAGAGCCTTCAATTAATTTACTAATACCAGAAATTGTTGTAACGTCTGCCTTACACATATTTAAATGAGAGAAATATTTCTTCTCTTTGAGTATTGTATGTGTTGTACATGAATCAACTAAACAAATATTTTTACAATTGAAATTTGATTCAAGTTTGCTTTGTGAGATATCCATATTTGCTTCCCACGGTTTGAAATACAAAAAAAAAAACATGTGAATAAGCATAAGTATTTTTAAAGAAAAGGGAAAATAAACGAAGTGAAACCAATAGTAGAGATACAACCAAAACGAATTTAGTTTGAAATGGGAAATAATTATTGCCGAAAAATAATCCCTAAAAACTTTATTTATATTATTGTAACATTTGATAAATGTATGTGCATTAATACCTAGGTCTTTGTTAGTTCAATGTTTGTAACCGAACATATCAATTTTATTTCATTACATATGTAATGTTATATTATGTCAATATTCAATGCAAACATGAGCAAAGCAAGTAATCTGGCATGTAAGTTCAATAACAACGGACAAACAACAACTATATATATAAGGCTATGCTTATACTTATGTTAGTAAGTATAGTCGTATATTGAATTATGTATGCAGATAAACAATATTAAAATTATCTCAAACAATTGCAGAAATCTAGACTTTAAGTTTAATGCTTATACATAGTATTAAATGCTTCTACGTTATGAACAATAATAATTAAAAAGAGGAAAAATATTACCTTAATCTTCTCAAAAACTTCTTGAGACGGTAGATTCTCGTGCTGATAACGTGTTATAAAATAATAAAAGAACAAGAACAATATTGTAGAGAAAAGTAGGGAGAGAGAATTTTTATTGATTTAGGGATGATTTACAATGGGGTAAGACCCCTCTATTTATAGGAGAAATATGACTTAGTCACAAAGTAAAACTCTCCACAAGATAGACATTCACTCAAAATAGAATTCTATTCATAACATTATCTTTATTTTTGTTTGAAATTCAATAAAATATAAAGTTTAAATAAAATAGTAATTAAATATAATATCTACAAAATGCAGAGATTATATTAGTCTAAACAAGCCCTTTTTGCTATAACCCGTGTTCTGTATACTCTATAGGGATATACCAAGAAAATCGATAAACCGCATCAAACTTATAATGCAAGTCAAATCGGGATTTTTTTATATGGTTTGTTTTGATTTAGTTTGGTATTGGTACAAAAAACTCATCGACCATAATTGATTTGGTTTGATTATAACTAAAAAAGTTAAACAAAATTAAACCAACTTGATAGTACATTTATATAATTTTAAAAATTATTTATACATATAAATATTTTTTCAATTTTTTTTACAGTTTTATCTTTTAACGTATTATTTCAAATTGGCCCATAAATATGTTAAATCAAACAAAGTTCAAATCGATATGAAAGCTAACAAAAAAAAAATCAATTCAAGAATGACGACAATGTTGGGTATCTATTTTTAGTTTTATATTGGTTTATAATAAAAATGCATAACTTAGTTTATTTTTTTTAGTGCATAGTTATGAAAATAATAGTAATTATTATATATACTTATTTTAGCATGACATACATAGTATTTTAAAATTACGTTATTTTTATTATTAGTTAGCAATATTTACTTTATGCAGTTTTATTGTTTTTATTATTTAATATTTTAGTATAATGCTATGAGTTATCTCATATTAATATAACTAGTATTAGTACCCGCACGATGTGCGGATAATATTATGATACTTCTAAATTTTATAAATTAAAAAGAACAAAATATATGAATAACTATTGATATAAATTGAAATAACATAACCTCATATACATCCGGGGATACAAATAAATAAAAATACAATATGGTTCAAAAATAAATATATCACACATTTTTTTTATTAGTCTATTCCAAAAGAATGACACATTTCTGTATTTGAAATAATTTAACTTTAAATTTTATTATATCCATTTACATATAATGAGAAGTTCTTACACTCATGCAAATATCATGGCCCCACAAAATTATTTGGATCATAAGTTTCAAAAATTTTCTTTTTCGTTCTTAAATTTCGTCCCATGTCAAATTATTTCATCTATATTTGAATTGAGCGAAGTCATACTATATAGAGTAATAACAAATAAAAATATAATTAGTAAAATATAATTAGTAATATCTTAATTAATTATATTACATTATTATTACAACATAATAAATTCTCACATCAACATCAACTTCTACCAACCTAAATTTATACGGTGACAAATTAATATATATACATACATGATAATTTATTAACAACCAATATATATATATATATATATATATATATATATATATATATATATATATATATATATATATATATAGATAGAGAGAGAGAGAGAGAGAGAGAGAGAGAGAGAGAGTAGTTGGCCGACCAAGGGTAAATTTGTCATTATACCCTCTCATCTAATTGTTTCAAAAAAATATAATTTTATCTAAACTATTCTAGACTTTTCCGTCAAAACCTTACATCCATAAAGAAATAACCTAACACCATATACTTTTTCTCTTATTTTTATCTACTTTGCTCATTCACTTTCACCTCCTTACTCATTTGTAAGTCACTTTATCTCCTTTACTTTGATTCATCTCGCTTGGTAAATTTTTTCCTCATCTTCTTTCCTATCTCTTTCAAAATTTCGGTAGGTTCCATTATTGTTCATTCATACTTCTATCAAGAATTACTTTATCAGTTTTATCTACTTTGAATGTTCTAATTTCATATCTGAATGTCTCCTACTTTTTCCTTCCAAGAACCGATTTATCAATTTCTTTCATTTACTTTGGTAGTTTCAATTTCAGATCCGATTTTTCATCTACCCAATATAAAAATCGATAGTTGCTCCTTGTTATATGGATAATCAATACTCGTCTGTCTCCATCTAGATACATTCCAGGAAGGAATTTTATAATGGTCACTATCTTCTCTATATCATTGGCATTATTCCTAACCGAAAAATAAATCATTTGACCCTATATGGAGGCACTTCGCAACTTACCTCCTTGTAGTATGATAATAAGTGTACCACCTTCTTATTTCTCCTAAATTGGCATTCTACTGACCACAGTACTTTGTGACGACCCAAAGGGTCATCACTTATTTAATTAATCATTTCGAGCTTCTGAGGCCTTGAAAACCTCATTCTATGTTGCCTCGATTTACGTGCACGATCCGAGCATGTAGCCGGAAAGATTTTGTGATAAAAATTATGAATTTTATGAGAAATTTGGATAAAAATGATATTAATATTGATATGGTTGACTTCGGTCAACATTTTTGGTAAACGGATCCGGACTCGAGATTGGATGGTCCCGAGAGGTCCGTAGGAAAATATGGGACTTGGACATGCGTCCGGAGTCGAATTTTGAGGCCTAGAGCCCAAGTTATGAATTTTTCTATGAAATTGTTTTTGATGTAATTATTAAAGGAAATAAATTAATTGACCTTGGTATCGGGCTCGTATTTTGGTTCCGACGCCCGGTACAAGTCTTAAATATTATATATGTGATTTCTGTAAAGTTTGGTGACATTTGGATGTCGTTTGAGATGTTTTGGACCTTGAGTTCCAAGTTAAGAAGTTTTGAAAATCAAAAGTATGAAAATCATGAGTTTGAGACTTGATTTGATTAAAACGAAGTGATATTGGCGATGTGATCGCACGAACAAGTTCATAATGTGTTTTTGAGGTTATGTACATGTTTTGGAGCCCGGGGGGCTCGGGTAAAGATTTGATAGGCCGTTGGATGAAATTCTGAATTTTGAACTGCTGGTTTTTCACCCAGTTGTTGGCTTCGCAATTGCGAAGAATTTCTCGCAATTGCGAAGGGGACAATGTAAGGCAAGGCTCGCAAATGCGAACCTTCATCGCAAATGCGAAGCCCCTTTGGCCCAGCCTTGTTCGCAAACGCGAACAATTGTTCGCATTTGCGAAGGTCCCCAGCAACATTGCCTTGGTTCGCAAATGCGAACCATTGTTCGCAAATGCGAACATCCTTGTATCGCCTTGGTTCGCAAATGCGAACCATTGTTCGCAAATGCGAACATCGCCTTGTACAGCATGTGTTCGCAAATGCGAACATTTGTTCTCAAATGCGAACAAATGTTCGCAAATGCGAACTTCCCACCATTAGCTTAATTTTCAAACTCCAAGAAATTGGTCGGGTTCGCAATTGCGAACCCATGTTCGCAAATGCGAACACAGAGACCGAAAAACACGAATTTCACTCATTTCTTCACATTTTACAAAACCAAAACACCCATTTGCGATTCTTCAAGGATTTCTTCTTCATCAAAACAATTGTAAGTCACTTTTTACTTAATTCTTTCAATTCCTAACATCATTAAACATGTTTTTCATAAGAAATCAATGATTTTCATGGTAGTATTCTTGTTTTTGTTAGAAAATAGGGTTTTTCATAAATTGGGGAATCGGACCTCGAATTGAGGTCCGATTTTGAAACAAATTATATACATGAACTCGTGGGGGGATGGGTAACCGGATTTTGGTCCTAACCCCGAATTCCGACCATGTGGGCCCGGGGTTGAAATTCACTATTCCGGGCATAATGTTGTAAAAGTTGTATTTGGTCTTAAGAATTAGTTTGTTGAGTAGAATTGATGATATTAAATCAATTGTGTATAGATATGGTTGGATTGGAGCCAAATTGAAAGAAAAGACATTTCCACGGAGTGAATTGTTCATAAGCATTCGAGGTAAGTGTTTGTTCTATCCTAGCTTGAGGGAATATGATTATGTGTTATGTGTTATGTGATCGAGTGCGGTGTATGGGCTGTGGTGACGAGCATCCATACACTGGCGTCAAGTATGACCGTGAGTCGTTGAAAAATGATTATTTTGAGATATATTACAGATGAATTGTTATTGTTCTCCTTGTTGGGACTTGTTGTGAAGATAATTATTGATTGCCCTTGATGGGACGGTTTATGAATTACTGTTTCTTTCTTTGCCCTTAACTGTGATTGTTATTTGGGTGAGAAAGAGTGATAATGCACGAAGGGTGATGCCGTGCCATGTTTATTTAATTATGCACGAAGGTTAATGCCGTGCCATATTTATTATTGATTATGCACGAAGGATCATGCCGTGCCCTATTATTGATTATGCACGAAGGATCATGCCGTGCCCTATTATTGATTATGCACGAAGGATCATGCCGTGCCCTGTTATTGAACCATGTACGAAGGATCATGCTGTACTATGGATGTGAGGATGAGAGTAAAAGCACGAAGGGTGATGCCGTGCAACTGCTTGCTATTTCTTGAAGTGATATTACTTGTGTTTACATTATACTTTGTTTTTCCTTGTGAAATTATTTAAGGTATTCATTATTGTGTTAATACTTGATTATTTCTTGTTATTTTGTGGTACACATATATATACATTGAATTGCACAGGTTTATGTGAGTGTCTGGTCCTATGCTTGTCACTACTTCGCCGGGATAGGCCAGGCACTTACCAGCACATGGGGTCGGTTGTGCTGATACTACACTTCGTGCGTTTTTGCACAGGTCCAGGTTACGATCAGGAGCAGCAGCAGTAAATCGATTGCGTGGGAGTTGATCATATTGAGACCGAGGTAGCTTGCAGACGTCCGCAGGCCCGGCGTCTCTCTCTTTATTTATGTTATTAGCTGTAGTCTCTTTGTTCCGAGACAAACAGAATTATGTTATATTTCCTTCCGACTTTTATGTGTAGTATTCCATAGTAGTTCGTGAGTTGGTGACTCCACGTCTTGGGTAGAGGATTTCAGTATGATTTTCACCTTGTGATTTGTTATTTCCATTTCGATAAAGTATTCCGCATTTATTTAATTAAAATTGTGTTAAAAACAGAATAGTATGAATACAATGGCTTGCCTAGCTACCACGAGTAGGCGCCATCACGATCCCGATGTTGGGGAAAAATCCGGGTCGTGACAAGTTGGTATCAGAGCCCTAGGTTACATAGGTCTCACCACTCACGAACAAGCTTAGTAGAGTTTGATAGGTAGGTACGGAGACGTCTGTACTTGTCCTCCAGAGTCTATTGAGTTAGGAAAGAGTCTCTCATTTGTTCTTTCTTGTCGTGCGACTTGTTCCTCAATTACCGATTGAATTTCTATTCTGTCCTTTCGCAGATGGTGAGGACACGCGCTTCTTCGTCCGCTGACCAGCAGCCCGAGCCCCAGGCAGCTCCCGTGAGGGGCAGGGGCCAAGGCCGTATCGGAGGCCGTGGTAGGGGTAGAGCTCAGCCCCAGGCAGCTACCCCAGAGGTGGAGCCTCATATTGAGATTGACGAGAGGTTCCAGTCCCAGCAGCTCCAGTGGGGCCCAGCTCAGGTCCCAGGAGAGGCTTTGATTACTCCGGATCTCCGGGATGCTTTGATCGAATAGCGGGATTCATGGACAGCATTGCCGGCAGCGGGTTTATTATCGCTGTCTCGCCTACTTCTCGAGTCGGAGGAGGGCCCGGACTCCTATCGCTCATACTCCGGAGCCGCAGCTCCTCGACCTCGAGCACCGATGATCCAGCCACTGTGGCCACTCGGTCGGTACCACGACTCATGCGGTGATGGAACGGCCATGACTTCGATTCGTTATGGAGGCTTGATCGGTTCTCCAAGTTATTTACCACTACATTCGGTTGGAGCCGCATCCGAGGATCCTCAGGACTTCTTATTCAGCTGCCATGAGATTCTCAAGACTATGGGGATCGTGGAGACAAACGGAGTTGACTTTCGTACCTTCGTACTGTCTAGGATCCGCCAAGACTTGGTGGAGAGATTATTGCTCGACTCGACCAGCAGGTCCCCGGCTTTATCACGGGACCTCGTTTGCGGAACTATTTATGGAGAAGTTTCTCCCTCGCTACTCGCAGGGATGTACTTGGAGGCGCTTGAGCGCCTCCATCGTGGCACTATGCGACAAGCTACACAGTATGAGACGAGATTTATCGACTTGGCTCGTCGTGCAGTGGTGATACTTCCCACGGAGCGGGAGAGGGTCCGCAGATTTATAGATGGGCTTAATCAGCCGATTAGACTCCAGATGGCTATGGGCGTGGGGAGTGACATATCATTTCGGGAGGCAGCCAATGCAGCACGCAGAGTTGAGATGGCTCTTGCTAGGGAGGCGGTTATTCTTCAGATAAGAGGCCTCGTCATTCAGGCAGGTTTGGTGGTTCTTCCTCTGGTAGCAGAGAATCCTTTGATAGAGGCCAGTCCTCCAGGCCTTTTCATTCCGCCCTTCAGGCTTCGCAGGGTAGATCAGGTGATCGTGGTTCTCGGGGGCATTATTCAGACCAGTATCCTATTAATGCTCAGCCTCTTCAGAGTGTTCGTGGAGGCCATACAGGTCGTCAGGGCCAGCAGCCCTATCAGCCTAGGAGTTGCTACGGTTGTGGCGACCCAGGTCATATTATCGGGAATTGCCCTCTAGCAGCGGGCAACTCTCAGCAGCGAGGTCCTCGTCCTATGATTCAGGCCCCAGCTGACCCTCAGCCTGCCCAGCCAGCCAGAGGCGGGGGTAGAGATTATAGAGGTGGAGGTCGAGACCGTAGAGGTGGAGACCGTCCAACGAGAGGTAGAGGTCAGCCAGTTGATGGTCGTCCTAGAGACGCAGCTCAGAGGGGAGGTGCAGATCCCCGATTCTATGCTTTACCAGCCAGGCCAGAGGCAGAGGCATCAGATGCCGTGATTACAGGTACCATTCTTGTTTGTGGCAGAGGTGATTTAGTATTATTTGACCCTGGGTCTACATTTTCATATGTGTCATCCTACTTTGCACCGTATTTGGCCGTGCCCAGCTATGCTCTAGATATTCCAGTTTATGTATCTACACCGATGGGTGACTCCATTGTAGTCGATCGGGTGCATCGTTCGTGCGTAGTTATCTTTTGGGGTCTTGAGACCCGTGTTGATTTGTTGCTTTTGGACATGGTGGATTTTGATGTCATATTGGGGATGGATTGGTTGTCCCCATACCATGCTATTCTTGATTGTCATGCTAAGACTGTCACCTTAGCCTTGCCAGAATCACCCCGATTAGAGTGGAAGGGTACCTCAAGCCACTCCGTTCGCACCGTTATTTCCTATGTTAAGGCTCGACGTATGGTCGAGAAGGGGTGTCTAGCTTATCTGGCTTATGTTCGTGATTCCAGCGCAGAAGTTCCTTCCATTGATTCGGTCCCTATTGCACGGGAGTTTCCTGAGGTTTTTCCTTCAGACCTGCCGGGCATGCCACCCGACAGGGATATTGATTTCTGTATTGATTTGGCACCGGGCACTCAGCCCATCTCTATTCCACCCTATCGTATGGCCCCGCCGGAGTTAAAGGAGTTGAAAGATCAGTTGCAGGACCTTCTTGAGAAGGGTTTTATCAGGCCCAGTGTTTCCCCCTAGGGAGCACCTGTATTATTTGTAAAGAAGAAGGATGGCTCGATGCGGATGTGTATTGATTACCGGCAGTTAAACAAGGTGACTATCAAAAATAAATATCCACTACCGAGGATTGATGATTTGTTTGACCAACTCCAGGGAGCGAGGGTATTCTCTAAGATAGACTTGAGGTCGGGCTACCATCAGCTGAAGATCAGGGCGGCTGACATTCCTAAGACAGCCTTTCGCTCTAGATATGGGCATTATGAGTTCTTGGTCATGTCCTTCGGGTTGACCAATGCCCCAGCAGCATTCATGGAGTTGATGAATCGAGTATTCAAGCCTTACTTAGATCTGTTCGTGATAGTCTTCATAGATGACATCCTGGTGTACTCCCGCAGCCAGGAAGAGCACGAGCAGCACCTCAGAGTGGTTCTTCAGACTCTGAAAGATAACCGACTATATGCCAAATTTTCTAAATGTGAGTTCTGGCTGAGTTCGGTAGCATTTCTGGGTCACATTGTATCAGTGGAAGGTATTCAGGTAGACCCAAAGAAGATTGAGGCAGTCGAGAATTGGCCTCGACCAGCTTCAGTGACCGAGATTCGGAGTTTCTTGGGGTTAGCAGGTTACTACCTTCGATTTCGTGGAGGAGTTTTCATCAATTACAACCTTGATGACCAGATTGACCTAGAAAGGTGTCCAGTTCGAATGGTCAAATGAATGTGAGACGAGCTTTCAGAAGCTCAAGACAGCTCTGACTACGGCACCAGTGTTGATTTTGCCTACGGGTTCAGGGCCTTACACAGTTTACTATGATGCATCCCGTACTAGGCTTGGAGCGGTATTGATGCAGGATGGCAAGGTTATTGCTTATGCTTCGAGACAGTTGAAAATCCATGAGAAGAATTATCTGGTTCATGACCTTGAGTTGGAAACAGTTGTTCATGACTTAAAAAAATCTGGAGGCATTATCTATATGGTGTGGCATGTGAGTTGTACACTGATCACAAAAGCCTACAGTACTTGTTCAAACAGAAGGAGTTGAATCTACGACAGCGGAGATGGTTAGAGTTGCTAAAAGACTATGATGTTACTATATTATATCACCCAGGTAAGGCCAACGTGGTGGCCGATGCATTGAGTAGAAAGTATGCCAGCATGGGTAGTCTTGCATATATTCCGGTCAATCAGAGACCATTAGCTCTAGATGTCCAGGCCTTAGCCAACCGGTTCGTGAGATTAGACATTTCTGAGCCTAGCAGGGTGTTAGCCCGCACGGTCGCTCGTTCTTCTTTATTAGAGCGTATCCGTGAGAGGCAATTTGATAATCCTCATTTGCGTGAGTTGAGAGATACAGTACAGCGGGGAGGTGCCACACATGTAAACCTAGATGATGATGGGGTATTGAAATTGCATGGTCGAGTTTGTGTACCCAATGTCGAAGGGATTCGAGAGTTGATCTTAGCAGAGGCCCACAGTTCGCGGTATTCTATTCACCCAGGCGCCGCGAAGATGTATCGGGACTTGCGACAGCACTATTGGTGGCGCAGAATGAAGAAAGATATCGTTGCGTATGTCGCTCGGTGTCTAAATTGTCAGCAGGTGAAATATGAGCACCAGAGACCTGGTGGTGTATTCCAGAGGATTGAAATTCCCGAGTGGAAATGGGAGCAGATCACTATGGACTTCGTTATTGGACTTCCTTTGACTCGGAGGAAATTTGATGCTATTTGGGTCATTGTTGATAGGTTGACCAAGTCAGCACACTTTATTCCAATATCTGTCTCCTACTCGTCGGAGAGGTTAGCGGAGGTTTACATTAGGGAGATTGTTCGTCTCCATGGGGTGCCAGTATCTATTATCTCTCGTCGGGGTACGCAGTTTACCTCGCGGTTCTGGAGAGCGGTTCAGCAGGAGTTAGGCACCCAGGTTCAGTTGAGTACAGCATTTCATCCTCAGACGGATGGCCAGTCCGAGAGGACTATTCAGATTCTTGAGAACATGCTTCGAGCCCGTGTTATTGATTTCGGAGGCTCGTGGGACCCGTTTATGCCATTAGCAGAGTTTGCCTACAATAGCAGCTACCAGTCTAGCATCCAGATGGCTCCGTATGAGGCGATGTATGGTAGGCGATGTCGATCACCAGTTGGATGGTTTGAACCGGGAGAGGCTCGGTTGTTGGGTACAGACTTAGTTCAGGAGGCCTTGGATAAGGTCAAGACTATTCAGGAGAGATTGCGTTCAGCTCAGTCCAGGCAAAAGACTTATGCGGATCGTAAGGTTCAAGATGTAGATTTCATGGTTGGTGAACGAGTATTGCTCCGGGTGTCGCCTATGAAGGGCGTGATGAGGTTTGGGAAGAAGGGCAAGCTCAGCCCTAGGTATATTGGCCCATTTGAGATTCTAGACAGAGTGGGAGGGGTGGCTTACGGATTAGCTTTGCCGCCTAGCTTATCAGCCGTGCATCCAGTTTTTCATGTATCTATGCTTCGGAGATACCACGGCGATCCCACACATGTGTTAGACTTCAGTACTTGTCCAATTGGACAATGATCTATCTTACGAGGGGGAGCCGGTGGCTATTCTAGACCGGCAGTTTCGACAGTTGAGGTCGAAGAGTTATCCTTCTGTGCGTGTTCAGTGGAGAGGTCAGCCTCCTGAGGCATCGACCTGGGAGTCCGAGTCTGATATGCGGAGCCGTTACCCACACTTGTTTCCCGACTCAGGTACTTCTTTCTTTTGTCCGTTCGAGGACGAACGGTTGTTTTAGAGGTGGAGATTGTGACGACCCAAAGGGTCATCACTTATTTAATTAATCATTTCGAGCTTCCGAGGCCTTGAAAATCTCATTCTATGTTGCCTCGATTTACGTGCACGATCCGAGCATGTAGCCGGAAAGATTTTGTGATAAAAATTATGAATTTTATGAGAAATTTGGATAAAAATGATATTAATATTGATATGGTTGACTTCGGTCAACATTTTTGGTAAACGGATCCGGACCCGAGATTGGATGGTCCCGAGAGGTCCGTAGGAAAATATGGGACTTGGACATGTGTCCGGAGTCGAATTCGGAGGCCTAGAGCCCAAGTTATGAATTTTTATGTGAAATTGTTTTTGATGTAATTATTAAAGGAAATAAATTAATTGACCTTGGTATCGGGCTCGTATTTTGGTTCCGACGCCCAGTACAAGTCTTAAATATTATATATGTGATTTCTGTAAAGTTTGGTGACATTTGGATGTCGTTTGAGATGTTTTGGACCTTGAGTTCCAAGTTAAGAAGTTTTGAAAAAATCAAAAGTATGAAAATCATGAGTTTGGAGGCTTGATTTGATTAAAACGAAGTAATATTGGCGATGTGATCGCACGAACAAGTTCACAATGTGTTTTTGAGGTTATGTACATGTTTGGTTTGGAGCCCGGGGGGCTCGGGTAAAGATTTGATAGGCCGTTGGATGAAATTCTGAATTTTTGAACCGCTGGTTTTTCACCCAGCTGTTGGCTTCGCAATTGCGAAGAATTTCTCGCAATTGCGAAGGGGACAGTGTAAGGCAACGCAAATGCGAAGCCAGCCTTGTTCGCAAATGCGAACAATTGTTCGCATTTGCGAAGGTCCCCGGTGCTGCCTTGGTTCGCAAATGCGAACCATTGTTCGCAAATGCGAACATCCCTGTGACTACCTTGGTTCGCAAATGCGAACCATTGTTCGCAAATGCGAACACCGCCTTATACAGCATGTGTTCGCAAATGCGAACATTTGTTCGCAAATGCGAACTGTTCGCAAATGCGAACTGTTCGCAAATGCGAACAAATGTTTGCAAATGCGAACTTCCCACCCTTGGCTTAATTTTCAAACTCCAGAAATTGGTCGGGGTTCGCAATTGCGAACCCATGTTCGCAAATGCGAACACAGGAGACCTGAAAAACACGAATTTCAGTTATTTCTTCACATTTTACAAAACCAAAACACCCATTTGCGATTCTTCAAGGATTTCTTCTTCATCAAAACGATTGTAAGTCACTTTTTACTTAATTCTTTCAATTCCTAACATCATTAAACATGTTTTTCATAAGAAATCAATGATTTTCATGGTAGAATTCTTGTTTTTGTTAGAAAATAGGGTTTTTCATAAATTGGGAATTGGACCTCGAATTGAGGTCCGATTTTGAAACAAATTATATATATGAACTCGTGGGGGTATGGGTAACCGGATTTTGGTCCTAACCCCGAATTCCGACCATGTGGGCCCGGGGTTGAAATTTACTATTCATGGCAGAATGTTGTAAAAGTTGTATTTGTTCTTAAGAATTAGTTTGTTGAGTAGAATTGATGATATTAAATCAATTGTGTATAGATACGGTTGGATTGGAGCCAAATTGAAAGAAAAGACATTTCCACGGAGTGAATTGTTCATAAGCATTCGAGGTAAGTGTTTGTTCTATCCTAGCTCGAGGGAATAGGATTATGTGTAATGTGTTATGTGATCGAGTGCGGTGTATGGGCTGTGGTGACGAGCATCCATACACTGGCGTCTAGTATGACCGTGAGTCGTTGGAAAATGATTATTTTGAGATATATTACAAATGAATTGTTATTGTTCTCCCTTGTTGGGACTTGTTGTGAAGATAATTATTGATTGCCCTTGATGGGACGGTTTATGAACTACTGTTTCTTTCTTTGCCCTTAACTGTGATTGTTATTTGGGTGAGGAAGAGTGATAATGCACGAAGGGTGATGCCGTACCATGTTTATTTAATTATGCACGAAGGTTAATGCCGTGCCATGTTTATTATTGATTATGCACGAAGGATCATGCCGTGCCCTATTATTGATTATGCACGAAGGATCATGCCGTGCTTTATTTATTGATTATGCACGAAGGATCATGCCGTGCCTTGTTATTGAACCATGTACGAAGGATCATGCCGTACTATGGATGTGAGGATGAGAGTAAAAGCACGAAGGGTGATGCCGTGCAACTGCTTGCTATTTCTTGAAGTGATATTACTTGTGTTTACATTATACTTTGTTTTTCCTTGTGAAATTATTAACTGTGATTAATTGTTGAATTCTTTAAGGTATTCATTATTGTGTTAATACTTGATTATTTCTTGTTATTTTGTGGTACACATATATATACATTGAATTGCACAGGTTTATGTGAGTGTCTGGTCCTAGGCTTGTCACTACTTCTCCGGGATAGGCCAGGCACTTACCAGCACATGGGGCCGGTTGTGCTGATGCTACACTTCTGTGCGTTTTTGCACAGGTCCAGGTTACGATCAAGAGCAGCAGCAGCAGCAGTAAATTGATTGCGTGGGAGTTGATCACATTGAGACCGAGGTAGCTTGCAGGACGTCCGCAGTCCCGACGTCTCTCTCTTTATTTATGTTATTAGCCGTAGTCTCTTTGTTCCGAGACAAACAGATTATGTTATATTTCTTTCAGACTTTTTTGTGTAGTATTCCATAGTAGTTCGTGAGTTGTTGACTCCACGTCTTGGGTAGAGGATTTCGGTATGATTTTCACCTTATGATTTGTTATTTCCATTTCGATAAAGTATTCCACATTTATTTAATTAAAATTGTGTTAAAAACAGAATAGTATGAATAAAGTGGCTTGCCTAGCTACCACGAGTAGGCGCCATCACGATCCCGATGTTGGAAAAAAAAAATCCGGGTCGTGACATACTTCCCTCTAAAAGTGCCTCCGAGTGAAAGCAAGTAACAATGCTTCATACCACATATCCCCCCCTAAAGTAGGACTGTAAATCCCTATTTTTCCCTTAACAAGTGCAATATTTCCACACTATAAGGTATGGACCACTTGACCAACTTCCGTCATCAAGTCTTGGTGCTTTCTACCTATTTTCATAAAATAGGAAGTACATATTCGACCCCATCGGTTGCTCGATCAATTGGCTCATACAATTGAAGAGAACATAAATATCAACAACACGCTAAAGGGTCATTGTCCATACCTGAGCCATTAGAGAATAATTTATCCTCCCTTCTTATATATTTGTCACGACCCCAACCCCGGCCGTAATGGCGCCCAATACACTGCTAGGCAATCCCGACCAATTTAACAACCTTATCCCTTTTTATACAGTTCATGATTAAATTAACACAAATAATTACTAAGTCATAATACTGAAACTCTGAAATATAGTTAAAACATGCAGAAAACCCAAGTAGAAATACAAATACTAAACAACCCGAAGAATCTAGTGTCACAAGTCTGAGCCTCTAATACACGAGTGTCAACCTACTACATATTGCTCTGAAGAACTGCGAAAATAAAGCAAATAGGTTAGATGGGAAGATCAGGACTGTGGACGTCATGCAGCTAGCTACCTTGATGCTCCCAGATATGATACTCGGCAGAGAAATCCTCATTCAACCTCAGTGGGCGCACCTAGATCTGCACACAAGGTGCATGGAGTAATGTGAGTACTTCCAACCCAAAGAGTAATAAACATAAATAAGTGTTGAGAGTAAGGAATCCTGGATAGGCACAATGTAAGCTATAATTATAGCAGTTCAATCTAGATAATATCAACTCAATAAACCAATAAAAACAATGATGCTGCAACAGATAAGTGTAGATGCGTGATTTTGCCCCTACCCGAGATTTTTTATATTTTTAGCGTAAAATATTTAGTTTAGGCCTAATATGGCTATTTTAGCTAATTTTGACTCTTTTACTTTATTTTTTACCTTAAGATAAAAAATAACAAAAAATATAGTTATTAATGTTTCGTAGTCATTTTAAAATCGAAAAATGCAAAAATAGTACTTTATATTTTTAGCTTATTAAAAAAACGAAAATAATAAAAAATAGTTCCATTAACATTTTGTAGTTACTTTAATTTCGAAAAATATAAAAAAATAATTTTGTTTTAATTATTAGTCTTATAGTTATTTTGCTTACGTAGGATTAATTAATAACACCGTGTTCTCATTCTCGGTTCCGGGCAAAGAATAATATTCGGGTTCAAACTACCCGGTTTTATAATTTTCGGACCTAGCCCATAACCCTTGAAACCCACTTGGAGACCCATCACTCTTGGTCTCTCACGTGGGCATTGGAATAAATTCCAACAGACAAACAAAGGGGGGGACACGGCAGAATGGAGAGGGTTGTTTTCGGTCAGCAAAAAGAATAAAACAAGGGGACGGGGGTAGACTTTAGAGATTTTTGGAGACTATCTTCTTCTTCTTCATGAAGAAGATATAACAAATAGTTTGCCACCTCTCTCCGAGGTCCAGCCCTTCCCCGCCAGTGACATTGTCCGCCGGGAACCAGCATCACTGTGTCTTCTTCTCTGTCGACTCCTACCGTACAACCCTTCGACCACCCAAAACTCCATAGCTACTGCTCCACAGCACCTTACCTCTAACCCATCAGTCCCCATCCAAACGACCCTTCACCTTGCTGTCACGACCATTCCAAACACCACTCCTCACCATCGCCATCTTCGTAAGTCACATCCAGTCGACCAAGCAGTCCAGTGCCGTCGAACCAGTAACAACAACGAACCAAGCAGTCCAGTGGCGTCGAACCAATAACAACGACGAACCAAATGACCCCCTTCACCATCCTCGTTCGCCATTAACGTCCCTTGCAAACCAGCTCCAAAACATCATCGAACACACTCCAAAACAACTACAAATCATCCATTACTGTCAAGGAGGCCGTTGGCTTCGTGTTTCTGGTTTGGTTCAATTTTCCGGTAAGTTTCGAGGTTTCGACGTGGTCTTTTGTTAGCGGGTCTGCTCGTTGTTAGCTTCTTCGGCATGCCTCTTTGTATATTTTGAAAGCTAATAAAGGTTTGTTTTCTTTTCCTTAGTTTTTCAATATTACAAGTCATCTCATGTATTATTTGTTAAGCGCTTTATTTGTGCCCATGGTCTCTTGATTTGCATATTTTAATGTTTGGATATATTTGTTTACAGTAGTTTAGAGTGATTTGATTAAAATGTAGTTAAAGCATGCTTAATATGTTTGTTTGACAGTAGCTTGAAAGGTAGATTATGTTGCTCATGGAATTAGTTTTTTTTTTGTGTCAGTGAGTGGTTTGGAAATTTTGTTTAACTTTCTTTATGAAGGTGAAAATAGGAAACCTTAAAAAATTAGAGTTGATACGGATATAACAATGAGTTAATTGATCCTTTAGCCTAGTTTAACAAGAGTTGTAATTAATCTAATCCTTGTAAATATATGTAGCTAGTCCATTTTGTTCATGTAGTCTATAGTAAATAGTTGCTGATTCCAAAAATGCTAGCATACCTTAGGCAAATTCTTAATTAATACATTATTGTGATTTTGGGTACGGTTCCCGCGACATATTTACGATGCCTAAAAATTCGGGGGTACATTTCATGTAACCCGATTATAATGACTCTTGATAATCTTATTAAATAAATTAGGATTTCTTTTTTTTTTAGAGAAAACAAAGTAGAGAATCTTTGTTGCTTTAGGTTTGCCCTTTTTATATAAATGAGATGAGCCCCGCTAAATAACGTATAAATCATGGTGCCTTCATAAATGTATATATAAAAATATTTAGATTTCGAGATGTGCCGTTTCTTAGCGAATTTCATGGACTTCTCAAAAATGTAATAAGTAATCGCTCTAGGCGCGTATTTTAATAATTTTACCTTCTTAAATACGGGTGTGCATTTCATGCGGCCCAAATCCAAATCCCAAAATGTTGAATAAGAATGTGTCGAGGATGCGGGTGCATTTCATGTGACGTGATTCGAAACATATTTTTAGGCAACATTCTCTTTCGTAAATAATAATAATAATAAAAGCGGTAAAGGGATATTAATTTGCATTAAGTACATAATTGTTAAAATCAGATAAATAAGCCGAATATGACAGTTAAGCGACCGTGCTAAAACCACGGAATTCGGGAATGCCTAACACCTTCTCCCGGGTTAACAGAATTCCTTATCCGGATTTCTGGTTCGCGGACCGTTAAATAGAGTCAAACCTTTCCTCAATTCGGGTTTCAAACCGGTGACTTGGGACACCGTAAATCTCCCAAGTGGCGACTCCGAATCTCTCAATAAATGAATCCCGTTTTGGTTGTCCTTTAACTGGAAAAACTCTTTGCGCCCTCGCGGGTGCGGAAAAAAAGAGGTGTGACAGCTCTGGCGACTCCACTGGGGACTACAAACCCAGAACCACTGGTTCAGGGTTTAAGAATTCGAGCTTTGAATAATTGTTGTATTTGGCTTATTATTATCTGATTTTATTATATGTTTGTATTTAATGTGCTAAATGTTGCTTTTACCGCTTTGATATTTTGTGAATTGTACATATAAATTGTGCCGAAACCAATCTCCTCTCCGAGTCTTCTAAATCATGAAGAAGGGTGCACTTCGTGTGACTTCTTTTCTGTATAGTGTCTAATTCCCACTTTAGAACGAGGTTTGGATAAGTTGCAAAACCGGTGAAGCTTCTGTATTCCCGGGTTGCTGCCTCCTCCTCGGCTCGAGTTGTCCGTTCGGGTAAGCCAGGTCTAGAACAATAAACCCGGGTTTTTAAACCTAGAATAACAAAGCTTCATGCCGGATCCCTAGTAGGAACGTTTATTTGCATCATGTTGCATTTGACTTAGGGGACTCAACACAGGGGTTGGGTCCGTCTAGGACAGGTGACCTGAAATGAAAAGACCATCCTGCTGCATCCTGTTTGTTTTATGCATATATTTGCTTCAGACTTGCAGGCTAACCGTTTTTTTTATATTGAGGAAAATGAAAAAAAAAATAGTCTCAAAATAGTTTGTTTTTTTACTTACTTAAAAAGAAAAAAAACGTTTGTTGTAAAATAAAAAATATGTGATTTCAAAATAGTTTGTTTTTTTTAAAAAAAAGAAAAAAATTTTGTTTTAAACTTAAAAAAAAATGTGTGAAAAAATAATAAATAGTTTGTTTCCTTTACAGATGTAGTTTGTTTGACCGAACTACGCATGTTTGATTCTCCCCATTAGGTGGGATACGTAGGCAACCCTAATTGGGTCCAACCACCCCTTTAAAAAATTAAAAAAAAAATGTTGAAGTTTTAGTTTTCAATAAAATCAAAGTGACGCTGTTTTTAAAATAGCTGAATGTTCCGAAAGGACGCCGGAAGGCTGTTTTTTTGCAAAAATGGCCATTTTTGAAATCTTTCCTTTTTCTTTTTGAATAATAGCCTTGAAATATCCCATATGGAAATGTTGAAAGGCCGTATCCTCAAAATCAAGTTTGAGTTTACCACCCTTTTTCAAAAAAATGTGTGTTTAGTTTTTAATAAATCGAAGTGATGCTGTTTTTGAAAATAGCCGAATGTCCGAAAGGACGCCGGAAGGCTGTTTTTGCAAAAATAGCCACTTTGAGTCATTTTAAATAATTTACCGGCATAGCCTTCAAATATTCCTTGTGGAAATGTTACAAGGCCATAACCGCAAAATCAAGTCCGGGTTCACACCCCTTTTTGCAAAAATAACCAAAAAATATCAATTTTTTTATTTTGTTATAAATAAGTCGGGTGATGGATAATTTTGTAGAAATAGTCATAATTGACGCTAAAAATATTCTTATTCTTGTACAAATCTCTGGCACAAGGTGTGAAAGTTTTTCATCAGAGTTTGTAGTTGGAGTCGGCTTTTACAATTTTTCTTCAAAAAAGAAAACAAAAAAAAATCAAATAAACATCTCTTTATTTCTTGCATTAATTTGCACGAACTACGCTCGGTCCGATTCATGCGGGGTCATGATACGTAGGCAATCTCCATAAGATTCGACCACAACTCTATATGTATATATATAAGATAAAATAAAAAATAAAATAATAAAAAAATTAAATTTTTTTTTATAAGGACTGTCTGAGACCATTCTAACATGTTTTGTCTTGATAAGGAATGACTGATTCCGTTTCTACCATATTTTATTTTGAATTGTTGAGAATTGAGGTGGTTGGTTTGTGGTGAACCGAAAACAGAAGATCCAGGAAAACCTGATTATGATCCAAGATAGTGACACCAAGAATATCGCATAGAGTCCTTTACCTGCACGCCATGATGGACGCTTTGTGGGGATGTATTGACTAAAGCTGAAAATGTCGAAACAAATAAGTGGCCTTGGTAATATTGATGCGAAGCTCAGTGGCCAAAATATCGTGCTTGGTAATCGGGAAGACTCTCCATTTCTTGGTCAACCATAATGGAGTTTTTGGTGGCTTATTTTGTTGTCATTTCTGTCGTCCAGATTATTTCAGGGTTGTAATCAGGGATATTGTCTTGTAACTCAAACCCTTTTATCATTCTATTTTGTCCAGTTTTCTGTTGGTCGTAATACCTCATTTAGTATTGTCTAGGTTGGTTCCAAGGGTGTACCCCACTTTATTGTGTTTGTTTTGTTGTACCAACATATTCTTAACCCGTCTAATGCAATTCGCTTTCCATTATTTCTAGTCATATTTCTTTGATATAAGTCTTTCCTCTTTATAGTCTTTTCTTTTCCGTCAACTTTAGTGACATGGCATGCACACCCAATTTTGGTATGATCTTAAAAGTTAATCGCGAAGTCATTGAGAGGTGATAGAGATATTTAAATGAAATAAGAACGGTTTGAGATTATTGGAAGCCCGAGTCATATGAAACCGGGGCAAGTAAAAAGAAAACCGTTAAAGGCAAATTGGCCATGTTGAGATGGCGTTCGCTTGTGATACTGAAATGAAAGTGTCGTCCAGCAATACTTTAAAATGACAGATGAAAAGGCGAACGGACGATATGGTTATCAATCATGGCATAACCAGAAGATGTTGTGAATATGTTATTCGTACTTGGCATGTATTGAAGATTGGAATTACGAAGGCATTTTGTTCTGCTATCCAAACACTTCATCCATCGTCAACCCTTTGAGCCTTATTTTAAGATCTTTCATACCCCTCCTTCGGAATTAGTTGCAAAGACTAGAAACATGAGTTTGAAAGACAAGAGAAGAAGGGGATAAAGAAAGAGAAAAGAAAAGAAAAGAAAACAACAAAAAGAGATAAAGAAAATAAAAGAAAAAGAAAAATGAATGAAAAAGAGAAACTTGAAAAAAGGGGAATTGGGAACTACGTTTGACCTGATTCCTTAAAGAGGATACGTAGGCGCTTCATAGCTCGGTCATAGTGTAAATAAAGAAACAAAAAAACAAAATCCCCTAGTAAGAAACTGGGGCAAAGAAAAATTGTGTTGATTATAAATAAATTTAGGTCCGAAGGTTGTAAATTTTGAACCCAAAATTGATTTTGTTTTGAGCCTTCAATTCTTTCTAGCCCTATCCAAATCCCACATTACGGTCCAAAGAAAGACCTTCAGATCAGTCTTCAAAAGATGCCACGTCAGGCAAGTGAGAGAGTCCTATCAGAATATAAGACTCTGATTCTCAGCAGAAAAGACTCAGATTCCCAGCAGAAAGGAAACACAAGAAAGTCTTAGCAGTGACACCCCAATCCCCGGCTAAAAGTAATACAAATGAGAGAGTCTTACCGGTGAAAACCTTCACAGGCACCATAAGGCGACGAAAGCTGAGAGAAAACAAAAATGAGAGAGGCTTGAAAGTTAAAACCCTTCGGGCACTTCAAGTCGAATAAAGGTGATAGTCAGAGGGAAATTGTGAAAGGCGATTAACGACAGAGGATAGGCCATAAGTGCATGTCATGACCAGTAGAGTTGGTATTCGCGTTTGATAAGTTTTTATAGTTATTTCTTGTTAGAGAGTCATTTTTTTCCTTTGTCTTCTATTTTGTTTCTTTTTATCTTTTTCATTTTATCAAAAATTCTCCATCAATGTCTGTCTAGTCAGAACAAGTGAGAAATGACTTCAAAACTTGCCACCAACTTTCCAATTATTATGCAAAGCAAGGAAGTGTCATTGATGGCAGAGAAGTGTGGTGCAAAGAAGATTATTAAACTGGGGCAGAAAATTTTCTTTTTACTTTGAAAATTTTCTGGAAGTCAAGTTGTACTTGGGAAGAAGGAAGATAAAAAAGCCTTAAGGGAAGTGATCTTCGAACCAGTGTCATCCTCAACAACCTTCAGAAGAGTGAAACACCAATTTTGAGAAAATGAAAATCCACCAACAGTGTTATCTTCAGCAAGTTCCGAGATGGTCGGACAACACAGAGTGGTAAAGGAAGAAAGGAAATCTCATCTACAACAAAATAGCCCCCAGCAAGTTGAGAAACACAGAACGAGGAAGAGATAAATGGAAAAAACCCATCCCCAGCAAGAATATCATCTCCAGCAAATGAAATCATTCCCCAACAAGTTTTGGGAAACCCGAGCGAGGGAAAGGGGAAAAGGAAAAACCACCCCACAGGAGCGGCACAACCGCTCATAATGTTTTGAACTAACAAATTTTCTTTGATTTGAAACAGGGAAAGAAAGTGCTATTGATAGCAGAAAGTCATGCCACAAGGAAGAACACCAATATTGGGGCAGAAAATTTTCTGCCGTTGTTGAAAATTTTCTCGGAGAAACGAGGAAGGCAATCCAAGATGATGTATCAGGTTTGTCCACCTTCAAATAGGATGTTTCAGGTTTGTCCACCTTCGAACAAGACGTCTCAAGTTTGTACATTCTCAAACATTGATATCATGGGAGTATTCGCCCTCGAATAGGATACAATGGGAGTATTCACCCTCGAATAGGATACAATGGGAGTATTCGCCCTCGAATAGGATACGATGGGAGTATTCGCCCTCGAATAGGATACGATGGGAGTATTCGCCCTCGAATAGGATACGACGGGAGTATTCGCCCTTGAATAGAATACGATGGGAGTATTCACCCTCGAATAGGATACGATGGGAGTATTCGCCCTCGAATAGGATACAATGGGAGTATTCGCCCTCGAATAGGATACAATGGGAGTATTCGCCCTCGAATAGGATACAATGGGAGTATTCGCCCTCGAATAGGATACGATGGGAGTATTCGCCCTCGAATAGGATACGATGGGAGTATTCGCCCTCGAATAGGATACGATGGGAGTATTCGCCCTCGAATAGGATACAATGGGAGTATTCGCCCTCGAATAGGATACAATGGGAGTATTCGCCCTCGAATAGGATAAAATGGGAGTATTCGCCCTCGAATAGGATAAAATGGGAGTATTTTCCCTCGAATAGGGTACAATGGGAGTATTTGCCCTCGAATAGGATACAATGGGAGTATTCGCCCTCGAATAGGATACAATGGGAGTATTCTCCCTCGAATAGGATATTTTACGTTTGTTTTATTTTACATTTTCCTATGCATATTTTGTAAATTATTGCGAGCATGCATTTTAAATTCAAAAGTTGCTAACAAAAACAGGCGCCTACCTGTATAACAAGAGGCATGTCTTCACTCTTTACATTGCAGGTCTTGAAACCAGTAACCCACCATAAAGCAGAGAGTTACAACAAGAGTTCCTAACGCAAATTCAAGCGCATGAGTCAAAGGAAAGGAGGGAATGAAGGAAAATTTTCCCAGCATCATTATTCTCAGCAGGTAAGTAAACAATTCCAAAGATATCCCCAGCAGTCAAGGAAAAATAACACGACCTAGGAGGAAAGCAATTCCGAAACAAGGTAATTCAGAAGAAAGGATGGGATGGAGTTAATGCGTTGTAGTTGAAGTCAGGGTGCCCGCCTGAAGAATGGAGTGGCGATTTAGTTTTGAAGTTATAGTTGAAGTCAGGGAGCCCACCTGAAGAATGGAGTGGCGATTTATTTTAAAGTTGTAGTTGAAGTCGGGGAGCCCTCCTGAAGAATGGAGTGGCGATTTATTTTAAAGTTGTAGTTGAAGTCAGGGAGCCCGCCTGAAGAATGGAGTGGCGATTTATTTTAAAGTTGTAGTTGAAGTCGGGGAGCCCGCCTGAAGAATGGAGTGGCGATTTTATTTTAAAGATGTAGTTGAAGTCAGGGAGCCCGCCTGAAGAATGGAGTGGCGATTTATTTTGAATTCGGTTGAAGTCAGGGAGCCCGCCTGAAGAATGGAGTGGCGATTTATTTTGAAGTTGTAGTTGAAGTCAGGGAGCCCGCCCGAAGAATGGAGTGGCGATTTATTTTGAAGTTGTAGTTGAAGTCAGGGAGCCCGCCTGAAGAATGGAGTGGCGATTTATTTTGAAGTTATAGTGAAGTCAGGGAGCCCGCCTGAAGAACGGAGTGGCGATTTATTTTGAAGTTGTAGTTGAAGTCGGGGAGCCCGCCTGAAGAATGGAGTGACGATTTAGTCTTGAAGATATAGTAGAAGTCAGGGAGCCCGCCTGAAGAATGGAGTGGCGATTTAATTTTGAAATTGTAGTTGAAGGCAGGGATCCCGCCTGAAGAATGGAGTGGTGATTTATTTTGAAGTTGTAGTTGAAGTCAGGGAGCCCGCCTGAAGAATGGAGTGGCGATTTATTTTGAAGTTGTAGTTGAAGTCAGGGAGCCCGCCTGAAGAATGGAGCGGCGATTTATTTTTGAAGTTGTTTAAGGAAAGCGGCAGAGTGTAACGGAAATCCCCAGCATGAATCAGAAGGAAGGCAACAAGGATCAGAAAAGATAGATTCAGACTTCGAAGGAGAATAGCTCGAAGATCACAAGTAAGGGAATTCACTTCGGAGTGCAATGCAAGATAGCAACAAAAGAAGCTTGCAACCAGAATGCGAGTCAACAGTCCGAGGGGATCAACAGAAGTTTAGTCACAATAAACAAAAAGAAAACAAGAACTGCAAGCCTGGTCCTGATCCAGAAGGCCGAAGAAGATTGAACTAGCACCTACAACTAGCAAGTATCAAAGTTCAAATTTAGAGTCTACATGAAGCACCAAACAATACTCAAGATCAAGCTTTAGAAGACTCATAGATAGGAATCTTGTAACTAGTAGCTGATAGGTTTAGTTAGCCTTTTTCATGTTTTGATTTTCGATGTAATAGCTGGACCACGGACCGGAACTTCGATGGAACGGAACCTCGACGGAACGGCACCTCGACTGGCTCTCCACCTCGGTTACTCCATTTCCTCACTCACTTCTGAACTACACGTGGCCTGATTCCTTTATAGCCAAGGATATGTAGGCAGCTCGGATACAAGGGCTCGGTCACATCCTCTTCTTTTAGTTTAGTCCCTCCGAATAAGGGTCGGGTCAAAAAACACTTGTCTAGTCGTTCTTTGTCTGAAAACTCTTTGTGTTTTCAGTCAAAGAGGGGCATCTGTAGATGCGTGATTTTGCCCCTACCCGAGATTTTTTATATTTTTAGCGTAAAATATTTAGTTTAGGCCTAATATGGCTATTTTAGCTAATTTTGACTCTTTTACTTTATTTTTTACCTTAAGATAAAAAATAACAAAAAATATAGTTATTAATGTTTCGTAGTCATTTTAAAATTGAAAAATGCAAAAATAGTACTTTATATTTTTAGCTTATTAAAAAAACGAAAATAATAAAAAATAGTTCCATTAACATTTTGTAGTTACTTTAATATCGAAAAATATAAAAAAATAATTTTGTTTTAATTATTAGTCTTATAGTTATTTTGCTTACGTAGGATTAATTAATAACACCGTGTTCTCATTCTCGGTTCCGGGCAAAGAATAATATTGGGGTTCAAACTACCCGGTTTTATAATTTTCGGACCTAGCCCATAACCCTTGAAACCCACGTGGAGACCCATCACTCTTGGTCTCTCACGTGGGCATTGGAATAAATTCCAACGGACAAACAAAATGGGGGGACACGGCAGAATGGAGAGGGTTGTTTTCGGTCAGCAAAAAGAATAAAACAAGGGGACGGGGGTAGACTTTAGAGATTTTTGGAGACTATCTTCTTCTTCTTCATGAAGAAGATATAACAAACAGTTCGCCACCTCCCTCCGAGGTCCAGCCCTTCCCCGCCAGTGACATTGTTCGCCGGGAACCAGCATCACTGTGTCTTCTTCTCTGTCGACTCCTACCGTACAACCCTTCGACCACCCAAAACTCCATAGCTACTGCTCCACAGCACCTTACCTCTAACCCATCAGTCCCCATCCAAACGACCCTTCACCTTGCTGTCACGACCATTCCAAACACCACTCCTCACCATTGCCATCTTCGTAAGTCACATCCAGTCGACCAAGCAGTCCAGTGGCGTCGAACCAGTAACAACAACGAACCAAGCAGTCCAGTGGCGTCGAACCAATAACAACGACGAACCAAATGACCCCCTTCACCATCCTCGTCCGCCATTAACGTCCCTTGCAAACCAGCTCCAAAACATCATCGAACACACTCCAAAACAACTCCAAATCATCCATTACTGTCAAGGAGGCCGTTGGCTTCGTGTTTCTGGTTTGGTTCAATTTTCCGGTAAGTTTCGAGGTTTCGACGTGGTCTTTTGTTAGCGGGTCTGCTCGTTGTTAGCTTCTTCGGCATGCCTCTTTGTATATTTTGAAAGCTAATAAAGGTTTGTTTTCTTTTCCTTAGTTTTTCAATATTACAAGTCATCTCATGTATTATTTGTTAAGCGCTTTATTTGTGCCCATGGTCTCTTGATTTGCATATTTTAATGTTTGGATATATTTGTTTACAGTAGTTTAGAGTGATTTGATTAAAATGTAGTTAAAGCATGCTTAATATGTTTGTTTGACAGTAGCTTGAAAGGTAGATTATGTTGCACATGGAATTAGTTTTTTTTTTGTGTCAGTGAGTGGTTTGGAAATTTTGTTTAACTTTCTTTATGAAGGTGAAAATAGGAAACCTTAAAAAATTAGAGTTGAGACGGATATAACAATGAGTTAATTGATCCTTTAGCCTAGTTTAACAAGAGTTGTAATTAAGCTAATCCTTGTAAATATACGTCGCTAGTCCATTTTGTTCATGTAGTCTATAGTAAATAGTTGTTGATTCCAAAAATGCTAGCATACCTTAGGAAAATTCTTAATTAATACATTATTGTGATTATGGGTACGGTTCCCGCGACATATTTACGATGCCTAAAAATTCGGGGGTACATTTCATGTAACCCGATTATAATGACTCTTGATAATCTTATTAAATAAATTAGGATTTCTTTTTTTTAGAGAAAACAAAGTAGAGAATCTTAGTTGCTTTAGGTTTGCCCTTTTTTATATAAATGAGATGAGCCCCGCTAAATAACGTATAAATCATGGTGCCCTCATAAATGTATATATAAAAATATTTAGATTTCGAGATGTGCCGTTTCTTAGCGAATTTCATGGACTTCTCAAAAATGTAAATAAGTAATCGCTCTAGGCGCGTATTTTAATAATTTTACCTTCTTAAATACGGGTGTGCATTTCATGCGGCCCAAATCCAAATCCCAAAATGTTGAATAAGAATGTGTCGAGGATCCGGGTGCATTTCATGTGACGTGATTCGAAACATATTTTTAGGCAACATTCTCTTTCGTAAATAATAATAATAATAAAAGCGGTAAAGGGATATTAATTTGCATTAAGTACATAACTGTTAAAATCAGATAAATAAGCCGAATATGACAGTTAAGCGACCGTGCTAGAACCACGGAATTCGGGGAATGCCTAACACCTTCTCCCGGGTTAACAGAATTCCTTATCCGGATTTCTAGTTCGCGGACCATTAAATAGAGTCAAACCTTTCCTCAATTCGGGTTTCAAACCGGTGACTTGGGACACCATAAAACTCCCAAGTGGCGACTCCGAATCTCTCAATAAATGAATCCCGTTTTGGTTGTCCTTTAATTGGAAAAACTCTCTTTTATATATCGCGCCCTCGCGGGTTAGCGCCAAAAGGAGGTGTGACAATAAGTAAATGAATGTCAATCAATTAAGGCATGCAACAAATAATGCGGTACTATCTAGTACCTACTGCGGCGTGCAGCCCGCTCCATTTATTTATCGTCGACAGCGCTCACTGGGGGTGTGCAGACTCTGTGAGGGGCCCCTTATAGCCCAAATGCAATAATCAAGCCATCTCATGACATCAACCAGGCCTCGGCCTCAATATCAATACAGTACCGATGCGACGTACAGCCCGAGCCAACCATATATCCAGAAATTACTATAACACTGCTGCGGCGCGCTACCCGATCCATGCTCAATCCAGAAATGCACATAAACCACTAGGGAAATATTAAAAGAATGGTTCTCAGCTCAAAACGTCAATAAAATATTGTTTAGGTTTTCAAATCTTAGAAAAATGGTTGAGTTGCAAAACCATATTAAAACCCTGGACCGAGATCAAATAATATGCAAAGTAATGCAGAAACAGTGTTACCAATCCCTGAAGGATTCGAATAGTCGACACGAAGCCCAAAATATGGTAATTAGCCCAAATTAATAACAAGTTGTTTCAGTCAAATACGTATCAATTTCATCAACCGGGACGGACCATGTCACAATCCCCAATGGCGCTCTACCCCACGCTCATATCCGGTTGCAGGTCACCTCAATACAATACTATGATGTGCAAATCCGAGATTTCAAACCCTCAGGATATCATTTACAAGTATTACTCACATTAAACCGGCTAAAATCCTAGCTCGCTATGTCTTTGCCTCTCAAATCAACCTCCTCGTGTGTCGAATCTGCCCAAAACCACAATGAATTTGTCACAATATGCTATAGGAACAATACCAGTTGAAAATAATCGAAAAACATCAAAATCCCAAAATTTGGCAAAACCCGAGCCCTGGGTCCGCTTCTCGAAATTCAAATTTTTTTCACATAAAAGTGTTACCCATCCTCTCTCGATTTCGGACATATAAAAACACCAAAATCAGAGTCCGTTTGACCTCTCAAATTGATCCCTAATGGTCTCATAATCTCAGGCCCAAAAACCTATTTTTCATGAATTGAAGGCTGGGATTATGGTCTATAATCACCCATAAATGCGCTTTAATTATCAAATGTCACGACCCAAACCTCCTTCATGATGGCGCCCAACAGATTGCTAGGCAAGCCCGACCATTTCCCGATAACTATTCCAATTATTTAATTCAAAGATATTCTATTTAAAGTCAATTATCCTATTTTCATAATAACAACAATAATGCGGAATTCAAAACAAACTGAAATAACAGCCCAATACGATTTGGTGTCACAAGTATGAGCCTCTACACATCAGAGTAATACTCTATACAACTGAGTTTAAGCAGAAAAACAAAAGATAGATAATGGAAGGAGAGATCGGGTCTTGCGGACGCCGCCAGCTACCTCGATGTCTCCGCAAAAGATGAAACGACAGTAATATAGCTCAACTGCCCTCCAGAATCCCTGTATCTGCACACCAGGTGCAGAGAGTAGAGTGAGTACTTCCAACTCAGTGAGTAGTATCAATAAATAATAACTGAAAATAAGAAAACCTGTAAGAACACTAAACATTTCTAAGGGCAACAGTACAGGTAATAACGTCTCTAAGGTGGAAAGTCCAGTTTCAGTCTACTACTGTCTCACACTAATCCAACACTGTTGTGGCGCGCAGAACGATCCTTACTAATACTGTTGTGGCGTACAGCCCGACCAATATAGTATATATAATGCTACGGCATGCAGCCCGATCCAATATAATAGATATAATGCTGCGGCGTGCAGCCCGATCCAATAACATATATAAATGCGCTCACTGGGGGTGTGTGCAGACTCCGGAGGGGCTCCTTCAGCCCAATCGCTATAATACTGTGGCGTGGAGTCCGATCCACATATATATCATTGCGGCGTGCAGTCTGATCTATGTATATATCACTGCGGCGTGCAGTCCGATCCATATATATAATACTGCGCCGTGCAGTCCGATCCAATAAATGTATATGTATATACTGCTGCGGTGTGTATCCCGATCCGGTATATATATCAATACCTCACCATGGGTCCTCGACCTCTCTCAGTCAATATAGACTTGGCCTCCCGGGCCCTCTCAGCTAGAACTGGGTATTCAACCCTAGGTATTCTCACTTAGAGTACATTTCTAGTACCGGTTCATGATATGCTTTACAGATAGGAGTACGACTGAGAGTATGTGTTCATCAGGTATAGGGGTTATTTAGCTCCACAGGCTTCCCTAAGGTTCTACAGATCGGCATAAGGCTCCAAACATGACAACTAGCCCAAATATACAGATATAAGCCCAGCCTCAGTCAACAAGTACAGTAAACCATCAATTGGGATGGACTAAGTTCGAATCCCCAATCACAATATCACCACGCTCGTCCCGCGACGCGTGTTTCATCTCAAAATAGCAATGTATAGTGCAAATACGGGGTTTCAAACCCTCAGTATATCATTCGTGACTACCACTCACCTCGAACCGGCCAAAATCCTAGCTCGCCTTGCGCTTTCCTCGCAAATCGACCTCCTCGGATGCCAAATCTGATCAAAATCAATAAGAATACATCAAAATTGGCTAATAGAACATAACCCAATCGAAAAGACTCGAAAAACTCCCAAAAACACGAAGTTGCCAAAACCTGAGTCCGGGCCTGCTTCTCGAAAAATTACGAATTTCATATTTTCAGAATCCTCATCTTGCCACGATCCGTACATATAAAATTTATCAAAATCGGAATTCAAATGAGCCACCAAATCACGATTTTACATAGCAAAAATCCAAGCCCAAACTTCCTCAATTTATGTCCAATTTCAAAGAATTAATGAAAGATTCTTTGATAAAATGATGTATTAAGACCACGAGACTTACCTCCAATCACTTCTCGATGAAATACTCTTCAAATTCTATCAATTAGCTCTCAAGGTGCTAAAAAATGGAGGAAAATATGAAGGGTTCGCGACTGAAATGATATTAAAAACCTTTCTGTAGCCCAGTTTTATCTCTATGCGATCACAGCCGTGCTATTGAGATCGCATAACACAAATTTAATACCTCAAAATTTTCTCTTATGCGATCGCACTCCTTCCCTTGCGATCGCATAAAATAATTCATTGCCAGGGACCCCAAACCCAACTACACTACGCGATCGCACTCACATCCATGCGAACGCAGAGAAAAATTTCACAGACCTATGCGATCCCAACCCCTATTACGCGATCACATAGCACAAACTTAGACCCCTCTTCTATCCTTCTATGCGATCGCAATGGCATCTATGCGATCGCATAGAGCAATCTTCTGCAACATATACCAGTAGTAATCAGACCTCCCAATAAGCTAAAATTGATCCGTTTGGACCCCCAGATTAACCCCGAGGCCCCCCGGGACCTCAATGAAAACCACCAACCTACTCCAAAACACGATACGAACTTGTTCCAATCATAAAAACACATCCTTAAACACGAAAATCATCAAATTAAGGTGGATTCAATCTTAAGTTTCAACTAAAACTTCCGAAACCTACATTCAATCAAAAACCCAACCAAATAATGTCCGAATGACCTGAAAAATTGCAGACATATCCAAAATCACCTAATGAAGCTAATGCAATAGTCGTAATTCCATTCCGACTCTCAGATAGAAATCTCACATATCGACCGGAATTCGCCAAAATTCCAACTTCACCGATTCAAGCCTATTTCTACATCGGACCTCCAAATTCAATTCTGATCGCTCTCTGTCACGACCCTAGTTCACCAATCATGAACCTATCATGACGGCACTCAGTCTTCGCGACTAGGTAAGCCTAATACAATTGTGGATTTTATAGCTTTTACGAACGACTAAAATAACATCGGAATAACATAGAAAAATGTAATAGGTGCCGCTCGGCACATACACTTTACCATAATTTCTAAAATATATAACCACTAAGACCCGGAAACTCACGGGCAAACATAGGCTAAAGAGAGTAAAACTGTGGCTCTATCCACCAAGAGTATCTATACAACCAAAGCAAAAGGAAATGAAGAATAGAAGAAGACCCTCCGGATCTGCGAACGCAGCAGATGCATACCTCGAGTCTCCTAAAATATCTCCTCAATCAAGGATAGTGTGCCTGAGTAGAGGTACCTCAATAATCTGCACATAAAAAACAAGTGCAGGAAGGGCATTAGTAAACCACAGTGGTACTCAGAGAGTGCCAAGCCTAACCTCGATTGGATAGTAACGAGGAAGGTCAGGGCCCTACCGAGAACAGTAATAATAAAAATATAAAACAATGTAAAGCAGGAGTAAATATGAAATAACAGCAAATAAGATAGAAGCTACAAGTTGTCTACAGTTAAGATAACAAGGAAAAATTAACTCAACAAGTACATAATCAATAATACAGGATCTCCGGGAATTGAACCCGCATTCCATTTAAGTCGGCAGCATAGGATCTCCGGGAATTGAACCCGCTGTCACACCTCCTTTTTCCGTGTCGCAACTATTTACTATTACACCCCGGTCTCCGGGAATTGAACCCGCAATCCTTTTAACTCAGTATCACAGGATCTCCGGGAATTGAACCCGCAGTCCTTTATAGCCATAACCAGGATCTCCGGGAATCAAACCCGCAGTCCACAGAACACAACACAATCAAACAAAAAGAATACGCAGAGAAAAATGAAATATACTGCTACGATTAACAATTTAATTCAAACCCAAGATGTTCCACGAAATTCAATTAAGACGAATAGACATTTAGATAGTTAATCTGTCACCACCCAAATACGGCCGTGATGGCACCCAAAAGTTAAGCTAGGCTAGCCAGACCAACAATTGTCTTTCACAGATAAATATCAGTCCCAAATGGGCAACCTAGGTAGAATATATGAGTCAAAGAAACTCCAATAATAATAATACGAATGAATACTGAGAAGTGCGAAAACGAACTAACACTCCCAAAGATCTGGGGTCACAAGTCTAGAGCCTCTAAACAAAATCGAATAGTAATAAAACATAAAGTAATAACTGAAATGAGATGAGAAGCTAGGTTCTGTGAACGTCGGCAGCTAACTCAGCAACTCGATATGACTTTGTAAAAGATTGAGTGCTCGTCTACCTCTCCTGAGTACCTGAATCTGTACACAAAGGTGCAGGGAGTAGGGGTGAGTACTAAGTACTTAATGAGTAATAAATATATATAAATAACTGAAAGTAAGAAATCCACAGAATACCACATAATGAAGCTAAACTATAGTCCGATTCCTCCTACTAACTAGCAACAATAGGACATTACAATTATCACAGATAATTCAACAGATAAGGATGCAATGCAATGCACATGACCGCTACGGTGTGTAGCCCGATCCATTTAACATCGACGGTGCTCACTGGGGGTGTGTACAGACTCCGGAGGGGCTCCTACAGCCCAATCACAAAATGCTGCGGCGTGCAGCCCGATCCTCATATCAACTGTTGCGGCGTGCAGCCCGATCCATCCTCAGTCCACAACATGCATATGAGTCATACAACAGTTCAATTTATTAAATTCCAGGTTCTAATTCATTTAATTATGAAAATGCTTTAATTCTTATTTAATTTTCCAAAAGCAGGTGACTTAGCATTTCAACATGGTGATATCAAACCGGGACTGAGATTAGTGATTAAGCAAATAGATATATCACATATATAACTATCCCCTAGGGATACTACAGGTCGGCACAAGGCCACAAACATGGCTTACAACCCACAAATATATCAAACACAGTGTGTTTCAACCACATATACCATGTTATTCTTATTCGGGATAGACTAACTCTCAATCCCCAGTCACAATCAATCCCGCACCTTCCACGGGGTGCGAGCCACACCCTACTAGCATCACAATGTGCTAAGCCGGGGTTTCGAACCCTAAGGCTACCATATACACAAACTACCCACCTCTAGCCGGCCGTAGACTCGTCTGCGATGCCTTTTCCTTTTGAATTTTCCGCCTCGTGTGTAGAATCTAGTCAAACCATAGCAATTGTATCAAATACGGGTCAAAGAAACATAACTCAATTCAATTTACACGAAATACGCAATATTACACCAAGTTGGTAAAACCCGGACCCCGGGCCTGCTTCTCGAAAAATTCAAAAATTTATACCAACGTGTTCCTCGTCTCGCCACGAGTCCGTGCATATAAAATTTATTGAAATCGGAGTTCAAATGGCCTTTCAAAAGTCAAATTTCCGTTTTCAAAACCTAGGCCCTAAACCCTCTCTAGACGAAGTGAAATTAGTAATGTTAATTTTGACGTTAATTCTATCATATATTCATGTTTTTGAGTCAAGAAACTTACCTTCGATGATACCCCGTTGATTCCTCTTTTCATAGCTCCCAAAACCCTCTCTAGACGAAGTGAAATTAGTGAAATAATGATTAGGGTCGCGTCTGAATTTTTAATTAATCTGTTTTCTGCACAATCGTCGCCTTCTATGCGATCGCAGGCCCACTATTGCGATCGCATAGAGAAAATCTTCCTGGCCTTAATTTTCTTCTCTGCGATCGCATGCCTAGCCATGCGATCGCATAGCTTCGCGCCCTTACCCTTCGCGATCGCACTCAAGCTTACGCGATCGCAATGCATAGACTCAACAACCTGTGCGATCACAATACCCATCACGCGATCGCATAGTGTTAATTCTTCGCCCCTTCAGACCCTGCTATGCGATCGCAATCCTGTCTATGCGATCACATAGAACAATAACTGACTGCAATTTTTCTGCTGCAATTTCATGATCAAAACTTGCCCGTTGGCCATCCAAAATGATCTCGAGACCCCCGGGACCTCAACCAAAGCCACCAATACATCACATTACCTAATTCAAACTTGCTCGTAACATAAAAACACCATTGTAAACATCAAAATCACCTATTTCACACGGATTCAAGCCTAAGTTTCTTCAAATCTTCCGAAACTAACATTCGACCCAAAACCCGACCTAAACACCTCCGAATGACCTGAAATTTTGTACGCATATCCAAAATCACCTAAATGAGCTACTGCAACTCTCAGAATTTCATTCCGAGCCCCAGATCAAAGTCTCATTGATAATAGGTGAATTTGACTATATTTATGCCCTAAATAATCACACTTTATTGTTGTTTTGATATTGTTTATGATGATAAATGCTTTTATTAGTATTTTTAGTGTGTTATAGGTACACATTGAGCTAATTAAGACTAAAAGAGCAAGTTTTGGAGTCAAAAGATGGTGAAAAAGGCCAAAGTGTGGTACAAGTCAAGAAATTATGTTGAAAATAGCCGGAAGGTATGATTCCGAGCTATATAGATGTCATGGAATGAATTTAAGTGATTTGGAGCTTTGAAGTCTGAGTAAAAGCTCAAGGAATTAAGCCAGGATCGTGTTCGGGAGTCAAATTCGATAGTTGAGAACAAACGAAGACTCGATGAGGCATATTGCACACTGTCTAGTAATTTCGACATAACTTTGTTCTCAGAACTCCGATTTGGCTGAATAATATATGGTTGGAAAGCTAACTCAAAAGTATACAACTTTTATGTTTTGAGGTTTTCCAAATTACAAATGGAACAAGGTGAGAAACCGAGGTTCATTCGCGACCGCGAACGAACTGCGGAAAAAGAGGCATGCAGAAGATATTTGAAGTTCAGAGGAGTGGATTTTTCGCGGTCCATTCGCGACCGCGAACGGACCTCGAACGACGTCGAAAATTTGAAAGCTAAACTTGTCAAAACTTAAATTTTGTAACCTAAACCCTCTATATAAGCCTAGATTTCGCCCAAGAGAGGCAAGCATTGTATTATTACCTACTTTTGCAAGATTATTAGTAAGAGAGAACTCTCTCAACTTATCTCTTTCTTTTATATTAATTCTTTGATTATGAATTCAATTATTATTCTTGTTTCTTTGATTATGAGTAGCTAATTACTTATCTAAGGTTTTGATGGAACCTAGCGAGTGATGAACTTCTCGTTTATGTGATTACAAATTGTTAGCTAGATTTCTATTTGTTCAACTTTGTTCTTGTTGTAGTAAATTGGTAGGATTCCCAATTAGCTGTGCCTATTTAGTGTGCATAACTTGGAAAAGAGTGCATATTTAGGTATATTGTTGAACAACACCACACCTAGGTTATTGGAGGAATCTATAACTTTAGGCGTAAAGGCGGGATTAGGAATAACGAAGCCTTGGGTGCAATCTTAAGTGAACTATTCAAATTAAAGATAGCTAGGGTAGCTCAGGAGAGTGCACTAGTAAATTATTGTAGTTGCTCGGGAGAGAATTACGGTAAAAATAGCGTTCATGATTGATAGAAAATATTGACAATTCGTATGAGCATAAACAGAAGGGATTCCATCAATAGGGGAAATCAATACCTTAGTCTTTCTCTATATGCTTTATCCAACATTCAATTCTTTCTTTTAAGTATTTAATTCTTACAAAAGTTAGTTGTTAGAAAACCTTCACAAAATATACTCAAAGTTTGGGAACTTGCTTCAGAAGTGTTCTTGGGTTGTGAAAGTTGCAGTTGGTAGGTTAATTCTCTGTGGGATCGACTCTGGACTTAATAGACCGGATTATATTGACTGCAACCGTTGTTTGGGCATGAATCAATTTTGGCGCCGTTGTCGGGGAATTAACGGAATTATCAATTGCCATTGACAGAACTACAAGATTCTTGTGTAGTCAGGTTCTTTCAACACAGTTTACATTGAATATTTTGACGGTTGTTGATTTGGGTACTCAGGTGCATGCCTAGAAAATCTGCAAAGACTGGAGAACTAATTGAAGGACTCTCGACCCCGAGCAAACTTTCCGGGCACGTAACAGGGCTATCAAGCAAATTCAGCAATCTCAGCAACCAATCAAACTAGATTTCGACATGGGAGACGTGAACGACCCAAACCAGCAAGTTGGGTTGAACATGCAAGAGGCGCAGGAGGAGCAAGAAGGTGCACTATTTGACTGGGCACAACCAACATCGGATAATTTGGCAACTGCCATCGTTGTGCCAACAATTCAAGCCGAGTCTTTCCAGATTACTAATAACATGCTACACTTGTTGCAAAACAAGGGATTATTCTCTAGGTCTCAGGTAGAAGATCCATAGCAGCACCCGAAGAACTTTATCTCGTTATGCAAGACATAGAGGCAATCGAATGTGACACCGGAAGCCATCAGACTATTGCTATTTCCGTTCTCAGTTACAGGGGCTGCGCAGGTATGGCTAAACTCACTCCCCATAAACTCTATTGCAACTTGGGATGAGTTGGTCAAGCAATTCCACAACAAGTTTCATCCACCTAACAAGACAACTCAGCAAATTGATGAGATTGTGAGCTTCAAGCAAAAACCAATGGAGACATTACATGAAACTTGGGGCAGATTCAAAGGTATGCTTGTTATGTGTCCTCACCATGGGATTCCTGAGCAGATGTTGGGTCAAAGGTTCTACATGGGACTTTCAGATAGTATGAAGAATATAATAGATGCCTCAGCAGGTGGGGCTTTTCTGAGCAAAACTTGGAGAGAAAGCCAAAATTTGCTTGACAAGATGGCTCAAAACTCCGGGAGGACGACCAGGAATGCTCCTATCACTCTAGTGGTACACTCTGTACCTCTGAATCCATCCAACACTATGGAGGAAAACATGGCAACTTTATTGACACAAATGAGCATCCCGACGAAGAAGGTGGAAAAATCTAGGGTCAAGCAACAGGTTCACATTGTAGATACTACCAATGGTGGTTTATGCACATCTTGCATTAGCTAACCCAGGTAATCCAAGGGCTGCAGACCAAGAACATCATCATCAATATGAAGACATTAACTATGTGGCTAATTATGGAGGACAGCGACAAGGTAACTAGAGTTGGGGTCAGCAGGCTCCACAGCAGTACGGACCTCCTCAACCACAGTATAATGCAGCAGGTATGAGGCCACCAAACAACATGGCTCCATATCCTAGACCTCGGAATTTCAACAATCAGCAGCAGGTTTATCATCCACCTCCACCACGACATGGGGGTAGACATGACGATGGGTTCGCAAGGTTGGAAGCTATGATGCAGCAGGTAATTGGGTCACATGCCAAAACCAATGAGAGGATAGATGCACATGACGCAGCTATCAAGAATATGGAAGTACAGATGGGCCAGATTGCTATGTCACTTAACAATTATCCTCAAGGGACATTGCCTGCAGATACACAAACAAACCCACAGAATCAAATCGCAAAGTAGCTGATGGCAGTTAATCTGAGAAGTGGAAGAGATCTTGATGCTGAGGAGGAAAGAGAGAGAAGCAATTTACAGGCTCACTCTAGTGCCCATTGAACTGGATGAGTCTACCGGGTTGACAGAAGTTACAGTCCAGCCAGTAGCTGAAAATAAAGATGTGCAATAGGGAACGGAGAAAGTAGCTGAACAGGTAGAGCAACAGGTTGAGGAGAAAGTGATAGAGAAAGAAAAGTCCCAAGTGATTGGGAAGAAGAGGCCTGCAGTGTCACACCTCCCTTTTTACTACCCCTTTTCGATCCTTTTGAAAAAGTTCTTTGATATGCTCAAGAAAATCCAAGTAAACATTCCTTTAATTGAAGCTTTGAAAGAAATGCCCGGGTATGCTAAGATGATGAAAGACTTGATGTCGCAGAAATTTGATTTCCAAGACTTGGCCACCGTGACTCTCACTCAGACTTGTAGTGCAGTGGTCTCTCTAGACCCATAGCTGAGAAGCTATCCGACCCAGGTAGCTTCACCATTCCATGCACTATAGGAAACTTTGCCTTTGCTAAGGCATTGTGTGATTTGGAGGCAAGCATTAACCTTATGCCCTTGGTGATTTATAAGAGGCTAGGCATTGGGAGAGCCAGGCCTACCTCCATGTTATTACAGCTTGCTGACAGGACGGTTAAGCGTCCATTTGGTATATTAGATGATGTGCTCATCCAGGTGGGGAAGTTCGTGTTTCCCGCCGATTTTGTGATTCTTGACTGCAAGGTGGACGAGGAAATTCCTATAATCTTAGGAAGACCATTCCTAGCCACCGGGAGAGCTTTGATTGATTGTGAGACCGGGGAACTCAAGATGAGGCTGAATGATGGGGAGATCATATTCAATGTGCAAAAATCCATGAGGCGCCCTAGTGAGTTCGCGAATTGCTCTCTCATTGATGCGGTAGATGTGATAGTGGAGATAGATGATGTAGAATTGACAGCTGAAGAACCACTTCAGGCATGCCTAATGAAATTAGAAGAGGTAAATGGTGAAAGTCTGGCAGAGTGGGTGCTATCTCTGGAAGGTAAGGGGTTTTGGGATAGAGAGTTGGAGTTTGAACCTCTACATCTAGAGAAAAGAGAGACCCCTCCAGCAAAACCATCCATCGAGGAGCCACCAAAGTTGGAACTTAAGCCACTTCCAGCACATCTCAGGTATGAATTTCTAGACCCTAACTCCACTTTACCTGTTATTATCTCATCTGGTTTGCTAGATGTGCAGGCTCAAAAGCTATTACAGGTACTCAAGGAATGTAAAACTACCATTGGTTGGACCATGGCAGACATAAAGGTGATCAGCCCCGCATACTGCATGCACAAGAATCTCCTAGAAGAGGGACACAAACCCTCCAGGAAATGCAAAAGAAGGTTGAACCCGAATATGAAGGATATAATGAAAAAGAAAGTGATAAAGTTGCTAGACACGGGGTAGGTCCCAGGTAAGTTTTCTCATCCTTCTGTATTGTACATTGATTATTATGCCATGAGGACATGGCATGATTTTAAGTGTGGGGTGGGAAACTTATCTTGTATATATTGTATATAGTAGATGTAGCTATAAATTATATTAGCTAGGTTGGCCCGATGATGGACACTTGGAGACGGGTTTCTTAAGGGTCTAAGTCGGAATAAAAACACAAAAAAAAATCAAAAATTTGAAAAATCCAAAAATATGAGTAGAGGACTCTTCCTGATGACAAACTATTTGGACAAGTACTCTTGAGGGAAGTAGTCCACGTAGGAATTTTTCTTTCTTTTATTTTCTTTTTCTAGGTAGTGTATCACCTCCCCCTTGGTTTTTCTTTTGACCACGGTTCTTTTTCAAGGGTTTTTATTGAACCGGGTTAGGTAGATTTTTCTTTTTAGGATTAGAGGGCGAAGGTTGACATGTAACCCCAAGTATGCACATTAGCAAAACTTAATTGAACTTGAGAATGTATTATCTAAGCTTGATTGTAGATTCTAGGATATGCCTTAAATTGCACAATACAGCTTGCTTGAACATTGATAGGACTTTGTAGATGAACCGAATTCTAAATGAGTTGCATGCTATGTGTGCGTGAGATTTTACTTACATTATATGTTTTACATGATACCTAGAACTTGCCCTGTGTGTTTGCAAAGCGAAATAGAAGTTGTTTGGTTGTAGAGATGATAGAGGCATTTCTTTGTGTAACCCCATAAATCAATAAGACATGAATTCACCTGTACATAATATCCTAGTTAACCCCTTTGAGCTTAAAGCCTATTCTTTGATAACCCTTGAATGTTCATGAAAAATCGAAATCTTATATTGTTCTACTTTACCTCCTAGATGCACTTGTGTTGTAATGAAGATGCAAAACTCTAAGTGTAGGGTGAAGGGAAGTTGAAAAAAGGGAAAATCAAGAATGAATGGTAGAAAATGGTGAACTGGCAAAATAATGTAAATGCGTTGCAAAGCAATGATAAAAAAAATAGATATATCAATGTATATAAAGAAAATTGGGGATTAAAAGCAAATAAAGGTGAAGGAATATTTAGGGGAGACATAAGGGAGAAAACTAAAAGGGAAGTTGTGAAAAGAAAAAAAGAAAAGTGCTTAGGGAGGTTAGTCATTATAACCAAAAGTATGCTACCCGTCCCGTAGCCAACATTACAACCCTTAAAGACCTCTTGATCTATGATTGAATAACTCGATTAGTGGAGTATTACACTAGGGGCAAGCCTATGGTGTGTCTGTATGCATATGAATGTTCTTTGTTGAGAGTGAGAGAATTTTTCCTAAATCTATAAGTTCCATGTTCTAAATTGTTTATGTTTGGGAACTTCTCTCAATAAATTGTGTGAGGGCATGTAACTCAAGAAGGAAAAGGTAAATTTGCAAGTCTGTGATAATAACTAGAGTAAGCAATAATGTGCCGACATGTGAGTTTACAGTTAGGTAAGGATTGTGCATGCCTTAGGTTAATCATGAAAGATAGCTTTTGTGACATATTTTGGGAGAGAAATTAATAAAATTGGCCTAAAGTGTGATTAAGGTTGCTCGAGGACGAGCAAAGGTTTAAGTGTGGGGTATTGATAATAGGTGAATTTGACTATATTTATGCCCTAAATAATCACGCTTTATTATTGTTTTGATATTGTTTATGATGAAAAAATACTTTTACTAGTGTTTTTAGTGTGTTATAGGTACACATGAGCTAATGAAGACTAAAAGAGCATGTTATGGAGTCAAAAGATGGTGAAAAGGCCAAAGTGTGGTACAAGTCAAGAAATTATGTTGAAAATAGCCGGGAAGGTGTGATTCCGAGCTATATAGATATTATGGCATGCATTTAAGTGATTTGGAGCTTTGAAGTCTGAGTAAAAGATCAAGGAATTAAGCCGGGATCGTGTTCGGGAGTCAAATTCGATAGTTGAGAACAAACGAAGGCTCGATGAGGCATATTGCACACTGTCTAGTAATTTGGACATAACGTTTTTATCAGAACTCCGATTTGGCTGAATAATATATGGTTAGAAATACAACTCAAGTTTCTACAACTTTCATGTTTTTAGGTTTTCCAAATTCCAAAAGGACAAGGGTGAAAAACCGCGGTTCATTCGCGACCGCGAACGAACCGCAAAAAAAGAGGCCTGCGGAAGATTTTTGAAGTTCAGAGGAGTGGATTTTTCGCGGTCCGTTCGCGACCGCGAATGGACTGTGAACGACGCAGAAAATTTGAAGGCTAAACTTGTCAAAACTCAAATTTTGTAACCTAAACCCTCTATATAAGCCTAGATTTCGCCCAAGAGAGGCAAGCATTGTATTGTTACCTACTTTTGCAAGATTATTAGTAAGAGATAACTCTCTCAACTTATCTCTTTCTTTTATATTAATTCTTTGATTATGAATTCAATTATTATTCTTGTTTCTTTGATTATGAGTAGCTAATTCCTTATCTAAGGTTTTGATGGAACCTATTTAGTGATGAACCTCTCGTTTATGTGATTACAAATTGTTAGCTAGATTTCTATTTGTTCAACTTCGTTCTTGTTGTAGTTAATTGGTAGGATCCCCAATTAGCTGTGCCTATTTAGTGTGAATAACTTGGTAAAGAGTGCATATTTAGGTATATTGTTGAACAACACCACACCTAGGTTATTGGAGGAATCTATAACTTTAGGCGTAAAGGCGGGATTAGGAATAACGAAGCCTTGGGTGCAATCTTAAGTGAACTATTCAAATTAAAGCTAGCTAGGGTAGCTCGGGAGAGTGCACTAGTAAATTATTGTAGTTGCTCGGGAGAGAATTACGGTAAAAATAGCGTTCATGATTGATAGAAAATATTGACAATTCGTATGAGCATAAACAGAAGGGATTCCATCAATAGGGGAAATCAATACCTTAGTTTCTCTATATTCTTTACCCAACATTCAATTCTTTCTTTTAAGTATTTAATTCTTGCAAAAGTTAGTTGTTAGAAAACCTTCACCAAAATATACTCAAAGTTTGGGAACTGGCTTCAGAAGTGTTCTTGGGTTGTGAAAGTTGCAGTTGGTAGGTTAATTCTCTGTGGGATCGACTCTGGACTTATTTGACCAGGTTATATTGACTACGACCGTTGCTTGGATGTGAATCAATTTTGTAAATCACCTAACGGAGATAGGTGACCTGAAAATTTGCACGCATATCCAAAATCACCTAACGGAGCTACTGCAACTCTCAAATTTTCATTCCGAGCCTCGGATCAAAATCTCACTTACCGTTCGGATTTCGCCAAAATTCAACCTTAGCCAATTCAAGCCTAAAACTACACCGGACCTCCGAATTCGATTCTGATTGCTCTCCTAAGTCATAAATGATCCCCCGAAACTAGTCGAATCATCAGAATTAAATTCCGAGCTGTCTATCTCATCGGTCAACATTCGGTTGACTTTTCCAAATTATCCTTTTCATAAAGAGGTATATGGCCTCATTTCTATCTAAATTCCTTCCGATTTACTTTTAACTTTCCGAACTCATATAAATAAGCATATTGAAGTGTTAAATGAAGAAAACGGGACGATAACTCCCGTAACAACGAGTCGGGTCGTTACATATTCCTATCTAATCATGCTTCTCTAACTAACACATGATAAGTCTTGCAACTAACCAGCCAATTACCAAAGATAACACCGATTGAACAATTCAAGCAAAGTGGATTTTCAACAATTTGCGTAAGTACTCGCCCGTCACCTCGTGTACAATTCATTTAAATCAACACATATATCCTAGGGGAAAAGGTCCCCCACACAAGGTTAGACAAGCCACTTACCTCAATCCCGGTACAAAACCGCTAAGAAATAGTGCCCTTGCCACGAGTATCCGACTATGAGTGGCCCAAATCTATTCAAACCAATTACATAGTGTAAATAATATTGCGAGTAACTAATTACATTGTTAAAATTAAAGCTAAGGCGCGAAAATAGGTAAAATAACAAAAATACCCCTCCAACCATCGGCTCATAATCAAAATATTTTTACGTTTTCAGAACTCCCGTACTCTCACGAGTCTAACCATATAAAATTTATCAAATTATTGATTTTGTATTTATCTTAGGCTTCAAGCGAAAACCCCAATTTACACCTTAATTCCTCCAATTTGCAGTGATATAGATGAAGATTCTAGGATAAAATCACGTAATTAGACCATAAAACTTACCTCCAATCGAAATCTAGGTGGAAATCTCAATCTCTCGTCCCCTAACTTCAAAACTTGCCCAACAATGGTGAAATAATAAAACCCTCGTGGATGAAATAACTTATAACTGTTCTGCCCATCCAAATAATTCCTTCATCACGTTCGCGACATATCCCACGCGAACGCGATGGGTAAATTTTTTAAAAACTTAAAATCCTTCTACGCGAATGCGTCCTTCAGCCCGTGATTGCGATGCACAATATCCTGGACTCTTGCGAACATGACACTCTCCTTCGCAATCGCGTATAAGAAAATATACTGACCTCCCATTCCTTCTCCGCGAATGCGTTGCTACTCTCGAGAAACGTGCCTCAGTATAATTCCTATATGCATTCGCATCACAGCCTTCGCAAACGCATAGGCCAAAAACCTCAGACCTTCTTTTCCTTCTACGCGTTCATCACCACGCGAACGCGATGAGTTATTTTTCTGCAATTCTATGACAGCAAATCTGATCTATTCATCATCATGAAATGGTCCGTTTGACCACCGGAAACACCCCCGGGGCCTCAACCAAAACCACCAACCTACTCCAAATCACGATACAAAATTGTTCCAATCATAAAAACATATCATTAAACACAAAAAGTCATCAAATCAAGGGGGACTCAAGTCTAAGTTTCAACCAAAACTTCCGAAACCTATATTCCATTAAAAGCCCGACCAAATGATGTCCGATTGACTTAAAATTTGCAGACATACCTAAAATCACCTAACGAAGCTACTAAAACTGTCGGAACTCCATTCTGACCCCCGGATCAAAATCTCACCTATCAACCAGATTCTGCAAAAATTCCAACTTTGCCAATTCAAGCCTATTTCTACACCGGACCTCCAAATTACATTCCGAACACGCTCCCAACCCCGAAATCACCTAACAGAGCTAACAGAACCATCAGATTTCCATTCCGAGGTCGTCTTAACACTGTTCTGAATACGAACCATTTTTCAACTATTAAGCTCTCATTTAGGGACTAAGTGTCCCAAAACAATCTAAATTTTAGAACCGAACATCCCGACAAACCAATATAGAAGAAATGAACTTAGGGAAAGCAGTTAATTGGGGATCGAGGCGTAAATTTCAAAACGGACTGGACGGGTCGTTACATCTTGTCACACCACCTTTTTACGGAGCTCTACTAGATAAGATGTGTATTTCTACACTTTACCCGTAAGGGCGTAGAAGGAGTTTTTCCACTTTAAGGACAATCAGAACGATATTAGTTATTTAAATTTTCAGAGTCGCCACTTGAGAGTATAATGGTGTCCCAAGTCACCGATTTAATCCTGAACCGAGGAAAGTTTGACTCTATTACAGTTCGCGAACTAGAAATCCGGATAAGAAATTCTGCTAACCTGGGAGAAGGTGTTAGGCACTCCTGGATTTCGTGGTTCTAGCATGGTCGTTCAACTGTTGTTTTGATTTTATCTTATTTTAATTTATATATTTTAATTATGTGCAAGTATACCGCTTTTGAATTTTACGAATTTGCAACGTCGTGAAAATACATCCTCGACCACACCGTACCAGTACGCATGTGGCTTTGAGTATATTTCGACTTCGTTGAGAGTAGGATTTGGTTCACATAAATGTGCACCCATTCAAATGAATGTATATTAAATTATGCCTAGCAGTGTCTATTCTTGTTATATTTGGGAAAAGATCGTGAAATTGTCTAAACGATCCCTCCGGGTCTAAAGTTTTATAATAATTATTTGGGGGCCCCGTACGTTTTAATCTTGTTACGAGGCTCGTCCCATTTCATTTTTAAAAGGTTAAGCCTATTTGTATACTATGTTCTCTAATATTGTTTTCCCTTAATATAACGGTCTATAAATGACTTTTATATCATTATCTATTCAGATCCAGGCCTTTATTCATTATTGGGCCTGGAATCTGGGCCAACTTAACAGTGCGCACCAAGGTGCAATTGGCTATTCAAAGCCCAGTGTATATTATTTGTATCCGTTCTCACAGGCTCAAAAGCCATTTCGATTGGATCTGGTCCTCTGTTCATGGCTAGGCCGAAATTATTAACATCTAAAGCTGGTTTGATCATTTTTAATATAACTAACATAGATATAAACAAATGTCACTCAGTATCAGAAAATAACTATGCCTACTAATGCCAATTTACATTTGAACATTACCGATTTCAATATTGTCAATTAACTAAGAATGTTGACATATGGTTTTAATCAACTCATCGGTTTTTAGCTTCTAAATTAACAGAGTCTGAATTCATTAATCGAAGTTGATACAGAATTTGTCTATAGTTTTGCTTAAATGGGATTATTATTCTAAACCTTCAACCAAACACATTCGAATTACAATTTGCATTTCTCTAATATTCAGATTCCTATTTTACACCATATCGCTAAGTTTAACATAAGCTTGGTTACGGAAATAGATTTAAATGATGCTCAGCCATTAACATGATCCAAATTTAAACTAATTCATTTTTTGCAAATTAATAACTACTGATTCAGAATTCAATTAATAAATATCTAGGAACTCTTGTATTACACTTCTGATCTCATTATAACCATAAATCTATGAGTGAATCGACTAGGTTTTAGCCGGTTTTAGTTTAGATTTAGGTGATCATTTTAACTAACCTATTAATCTATTTCCTATATCGTTATCTACTATTACTATAATTTTAAATATAGTTCGTTCAGTCCAGTCCTTATTACAACCCAAATCCTAATGAATTACATAAAATCTAAATATCTACAGCTATAAGAGAAAAACAAATATACAATTGCAAAATCAGTATTTCATTTCTTCAACGCATTTCGATTACATCCTTGAGAGGTAGTAGTGTACCTGATCAAATGTGAGAAACAATGAGTTCTAAGGATGAAAGAGAAGAAAATCAGCGATAAGCAGAGCAACCAAGTATCAACAACAATAGAAGCAGATTAACACAGCAACATGTACGACTTCAGAATAGAGAACCCAGCAAATTCAACCAAAGCAAGTAGAAAAACCCAGCGAATCCAATCATTAGATGAACAACAACGAACAGAAGACCCAAAATATCATTCAAACTAGCAGCAATGAAACAGTAGTAGTATTTCAGTTTGTATTAGTGTATTTTAGTATGTTAAATCTTCTGAACCTCTGAAATAAGGCCTAAAGGGGCCTATTTATAGAGTAGAATGAGAGGGGAATTTGAACTAAATATTTAGATTTTCCACCCCTACTCTTTTTGAATTATTTCAGTTTAGTCTAAGTTATTTTGACAGGAATATACTTGAACCCCTGCTAGAAGGTTCTAGGGTATTCTCTATTATTCTTTTAGGCATTAATGCCTTTGTTACCCTCACTTGTTAAGGTTTATTACCTATAACTATGCCTGAACTGCTCTTTATTGTTCAGCTAATTACACTAATACCTTGCCTATTTGTCTCTTATGCCCTTATTACTTTCAAACTATTCTCAGAATACCATTTCCATTCCCTTTTTACCCCTATGTCTTATGTGTATTTACCCGACCAACCTTAGGTCAATTAAGACCTTGAGCAGTCAAGACTTGAAACAGTATCTAACAAATAACTCCCTTAGACTTAAGTTTTATATTATAACCAGTTCAGACTAAGTAAACCCTTTCAGAACTAAATACTTTACAAAAATAGCCACAAATAACCTTTTACAAGTCAGAAGTCAAACTGTTTTGTAATAATAGCCATATCAAGCATTTACAAACATAACACTAATACGACTAAGTACTCAGAAATTCAGAAGAGCCAAAAATTAAACTGTATTGCAATAATAACCAGTTTCAAGTAATCTTGCAAATATAACCCTAATTACGATTAAACCCTTAATTAATCAGAATTCAGATAAACAAATTGATAATGGTTGAATCCTAATTAATCAAAATATTTAAATGAAAAAAATGATCTATCAAACAAGAACATTGAACGACTACACATCATATGATTCAACAAGTGACTTTCATCAGAACAAAATAGTATAAGTCGATTTCAAATATATAAAAAGACTTTCTAACATGCAATAGGTCTAGGCTAACAAATAATCAAAGACAGAAGAATATCATGAAGCACAGTAGAGAGAAAAAATGGGTTCAGGGTTACTTAGCTTTCTGATGTTTTTCCTTTTTCTTTCATTCTTCTTTTTTCTTCTTTCCTCTATCTTTCTTCATTTTTCTTCCTTTTTCTTCTTGGTTCTTGATTTTCTGATTGTTCAGAGACCTGAGTCTCTTTTGACGGTTGATCTTCTAAATAGACTCTTGGAGCCTCGTTTGTTGTTAAAGAGGAGTATTTTAAGGACTAGGGTTTGATTTGGGAAGGTTTTGGTTTGGGGTGTATCCGCCGGAGTAGGGTTCCGACGATATATTTTTTGATATTCGAAGCGATGGGATAAGATTCGAGTGATGGGGTTTGGATGGGGTGAAAAAGGAGTTCAGGATGGTCTTAGGGTGTTAAGGGGGAAGGCTAGTTCATAAGTTAGTGGTCGCCGGCTAGGGTTCTAGCGACCTGTGTTTCAAGATTTAGGGAGAAGGGAAGGTATTTGGACGGGGCTAGTGTCACACCTCCCTTTTTACTACCTTTTAGTTTAATTCTCAATTAAGAGAATAAGGTATACCTCGAAATTATGAATACCCCGGGAAGGATATAATAACAACGAGGAAATAGTTTCTCCAAATAAAGGACAAGCGGTTCGGGATTTTATTTATATTTTCAGAGTCTCCACTTGGGAAAATAATGGTGTCCCAAGTCACTGGTTAATCCCGAATCCGCGAAAATTGACTCTGTTTTTATCAGTCTGCGCAACGAGAAATCCGGATAAGGAATTCTGTTAACCCGGGAGAAAGTGTTAGGCACTCCCGGATTCCGTAGTTTTAGCACGGTCGCTCAACTGTCATTTTCGGTTTCATATGACTTATTACATGCCTTTTAAAAATATGTGCGTGTTTCAAATTTAATATTTTACGAATTACGACGTCGCGAAAACGTGTTTCGAGTCACACCGCAACGAGTACGCCTGTGACCTTTAACACGTTTCGGCTTCACCGGGATTTAAGATTTGAGTCACATAAAATGTGCACTCGTATTAGGGAAAGTATATTTTTAAGTCGTGCCTAAATCTTCTATCGAATTTTAATATTTTGGAAAGGTTATGAAATTATCTAACAACCTTCCCGAGTCTAACATATATATAATTTACTTATTTGTTTGGGGGCCCCACTGTTTCGTTTCCAATGCGAGGCTCATCCCAATTTAATTTTACAGTCAAGTCCTAATGTGCGTATACTATGTTTGTCTATTTTGGTTTTTCCCCCTAGTTCATTATTTTCAGAATTGAAATCCAGGCCTTATTTCTATTTACACAGGGCCTGGATTCTGGGCTTTAAGCATATCAAATTACATTCCCGGGTATTGAAAACCTAGGAACGCACTGAATCACGTTCAACAGAAGCCCAATATCAGACTTACATAACTCTGGGCCTTCGCAGTCTATTAGGCCTAGATCAGATATCATTATAAAAGAGAAATAGAAATCAGAACGCATTATGTGCATAAAGGATTGATACTCAGAAGACAAGTGAACTTGAACTATTTTTCATTCAATGAGAAGAAAATGAAGTACAGAATTACAATAATAAACTCTAACTTTAAATGTTCAATGCGAATTAAATCTAATTAACAAGCTGTTTTTGTTTTTACGTTTGACAGCTATTTAAACTACTGAATCTAATTATTCAGTATCTAAAACTAATCAATATTATTGATAACATGCTATTCCTAATTACTTTGCAATGTGAAGAACTAACTGATCGATTCAATTTAAAACTATATTAACATGTGAGATGTGACTTCATTTTAACCGCAGTTGTTTCATCTACTACTAATACTGTTCAGATTAGTCTAATTAGTTCCGATTAAGCTAACTACTGCATGCTAGTATTGTTAATTATCTATTCGTTTACAGGTTTTCTTTTGTACCTGATTTAATTATTAACCTATTTTAATTAACTAGGTGATTATGATTTCTACTACTACTCTAATCTACATACTACTCTATTACATTGTTTTCCAGCACCAGTTCGTGCCTCATAAGAGCTAATTATACAATAATTTCCTATCAGAATTACAAATTAACTATGTATACACATAAATATAAGAAAAACATATAACAGAATAGGCTTTCAAATTCGAATTAGGATTTTCATTCCTTCAAATCAACTTCAGTTACATTGCTCGAATAGAGACTGTGTACCTGATTCAGCAACAGAATATGCCAATGAGTCTAAGGGAGAAGAAGCAGGAAATAGCAGGTAGTCCACATCAAACAATGCAACAACAGTAAGAGAAATTGAATTCACAGCAGCACGAGTGAGTTTCAGCAATCGATTGAATCCCCAGTGAACAACAAAGCAAATACCCAGCAGAAGACAAGTAGAAAACCAGTAAGACCAGCAGAAGATTTCCTACAGCTTCCAGTAATAAGCTTCGACTAAACCCAGGCAGAATTTGCTCTATGTATCTATATGTATATCTTTGAATTTCTAGTTCAAAAAATCCAGACCCTTAATCAGGCTCAAATGGTGTCTATTTATAGGTAAAGTTAGTGAAAATTTTGGGGGGGAATTTGAAAAGTTAATTCTAGTTTCCCCCCTTGAATTCTTTCAATTGTTACACTTAGATACCATTTTCAGATTTGAATTTGCCTTCCAGCATGTGCTGGAAGGTTCTATTTGATTCTTTTTGGGGTGTTTTACTAGTGTAGCCCCACTTGCTAATGTTATTTACTAAGTTGCCTTTTATTTGGGTCTATTATACCCTTAGTTTTGTGCAATATTGCAGAAATCATAGGCCTAAATGTCTTAAATATCCTTATAGGCTCTATTAAATCCACAATTATGCCATTTTCTATTCTTATTATACCCCTAATGGCAATTACTATTTACCCCACCTTGTCCAGGTCTAGGTATGCTATTTTCAGCTCTTATTTAACTTCTGGCCAATAGTTATAAGTCATTTAAGACTTGGCCAGATTTGAACTTCAATTTTATTTCAATTTTAGCCTATTCTCTTTTCATTTTTCTATATTAGAGTTAATTTGTAGGACTAGCCTGCTTATTTACCTAAGTCTATACTCTTTAAAGTTTAGCCAGTCATATGTTTGGAATTAGCTTTGCAAATTTAGTCAATTAGTTATCACTGGCCAATTAGAATTAGATAAGACTTTTAGAGTTCAGCCAGTTTCTGACTTTAGCCTGATTGTTACAAAATTGGCCATTTTCAGAACTTAGCCATTTAAACCTAAGGTTTACAGAGTTGGCCAGTAACAAAACTGACCACTCTTATTACTTATTTCAACTATAACCATTTTTATGTTGTTTTCAATTTTAGCCTATTAAACTACTTTAACATACTTTTCAAAATTAACCAATTGTCTAATTACCAATCTATTACAGCTATAACCAATGTCAACTAAGCACATTAGACTTAATAATAGTCAAATAATACAAAAATTATTACAGATACAGCCCTTTCACATTAAATTGCATACATAGCCATAAAATTAGAATCACTTGCTATTTAACCAAAACTCAGAGGGGAAATATGAATATTGTTGAATTTCAATCAAACAGACTCATAATTTAGATTTCAAGCATAGTATGTCAATTAAACACAAAGAAGGCATAATCAGAATATTTCCCATGTCAAAGACTAATAGAAACCCTAAAGTACTTGAGCATATTTGATCAAGGTGTAACAGATAGTATTTATCAAAAGACATGCTATTAAGAGAGAAACATAATTAAAACAGAGATTATTTCATGGAATGAAACTAATCTAAACATGCAACTAGTTAAACGACTAAAAGAAAAATAAGCAGAATTTAAAAAACAAAAAGCATGCTAAAACAAAAAAGAGATGAAGATGAATCATGTAATCAGAAGATAACAGAGAAGAATACAACAACATAAAGACAGAAAATAAAAGGGTAGGGAGACTTAGCTTTGCAGGATATGTCTCCTGAGCTATTCCCATTTATCTTTTCTTATTCTTGTTCCTTTTCCTTTTTTTTTACTTTCTTTTCCAGATTTATTCTCAGACTTCAAGTTGAAGTCTTTTGTTTGATTTTATTAGCAGAGACAGGTTCAGGGGTGTTTAAAGGGGGTTTTGATTTAGGGTTAGGTTTTGGGTCGACCGAGTTAGGGTTCCGGCGACATGTTTTTGAAGATTTGAATAGATAGAGTGAGATTTGAGGGAAATGGTTTGTGTGGGGTGATAGATCTGGAGATGAGGGTTTAACGGTGTTAATTTGGGAGCCGGTCTCATAGGTTGTGGTCACCGGAGAAGAACTCCGATGACCGGAATTTCAAGAAGATGGGTGTTTTGGGAGTTTTTGGGTGGTCTGTGGTGGTTTTTGGTGGGGAAACAAGAAAAGAGAGGTTTTGGAGGTAGGAGATGGTCGGAGACGACCGTGAGAGACAGCCAGTCTCCATGGCCGAAGCTTCGAGAAGAAGAAGACGAAGAGGTAGAGAGAAGGGCGGCTAGGGTTAGTGAATTAAGAGAATGGCCGGTCTCTTTGAGAGACCAGGCTTATATACGTGTATCGTTCGAATGATCCCTGGCCGTTGGATCAATTGAGATTAATGGCCAGGATTAAATGCTCCCAAAACGCTGTCGTTCCACTTAAAATGAATGCTGATTCATATCCGTCAATCTCGTAGATGAACATCCCAGATTAAACCATAAAACCTTATTAACTAATTATTTCCGGATAAAACCTCAATCATCGGATTTAAAGAGATGAACGACTGAGATTGTTTTTTATATAAAGGCTGGACCGGTCTTCTCATTTGGTTTGGGCCAATGTGTTGTGACGACCCAAAGGGTCATCACTTATTTTATTAATCATTTCGAGCTTCTGAGGCCTTGAAAACCTCATTCTATGTTACCTTGATTTACGTGCATGATCCAGGCATGTGGCCGGAAAGTTTTTGTGATAGAAAATATGAATTCTATGAGAAATTTGGAGAAAAATGATATTAATATTGATATAGTTGACTTCGGTCAACATTTTTCATAAACGAACCCGGACCCGAGATTGGATGGTCCCGGAAGGTCCGTAGGAAAATATGGGACTTGGACATGCGTCTGGAGTCGAATTCTGAGGCCTAGAGCCCAACTTATGAATTTTTCTGTGAAATTGTTTTTGATGTAATTGTTAAAGGAAAATGAATTAATTGACCTTGGTATCGGGCTCGTATTTTGGTTCCGATGCCGGTACAAGTCTTAAATATTATATATGTGCTTTCTGCAAAGTTTGGTGACATTCGGATGTCGTTTGATATGTTTTAGACTTTGAGTTCCACGTTTGAAAGTTTTGAAAACCCAAAAGTATGAAAATCATGAACTTGAGGCTTGATTTGATGAAAACGATGTGATATTGGCGATGTGATCGCACGAACAAGTTCGTAATGTGTTTTTGATGTTGTGTACATGTTTGGTTTGGAGCCCGGGGGCTCGGGTAAAGATTTGATAGGCCGTTGGATCAATTTCTGAATTTTTGCACTGCTGGTTTTTCACCCAGCTGTTGGCTTCGCAATTACGAAAACTTTCTAGCAATTGCCAGATGTTCCCAGGCTGGTCTTGGTTCGCAATTGCGAACCAATCTTCGCAAATGCGAAGATGGAAGGGGAGTGAAGGGGTTCGCAAATGCGAGCAATACTTCGCAAATGCGAGGCCTTCAGTAAAAGGCCTATCTTCGCAAATGCGACTATAATCTCGCAAATGCGAAGGCCCCTCAATCTAGCCTTGTTCGCAAATGCGAATAAATGTTCGCAAATGCGAAGTCCCCAGAATTGCCTTGGCTTCGCAAATGCGAACAAAAGTTCGCAAATGCGAACTTCCCATCCTTAGCTTATTTTTCAAACTCCAGAAATTGGTCGGGGTTCGCAATTGCGAACCCATGTTCGCAAATGCGAACACAGAGACCTGTAAATCACGATTTCCAGCTTCATTTTCACATTTCACAACCCAAAAACACCCATTGGCGATTTTTCACGAACTCCCTCTTCTTCAAAGCAATTGTAAGTCACTTTTTACTTAATTCTTTCAATTCCTAACAACATTAAACATGTTTTTCAATAGAAATCAAAGGTTTTCATGGTAGAATTTCTTGTTTTTGGTAGAATATAGGGTTTTTCACGAATTGGGAAATTGGACCTCGAATTGAGGTCCGATTTTGAAACAAATCATATATTTGAACTTCTGGGGGGATGGGTAACCGGATTTTGGTCCGAACCCCGATTTCCGACCATGTGGGCCCGGGGCCAAAATTCACTATTCCGGGCAGAATGTTGTAAAAGTTGTAATTGGCCTTATGAATTGGTTTGTTGAGTAGTATTGATAATATTAAATCAATTGTGTATAGATACGATTGGATTGGAGCCAAATTTGAAAGGAAAAGGCATTGCCGCAGATTGAATTGTTCGTAAACATTCGAGGTAGGTGTTTGTTCTATCCTAGCTTGAGGGAATAGGATTATGTGCTATGTGTTATGTGATCGAGTGCGGTGTATGGGCTGTGGTGACGAGCATCCATACTCTGGCGTCTAGCATGACCGTGAGTCGTTGTTAATACTTGTTGTGGGACATATTTGAATATAAATTGTTGAACCCTTGCCGGGTTGTAGAATTGTTATTGCTCTCCCTTGTCGAGACTTGTTGTGAAGATGATTATTGATTGCCCTTGTTGGGACGGTTTATGATTTACTGTTTCATTCTTTGCCCTTAACTGTGATTGTTATTTGGGTGAGGAAGAGTGATAATGCACGAAGGGTGATGCCGTGCCTTGATTTATTATTTATGCACGAAGGTTAATGTCGTGCCTTGATTTATTATTTATGCACGAAGGTTAATGCCGTGCCTTGATTTATTGTTTATGCACGAAGGTTAATGCCGTGCCATGTTATTTATTATGCACGAAGGTCATGTCGTGCCTTATTATTAAACCATGTACGAAGGATCATGCCGTACCATGGATGTGAGGATGAGAGTAAAAGTACGAAGGGTGATGCCGTACACTTTAATTGCTTATTTGGTGAGGATGAGAGTAAAAGCACGAAGGGTGATGCCGTGCAACTACTTGCTATTCCTTGACTTGATATTACTTGTTTTTCCATTATACTCTGTTTTCCCTTGTGGACTTATTAACTGTTGTTAATTGTTGAGTTCATATGAGATATTCCTTATTGTGTTATTACTTGGTTATTTCTCGTTATTTTGTGGTATACATATATATGGAGCTGCACAGGTTTATGTGGGTGTCTGGTCCTAGGCTTGTCACTACTTCGCCGGGATAGGCCAGGCACTTACCAGCACATGGGGTCGGTTATGCTGATACTGCACTTCTGTGCGTTTTTGCACAGTTCCAGGTTTCGATCAGGAGCAGCAGCGGTAGATCTTTTGCGTGGGAGTTGATCATATTTGAGACCGAGGTAGCTTGCAGACGTCCACAGGCCCGGCGTCTCTCTCTTTACTTATGTTACTAGTTGTAGTCTCTTTGTTTCGAGACAAACAGATTATGTTATATTTCTTTCAGACTTTTATGTGTAGTATTCAGTAGTAGTTCGTGAGTTGGTGACTCCACGTCTTGGGTAGAGGATTTCAGTATGGTTTTACCTTAAAACTGCTTATTTCTATTTTTATAAAGTCTTCCGCACTATTTACTTAAAGTTACGGTTTTGTTGGTAAATTAATTACGAAATATTATTAAAGATAGGATAGTATGAATACAGTGGCTTGCCTAGCTACCACGAGTAGGCGCTATCACGATCCCTATGTTGAGGGAAAATCCGGGTCGTGACAAGTTGGTATCAGAGCCCAAGGTTACATAGGTCTCACCACTCACGAACAAGCTTAGTAGAGTTTGAGAGGTAGGTACGAAGACGTCTGTACTTATCCTCCAGAGTCTATTGAGTTAGGAAAGAGTCTCTCATTTGTTCTTCTTGTCGTGCGACTTGTTCCTCAATTACTGATTGAACTTCTATTCTGTCCTTTCGCAGATGGTGAGGACATGCGCTTGTTCGTCCGCTGACCAGCAGCCCGAGCCCTAGGCAGCTCCCGTGAGGGGCAGGGGCTGAGGCCGTATCAGAGGCCGTGGTAGGGGTAGAGCTCAGCCCCAGGCAGCTACTCCAGAGGTGGAGCCTCATATTGAGATTGACGAGGAGGTTCCGGTCCCAGCAGCTCCAGTGGGCCCAGCTCAGGTCCCAGGAGAGGCTTTAATTACCCCGGATCTCCGGGATGCCTTGGTCAGAATAGCGGGATTCATGGACAGCGTTGCCAGAGCAGGTTTATTACCAGTTGCACCAGCCACTTCTCAGGCTAGAGGAGGGGCCTAGACTCCTGTTGCTCGTACTCTAGAGCCAGTAGCTCCTCAGCCTCAGGCACCAGTGGTTCAGCCAGCTGTGGCCACTCAGTCAGGTACCACAACTCAGGCCGGAGATGGAGCCGCCATGACTTCTGATTCTTTTTGGAGACTTGATCGGTTCTCCAAGATGTTAACCACTACCTTCAGCGGTGCCACATCGGAGGATCCTCGGGATTTCTTATTCGGTTGCCATGAGATTCTCAAGACTATGGGGATCGTGGAGTCCAATGGAGTTGACTTCTGTACATTTAGGCTTTCAGGATCCGCCAAGGCTTGGTGGAGGGATTATTGTTTGACTCGACCAACATGGTCCCCGGCTTTATCATGGGATCAGTTTGTAGAGCTATTTCTGGAGAAGTTTCTCCCTGTTACTCAGTGGGATGCACTTCGGAGGCAGTTTGAGCACCTCCAGCAGGGCACTATGACGGTCACTTAGTATGAGACGAGATTTGTTGATTTGGCTTGTCATGTAGTGGTGATACTTCCCACAGAGCGGGAGAGGGTCTGCAGGTTCATAGATGGGCTTAATCAGCCAATTAGACTCCAGATGGCTATGGGAGTAGGGAATGATATATCATTTCAGGAAGCAGCTAATGCAGCACGTAGAGTTGAGATGGCTCTTGCTCGGGGAGGTGGTTATTCTTCAGAGAAGAGGGCTAGTCATTCAGGCAGGTTTAGTGGTTCTTCTTCCGGTGGCAGGGAATCTTTTGATAGGGGCCAGTCTTCCAGGCCTTTCCATTCCGCCCTTCAGGCTTCACAGGGTAGACCAGGCGATCGTGGGTTTCGTGAGCAGTATTCAGATCAGTCTCCTATTAGTGCCCAGCCTCTTCAGAGTGTTCGTTGAGGCCATTCAGGTCGTCAGGGAGTTTCTACGGTTGTGGTGACCCAGGTCATCTTGTCAGATTCTGCCCTCGAGCGACGGACAACACTCAGCAGCGGGGCCCTTGTCCCATGATTCAGGCCCCAACTGACCCTCAGCCTGCCCAGCCAGCTAGAAGGAGAGGGGGTAGAGATCATAGAGGTGGAGGTCGAGACCGTAGATGTGGAGACCGTCCAGCTAGAGGCAGAGGTCAGCCAGTTGATGACCGTCCTAGGGATGCAGCTCAGAGGGGAGGTGCAGATCCCCGATTCTATGCTTTACCAGCCAGGCCAGAGGCAGAGGCATCAGATGCCGTGATTACAGGTACCATTCTTGTGTGTGGCAGAGGTGTTTCAGTATTATTTGACCCTGGATCTACATATTCATATGTGTCTTCCTACTTTGCACCGTATTTGGCCGTGCCCGGCTATGCTTTGGATATTCCAGTTTATGTGTCTACACCGGTGGGTGACTCCATTGTAGTCGACCGGGTGCATCGTTCGTGCATAGTTGTTTTTGGGGGTCTTGAGACCCGTGTTGATCTGTTGCTTTTGGACATGGTGGATTTTGACGTCATATTGGGGATGGACTGGTTGTCCCCATACCATGCTATTCTAGATTGTCATGCTAAGACGGTGACCTTGGCCTTGCCAGAATCACCCCGACTAGTGTGGAAAGGTACCTCAAGCCACTCCGTTCGCACTGTTATTTCCTATGTTAAGGCTCGACGCATGGTCGAGAAGGGGTGTCTAGCTTATCTGGCTTATGTTCGTGATTCCAACACAGAGGTTCCTTCCATTGAGTCAGTCCCTATTGTACGGGAGTTTCCTGATGTTTTTCCTTCAGACATGCCGGGCATGCCACCCGACAGGGATATTGATTTCTGTATTGATCTGGCACCGGGCACTCAGCCCATCTTTATTCCACCCTATCGTATGGTCCCGCCGGAGTTAAAAGAGTTGAAAGATCAGTTGCAAGACCTTCTTGAGAAGGGCTTTATCAGGCCCAGTGTTTCCCCCTAGGGAGCACCTGTATTATTTGTAAAGAAGAAAGATGGCTCGATGCGGATGTATTGATTACCATCAATTGAACAAAGTGACAATAAAGAATGAGTATCCACTGCCGAGGATTGATGATTTGTTTGACCAGCTCCAGGGAGCGAGGGTATTCTCAAAGATAGACTTGAGGTCAGGCTACCATCAGCTGAAGATCAGGGCGGCTGACATTCCTAAGACAGCCTTTCGCACTAGATATGGGCATTATGAGTTCTTGGTCATGTCTTTCGGGTTGACCAATGCCCCAGCAGCATTCATGAAGTTGATGAATCGGGTATTCAGGCCTTACTTAGATCTGTTCGTGATAGTCTTTATAGACGACATCCTGGTATACTCCCGTAGCCATGAAGAGCACGAGCAGCACCTCAGAGTGGTTCTTCAGACTCTGAAAGATAACCAGCTATATGCCAAATTTTCGAAATGTGAATTCTGGTTGAGTTCGGTAGCATTTCTGGGTCACATTGTATCAGTGGAAGGTATTCAGGTGGACCAAAAGAAGATTGAGGCAGTCCAGAATTGGCCTCGACCAGCTTCAGTGACTAAGATCCGGAGTTTCTTGGGATTAGTAGGTTACTACCGTCGATTTGTAGAGGGTTTTCTTCTATTGCAGCCCCGGTGACCAGGTTGACCCAGAAGGGTGTCCAGTTCCAGTGGTCAGAGGAGTGTGAGGCGAGCTTTCAGAAGCTCAAGACAGCCTTGACCACCGCGCCGGTGTTGATACTACCTACGGGTGCAGGGCCTTATACAGTTTATTGTGACACATCTCGTACATGACTTGGAGCGGTATTGATGCAGGATGGTAAGGTTATTGCTTATGCTTCGAGGCAGTTATAAATACATGAGAAGAATTATCCAGTACATGATCTTGAGTTAGCAGCAGTGGTGCATGCCTTGAAGATCCGGAGGCATTATCTATATAGTGTGACGTGTGAGGTATACACTGATCACAAGAGCCTACAATATTTGTTCAAGAAAAAAGAGTTGAATCTACGACAGTGGAGATGGTTAGAGTTGCTGAAAGACTATGATGTTACTATCCTATATCACTCAGGTAAGGATAATGTGGTGGCCGATGCATTGAGTAGAAAGTCTGCCAGCATGGGTAGTCTTGCATTCATTCCGGTCAGTCAGAGACCATTTGCTCTAGATGTTCAGGCCTTAGCCAACCGGTTCGTGAGATTAGACATTTCTGAGCCTAGCAGGGTGTTAGCCTGCACGGTCGCTCGTTCTTCTCTAGTAGAGCGCATCTGTGAGAGGCAATTTGATGATCCTCATTTGCGTGATTTGAGAGGTACAGTACAGCGGGGAGGTGCCACAAAGGTAAATCTAGATGATGATGGGGTATTGAGATTGCGGGGTCGAGTTTGTGTGCCCAATGTCGAAGGGATTCGAGAGTTGATCTTAGCGGAGGCCCATAGTTCGCGGTATTCCATTCACCCGGGCGCCGCGAAGATGTATCAGGACTTGCGGCAGCACTATTGGTGGCGCAAAATGAAGAAAGATATCATTGCGTATGTCGCTCGGTGTCTAAATTGTCAGCAGGTGAAATATGAGCACCAGAGGCCTGGTGGTGTATTCCAGAGAATTGAGATTCCCGAGTGGAAATGGGAGCGGATCACTATGGATTTCGTTGCTGGACTTCCTTTGACTCGGAGGAAATTTGATGCTATTTGGGTCATTGTTGATAGGCTGACCAAGTCAGCACACTTTATTCCAGTATCTGTCTCCTACTCGTCGGAGAGGTTAGTGGAGATTTACATTAGGGAGATTGTTCGTCTTCATGGGGTGCCAGTATCTATTATTTCTGATCGGGGTACGCAGTTTACCTCGCGGTTCTGGAGAGCGGTCCAGCAGGAGTTAGGCACCCAGGTTCGGTTGAGTACAACATTTCATCCTCAGACGGATGGCCAGTCCGAGAGGACTATTCATATTCTTGAGGACATGCTTCGAGCTTGTGTCATTGGTTTTGGAAGCTCGTGGGACCAGTTTCTGCCATTAGCGGAGTTCGCCTACAACAACAGCTACCAGTCTAGCATCCGGATGGCCCCGTATGAGGCATTGTATGGTAGGGTATGTCGGTTTCCAGTCGGATGGTTTGAGCCGGAAGAGGCTCGGTTGTTGGGTACAGACTTAGTTTGGGAGGCCTTGGATAAGGTCAAGACTATCTACGAGAGATTGCGTTCAGCCCAGTCCAGAGAGAAGACTTATGCGGATCGTAAGGTTCGAGATGTAGATTTCATGGTTGGTGAGCGAGTGTTGCTCCGAGTGTCGCCTATGAAGGGAGTGATGAGGTTCGGGAAGAAGGGCAAGCTCATCCCTAGGTTTATTGGCCCATTTCAAGATTCTAGATAGAGTGGGAGGGGTGGCTTACAGACTAGCTTTGCCGCCTAGCTTATCAGCCGTGCATCCATTTTTTCATGTATCTATGCTTCGGAGATACCACGGCGATCCCACACATGTGTTAGACTTCGGCATTGTCCAATTGGACAATGATCTATCTTACGAGGAGGAGCCGGTGGCCATTCTTGACCGGCAGGTTCGACAGTTGAGGTCGAAGAGTTATCCTTCTGTGCGTGTTCAGTGGAGAGGTCAGCCTCCTAAGGCATAGACCTGGGAGTCCGAGTCTGATATGCAGAGCCACTACCCATATTTGTTTCCTGAATCAGGTACTTCTTTCTTTTGTCCGTTCGAGGACGAACGGTTGTTTTAAAGGTGGAGAATGAGACGACCCAAAGGGTCATCACTTATTTTATTAATCATTTCGAGTTTCTGAGGCCTTGAAAACCTCATTCTATATTGCCTCGATTTACGTGCACGATCCGGGCATGTGGCGGGAAAGTTTTTGTGATAGAAAATATGAATTCTATGAGAAATTTGGAGAAAAATGATATTAATATTGATATGGTTGACTTCGGTCAACATTTTTGGTAAACGGACCCGGACCCGAGATTGGATGGTCCCGAAAGGTCCGTAGGAAAATATGGGACTTGGACATGCGTCCGGAGTCGAATTCTGAGGCCTAGAGCCCAAGTTATGAATTTTTATGTGAAATTGTTTTTGATGTAATTGTTAAAGGAAAATGAATTAATTGACCTTGGTATCGGGCTCGTATTTTGGTTCCGACGCCCGGTACAAGTCTTAAATATTATATATGTGCTTTCTGCAAAGTTTGGTGACATTCGGATGTCGTTTGATATGTTTTGGACTTGGAGTTCCAAGTTTGAAAGTTTTGAAAACCCAAAAGTATGAAAATCATGAACTTGAGGCTTGATTTGATGAAAACGATGTGATATTGGCGATGTGATCGCACGAACAAGTTCGTAATGTGTTTTTGATGTTGTGTACATGTTTGGTTTGGAGCCGGGGGGCTCGGGTAAAGATTTGATAGGACGTTGGATCAATTTTGAATTTTTGCACTGCTGATTTTTCACCCAGCTGTTGGCTTCGCAATTGCGAAGACTTTCTCGCAATTGCGAGATGTTCCCAGGCTGGTCTTGGTTCGCAATTGCGAACCAATCTTCGCAAATGCGAAGATGGCAGGGGAGTGAAGGGGTTCGCAAATGCGAACAATACTTCGCAAATGCGAGGCCTTCAGTAAAAGGCCTATCTTCGCAAATGCGACTAAAATCTCGCAAATGTGAAGGCCCCTCAATCCAGCCTTGTTCGCAAATGCGAACAAATGTTCGCAAATGCGAAGGCCCCAGATTTGCCTTGGCTTCGCAAATGCGAACAAAAGTTCGAAAATGCGAACTTCCCATCCTTAGCTTATTTTTCAAACTCCAGAAATTGGTCGGGGTTTGCAATTGCGAAACCATGTTCGCAAATGCGAACACAGAGACCTATAAATCACGATTTCCAGCTTCATTTTCACATTTCACAACCCAAAAACACCCATTGGCAATTTTTCACGAACTCCCTCTTCTTCAAAGCAATTGTAAGTCACTTTTTACTTAATTCTTTCAATTCCTAACAACATTAAACATGTTTTTCAATAGAAATCAAAGGTTTTCATGGTAGAATTTCTTGTTTTTGGTAGAATATAGGGTTTTTCATGAATTGGGAAATTGGACCTCGAATTGAGGTCCGATTTTGAAACAAATCATATATTTGAACTCGTGGGGGGATGGGTAACCGGATTTTGGTCCGAACCCCGAGTTCCGACCATGTGGGCCCGCGGTCGAAATTCACTATTCCGGGCAGACTGTTGTAAAAGTTGTAATTGGCCTTATGAATTGGTTTGTTGAGTAGTATTGATAATATTAAATCAATTGTGTATAGATACTATTGGATTGGAGCCAAATTTGAAAGGAAAAGGCATTGCTGCAGATTGAATTGTTCGTAAACATTCGAGGTAAGTGTTTGTTCTATCCTAGCTTGAGGGAATAGGATTATGTGCTATGTGTTATGTGATCGAGTGCGGTGTATGGGCTGTGGTGACGAGCATCCATACTCTGGCGTCTAGCATGACCGTGAGTCGTTGTTAATACTTGTTGTGGGACATATTTGAATATAAATTGTTGAACCCTTGCCGGGTTGTAGAATTGTTATTGTTCTCCCTTGTCGAGACTTGTTGTGAAGATGATTATTGATAGCCCTTGTTGGGACGGTTTATGATTTACTATTTCATTCTTTGCCCTTAAATGTGATTGTTATTTGGGTGAGGAAGAGTGATAATGCACGAAGGGTGATGCCGTGCCTTGATTTATTATTTATGCACGAAGGTTAATTCCGTGCCTTGATTTATTATTTATGCACAAAGGTTAATGCCGTGCCTTGATTTATTGTTTATGCACGAAGGTTAATGCCGTGCCATGTTATTGATTATGCACGAAGGTTAATGCCGTTCCATGTTATTTATTATGCACGAAGGATCATGCCGTGCCTTATTATTAAACCATGTACGAAGGATCATGCCGTACCATGGATATGAGGATGAGAGTAAAAGTACGAAGGGTGATGCCGTACACTTTATTTTCTTATTTGGTGAGGATAAGAGTAAAAGAACGAAGGGTTATGCCGTGCAACTACTTGCTATTCCTTGACTTGATATTACTTGTTTTTCCATTATACTCTGTTTTCCCTTGTGGACTTATTAACTGTTGTTAATTGTTGAGTTCATTTGAGATATTCCTTATTGTGTTATTACTTGGTTATTTCTCGTTATTTTGTGGTATACATATATATGGAGCTGCACAGGTTTATGTGGGTGTCTGGTCCTAGGCTTGTCACTACTTCGCCGGGATAGGCCAGGCACTTACCAGCACATGGGGTCGGTTGTGCTGATACTGCACTTCTGTGCGTTTTTGCACAGGTCCAGGTTTCGATCAGGAGCAGCAGCAGTAGATCTTTTGCGTGGGAGTTGATCATATTTGAGACCGAGGTAGCTTGCAGACGTCCACAGGCCCGACGTCTCTCTCTTTACTTATGTTACTAGCTGTAGTCTCTTTGTTCCGAGACAAACAGATTATGTTATATTTCTTTCAGACTTTTATGTGTAGTATTCGGTAGTAGTTCGTGAGTTGGTGACTCCACGTCTTGGGTAAAGGATTTCAGTACGGTTTTACCTTGAAACTGCTTATTTCTATTTTTATAAAGTCTTCCGCACTATTTACTTAAAGTTACGGTTTTGTTGGTACATTAATTACGAAATATTATTAAAGACAGGATAGTATGAATACAGTGGCTTGCCTAGCTACCACGAGTAGGCGCCATCACGATCCTGATGTTGGGGGAAAATCCGGGTCGTGACATGTGTATTGGGTTTACATATTTGGCCCAATTCTATATTTTTTGTGTATTTTCTTTGTATTTTAATTATTTCTTGGTATTTTCTTTTTGTATTTCATTTTCTCTTTTTGTATTCTTTTCAATTATTCAAGTTCCTATTTCTTTCCAATTTTTCTGATATTTTTTGCTATTTTTCTCTAATTTCCGGTATTATTGTATGTTCTGTTAATCTTCCTTTTTAAATCCTTTAATTGTAATACTTGTACTCAACCTATTGTTCACACACACAAATGCATCTTATTTCAAACAGACAATAACTGCAAACAAAAATGTATTTTATTTTAATTTTGGAATTTTATTGCTTAGGGCAAAAATCACGTGCTCAAAGCTGCCCCTCTTTGCTCGGGAACACGAAGAGTTTCGGTGCAAAGACAAGTGAGCAGTAATGAGAGATTTTTGCCCATTGGCATATTCCGTGAGAAGCATTTTTGAAAATCTTTTGACCGCACCCTGCCTCAGAGGTTGCCTACATATCCTGGGCTAAACAGGAATCAGGTCAGTGTAGTTCGGGAAGGTCTGGTAGTCTAAAACTACCAAGACATTGCTGTTGCATTGCTACTGCTATGACTACTGACATACTCTTTATTACACCAGGGGTGAAAAGTGTAAAATGAAGAAGCTATTCTAAGCTATAATGCTACGAATTACAATTGTTCCTATCTACTTCTTGTCTTCTTATTCTTCTTTGTCTCTTTTTCCTTGATTTTCTTTGCTACTATCCTTCTTTTTGTTGATTTTTCTTTTCTTGCTTCCTTTCTTTTTGGCGTGACTTCCAATTGTACTCCTTGCTTTCAAATTGATACCTGCTTAAAACAAAACAAAACAACCAAAACTTTTCCCTCTGCCCAATGTGGGCTTTTCTCATGTTACGGTGTTACTCATGTTAGCTAACACAAATCAAAATTTGCAGAAATTAAAAATTGCAGAAATGTATTCCCTTGTTATACAGGTGGGCGCCTGAACAAAAATTAAAATTGCAGAAATGTATTCCCTTGTTATACAGGTGGGCGCCTGAACAGAAATTAAAATTGCAGAAATGTATTCCCTTGTTATATAGGTGGGCGCCTGATGCATGAGATGCGAATGCAGAAAAATATTCCCTTGTTATCTATATGGGCGCCTGATGCATGAAATGCGAATGCGAAAAAGTATTCCCTTGTTATCCAGGTGGGCGCCTGATGCATGAAATGCGAATGCAGAAAAATATTCCCTTGTTATCCAGGTGGGCGCCTGATGCATGAAATGCGAATGCAGAAAAATATTCCCTTGTTATCCAGGTGGGCGCATGATGCATGAAATGCGAATGTAGAAAAATATTCCCTTGTTATCCAGCTGGGCGCCTGATGCATGAAATGCGAATGCAGAAATGTATTCCCTTGTTATACAGGTGGGCGCATGATGCATGAAATGCAATGCAGAAAAATATTCCCTTGTTATCCAGGTGGGCGCCTGATGCATGAAATGCGAATGCAGAAAAGTATTCCCTCAGTTTGATAACTGGGGTGTGAATTTGAAAAGATGATACCTTCTTGTTGTTTTGTATTTTCTTGCTTGATTGAGTGATTCCTCCATCTATGGATTCCTCCATTTATTGCTGAACTTCCTTTTTATGTTTTCTTTCTTTTCACATTGGTCACATTCACTTTAAAGTGATTAGTGACAATTTGTTCCTGTCTAAATCACAAAACAAATCTTATTAGTTATAAACTGCTGGCAACTGGCATTTGCTGCTCCTGCCTTTATTGTCTTCCTTTTTTTGCTTTTTCTCCTGCTAAGCGGCCTTTCAGTTGACTTCCTTTGTAAACTCTTTTTGCATTTTCCTTGCTTTTTTACTTCCCCTTTTTTCTACTTTCTTTCTTTTCTTCGGCTCTGATTTCCATCCTTCTTTATTTCCTCTTTCCCTTCTTTTTTTTTCTTTATCCCAGCATTATTTCAACTCTTATCATGAGAAGCCGGTAGTTTGCTTTCAATAAACAAATTGGTTTTTAATCAATGAAATGCAGAAACAAATGAATTTAAAAAAGGGTAAGGGTGATTTGGAGAAGTGACAGAACTTATCTAGGTATGTTGTCTGATTCCTTTGACCATGCCATGTATTTAAACTCTGACCCAGTCTGCTCAATCGAATTGCCATTATTTCAACTCCAACTTTCTTTCAACCCAAACCGATCTTATTTTTTGTTGTTTTTCCTTTTTTTTTCAAAACAGTCCTCACAGTCTCCTTATGGTGCCATTAAAGGTTTTCACCAACAAGACTCTCTCATTTATTTCTCTCAAAACTCACCATCGCCTTACAATGCCGGTAAAGGTTTTTATTGATAAGACTCTCTCATTTTATTTCTCTCAGCCTCACAATCGCCTTACGGTGCCGGTTAAGGTTTTCACCAATAAGACTCTCTCATTTTTTTTATATTTTTTCTTTTTGCCTTTTATTTTTCTGAACCACTGGTATTATCCATGCCCCGTTCTTCCTTTATTCTCATTGTATTGTTATTCTCTTAAAATTGATTAGAAGGTCTTTCTTTGGACCGTAATGTAGCTTTTGGATGGGTTAAGAAAGAAGGATATAAAGGCTCAAAAATTTACGAGGTTTTAAAAATATTTACAACTCTCGTAATTATAAAACATAACTTCTGCCCCAGTTTCAATATGTGGGGGATTTTTTGATTTTTCCTTTATTGTGACTGAACCTCAGTGAGGCTGCCTACGTACCCTTTAGGGATCAAGTCAGACGTAGTTCAAACTACGCCATTAATTCATGGTTTCGTTTGACTTTTTCCCAATTTCTTTGTCTTTTTCTTTTGTTTGCATTTTGCTTTTTTTTTTCATTTTCTACTTTTCTTTTTGTATCATAAGCAATTCCGAGAGAGAGGTATGAAAGAATAGATCGAACAAGGCTCAAAGGGGATGTCAATGGATAAAGTGTTTGGATAGAGAATAAAATGCCTTCATCATTTCAGTTCCAAAATCACAACAAATACAATTATACAAATGAAAAGGAATCATACATAATATCTTTTGACTGCATCTGAATTGATAGCAGTCTCTACGCATTTCCCTTCAACATCTGTTCAGATATAGGGCTCCATTGGACAACACCCGTGATACCGTGAATGGTCCTTGCCAGTTTGATGCAAATTTGCATTTCGCTTCAGCCCAATGCGGCAAGATACGCCTCAACACCAATTGTCCTACTTCAAATTTTCGAGGATGCACATTCTTATTATATGCTCTGGACATTCTCCGTTGATATAATTGCCCATGGCAAACTGCTGCTAGCCTTTTCTCATCAATCAGATTCAATTGTTCCAACCGGGCTTTTACCCATTCATCATCATCGATCTTAGCTTCAGCTACGATTTGAAGAGATGGTATCTCAATATCTGCGGGTATAACAGCCTCTATTCCATATACCAATAAATAGGGTGTGGCACCAATCGAAGTACGTACTGTTGTGCAATAACCCATAAGAGCGAAAGGTAACTTCTCATGCCTTCGTCTAGACTCTTCCACCATTTTCCTGAGAGTCTTCTTTATATTCTTATTTGCAGCTTCTACTGCTCCGTTTGCCTTTTGTCTATAAGGTGTAGAGTTACGATGCAGGATTTTAAATCTTTGACATGCTTCCGCCATGAGGTGACTGTTCAAATTTGCCCCATTGTCCGTGATAATTACTTTAGGAATTTCGAATCGGCATATGATATTTTCATGCACGAAATCCACCACAGCCTTCTTCGTCACCGCCTTGAATGTCTTTGCTTCCACCCATTTAGTAAAATAGTCAATCGCGACCAAGATAAATCTGTGTCCATTAGAAGCTGCAGGCTCTATTGGTCCGATGACATCCATACCCTAGGCAACAAATGGCCAAGGTGCAGACATCGTATGCAATTCATAAGGTGGGGAATGAATCAAATCTCCATGTACTTGACATTGGTGGTATTTCTTCACATACCTAATACAGTCCCGTCCTATGGTGAGCCAATAATACCCTGCTCTCAATATCTTTTTTGCTAAGACATACCCGCTCATATGAGGTCCGCAAGCTCCTGCATGTACCTCAATCATAATCATGTCTGCTTGTTGCGCTTCCACACATCTTAGCAAACCCAAGTCTGGTGTTCTTTTTATACACAATCCCTCCACTGAGGAAAAATCCATTTGCTAAGCGTCTTACAACTCTCTTCTGATCTCCAATGGCTTGTTCTGGGTACTTTCCTGTCTTCAAGTATTCCTTGATATCGTGATACCACAGTTCTCCATCTAGCTCTCCTTCCACAGCAAAACAATAAGCATTTTGATCATACACCTCTATCTGAAGTGGATCTATATAGGCTTTATCCGGATGATGTAACATAGATGATAATGTGGCCAAAGCATCTGCTACTTCATTGTGCATTCTTGGGATGTGTTTAAACTCTATAAATTGAAATCTCTGGGACTGTTCATGAAGACAATGCCGATAAGGTATCAATTTCAAATCTCTTGTCTCCCATTCTCCCTGAATTTGATGTATCAAAAGATCCGAGTCACCCATGACCAAAATCTCTTGAACACCCATATCTATTGCCATCCTGAATCCCAATATACATGCTTTATATTCGTCCATATTGTTGGTACAGAAAAATCGAAGTTGAGCGATAACAGGATAGTGTTGACCCGTTTCTGAAATAAGTACTGCTCCAATTCCAACTCCTTTACTGTTGACGGCTCCGTCTAAGTACATTCTCCAACTTGGCTTGTCATTTTATTCTATTTCTTCAACATTCATTGCCTCCTCATCCGGAAAATATGTCTTTAATGGCTCATATTCATCATCCACTGGATTCTCTACTAGATGATCCGCAACTGCTTGCGCCTTCATTGCCATACGTGTTACATAAATGATGTCAAATTCTGTGAGAAGAATCTGCCACTTAGCAAGTCTCCCTGTAGGCATGGGCTTCTGAAATATATACTTCAAAGGGTCTAACCGTGATATCAGATATGTAGTATAATCTAACAAGTAGTGCTTCAATTTCTGGGCAACCCAAGTTAATGCACATCATGTTCTCTATAACTGAGTATATTTTACCTCGTAAGATGTGAACTTCTTACTAAGGTAATATATAACTTGCTCTTTCTTGCCAGTCTCATCATGCTGCCCCAGTATACAGCCAAAGGAGTTGTCTAGCACTGTCAAATATAAGATCAAAGGTCTTCCCGGCTCTGGAGGAACTAACACTGGAGGATTAGCCGAATATTCCTTAATCTTATTGAAGGCTTATTGACATTCATCAGTCCACTTCACCGCTGCATCTTTCTTTAACAATTTGAAAATAGGCTCACATGTCGATGTCACCTGAGCAATGAACCTGCTAATATAGTTCAGCCTGCCTAATAAGCTCATTACTTCCTTCTTGTTCTTCGGCGGAGGCAAACTCTGGATTGCTTTTATCTTTGATGGATCTAGTTCAATGCCTCGCCGGCTTACTATAAATCCCAATAGCTTCCCTGAAGGTACTCCAAAAGCACATTTTGCTGGATTGAGCTTAAGATTATATCTTCGGAGCCTTTGGAAAAACTTCCTCAAATCTTTGACATGATCATGTTGCTTCTTGGACTCTATGATGACATCGTCCACATACACTTCAATTTCTCGATGCATCATATCATGAAACATTGTGGTCATTGCCCTCATATAAGTAGCTCCGACATTCTTCAGCCCAAACGACATCGCTCTATAGCAGTATGTTCCCCAACGCGTGATAAAAGCTGGTTTCTCCGCATCTTCTTCGTTCATTAGGATCTGATGATAACCCGCATAACAATCTACAAAAGAGCCAATTTCATGCTTGGCGCAATTGTCGATCAATATATGGATATTCGGCAATGGAAAATCATCCTTTGGACTAGCCTTGTTAAGGTCTCTATAATCAACACACACCCTGGTTTTTCCGTCTTTCTTTAGAACTGGCACAACATTTGCTAACCAGGTGGGGTACTTAGTAACTCGTATGACCTTCGCCACAAACTGCTTATTCACCTCTTCTTTTATTTTCACACTGATGTCCGTTTTGAACTTTCTTAACTTCTGTTTTACCGGCCGGCATTCTGGATAAATGGGCAATTTATGTACCACCAGATCAATGCTGAGTCCATGCATGTCATCATAGGACCAGGCAAATATGTCCCTGTATTCATGTAATAACTTTATTAGCTCTTCTCTGAGGGGAGCCTCTAGGTGTACACTGATTTTTATCTCCCAGACATTATCTTCACTCCCCAGATTAATAGATTCTGTCTCATTTACCTTCGGTTTGGGTTTTTCCTCGTATTGATTCAAATCTTTACTGATTTCTTCCAGTGTTTCCTCATCTTCATATTCTATTTCACTTTCATTTTCAATCTCTTGTATAATTATTCGATTGTCAAGGGCTGGGCCGGGAATCCTTCATGCATGACATATCATCAGAATCAACGAATATCGAACTGTACAAAAAAAAGAAAAATAAAAAATAAGGCAAAAGTGAAGAAAGAAGAAGAAATTGCATTTCATTGATATTTTTTCTTTCAAAAAGATAACAGAAGTTGGATACATTTGATTTTAGTGGGGTGTGGGGATTACAAAAATAAACAGCTTTGGGAAAGATGAAATATTTTTGAAAGCTAACTACCACAACTCCCTCCTGATCGGAAGAGGAGTAGCTTCCCAATTATTAAGTGCAGCGCTGGGTCCCACGAACTGGACATCCATCTTACTAGTCCCGTCACCCATCTCCAACATGTTTACATCCCCGAACAACATTTCAAACCTTGCGAGAAGCTCCGCATCTGGCCTTATTTCAGCATACCTTGACACAGCAGTTGCCAAATGTCTTTGTGTACCAGGCCTAGTGAAGGTGTCAGATAATTTTGGAATTGGTTTCGGGAGGGTCCAACTTTTCTCTTTTGTTCTCTGGCTTTCTGGATGTCGGTATAAGTAGGTTTAAAGCCCAAGCCAAAGGTATCATTGTTTCCTGGCAAGTGGACAGGATGTGTTATCCCCTGTAAAGCTAGCCCCAAACCTTTTCTCGGTGCGAACCCATTTCTGATCATTTCTTTAGCCACCATTACTGCTGTAGGCGCCACTGCACGAATTGGCATGCTCTCCCCTTCGGATATCTTGTTAACTACCACAACATCCGTCACCTGATGCACCCATGGGCCCTTGTCCCCTTCGATTTCTTCAAAAGGCATTATGGTGTTACAAGTATCTTCATCTCCGTGCACTATAATTTCCTGCTGTTCCCATTCGAATTTTACCATCTGGTGCAGTGAAGATGGTACAACTTTGGTCGCATAGATCCATGGATGTCCCAGTAATAGATTATAAGAAACAGTGACATCCAACACCTGGAATTCCATGGTAAAGTCCACCGGTCCAATGGTTACTTCCAGTATAATGTCTCCCAAAGTATTTTTACTTCCTCCGTCAAAGCTCCAAACACTCTCACTGTTTCGACGGATTCTATCAGGACTAATCTTCAGTTTTCCCAGAGTTGAGGGTGGACAAATGTTTGCACTTGACCCGTTGTCTACTAGGACCCGAGTCATCACAAATTTTTCACTTTTGACGGTGAGATAAAGTGCTTTGTTGTGCTCTGTCCCTTAAATTGGCAATTCATTATCCGAGAATGTTATTTTGTTCGTCTCAAAAATTTTGTTGGTGATCTTTTCAAGATGGCAAACTGAGATTTTCTCGGGGACATGTGCTTCGTTCAGAACTTTAATAACGCCTACCTGTGCTCTTCTTAGTGGATTAACAATGAAAGCAATGAAATTTGTGCAGGCGTCTTTCTCAGCTGCTCTACTATCGAATAGTCTTGAGCTTTTATCTTCTTCAAAATCTTCTGCTTCTTTTTTAGAAACCGCTTTCTTCACATGACTCTCCTTCACCACCTTCGTTTTCCTTAACTCTTCCGGGGCAAAACATCGCCCGGAACGAGTTAGGCCATGTGTTTCATTGACCTCTCCTGTAACCTCCTTTCCCCTGTACATCACCGTGACTTTGTTGTAGTTCCAAGGTATGGCTTTAGTATGTACCACTGACATTTGCACCACCGGTTTAATGACTACAGGTTCCACGTATGCTCCTTTTACTGTCAACAATGGTTTAGCTCCTGGCACCACAATTTTCATAGTTTCAACCACTGTAACTCGGCTGTCGCTTTCTCTTTCTCAACCTCTTTCTCCACTTTGCTATTGGCTTTTATCATCATCACCGATTGGGACAGTTTCTTGCTGCTTTCTCTTTGTTCTAACTCTATCATGTGCGTCTCATGATGAGATGGTAATGGATTCTGAGTAATATTAGGAGTCTCTGGAGCTTGCACCTCGATCCTCCTAGTGTCAATGAGCTCCTTTATAGCAGATTTCAAGTGCCAACACTTTTCAGTATCGTGCCCTGGCACCCCGGAGTAATATTCACATCTAACTGACTGGTCGATGTTTTTGGGTGGTGGGTTTGGAAGTTTTAGTTCAATCGGGCATAGCATCCCCAACTCCTTCAGGAGATGATAGAGACTGGTGTAAGACTCCCCCAGTGGAGTGAATGTTTTCTTTGTTTGGGCTCTGTTTCTCACTTCCGGATCTGGACGGAAGTTGGGCCTATTTGGATTCTTATAGGTTCTGGAAGGTGGGTAGGTGTTTTGTGTGTGGTAGACGTTTTGTGGAATTTGCTCGCCATACATGTAGAGGCGGTGGGTAATGTTGAGCATGTGGGACGGAGTAATGTGGGGTAGTGGGTGGATAATATGGTGGAGGTGGGTTGTAGGGTGCTGGTCGGTATGATTGGTATGGACGAGGTGGGTGATGGTATGTATTTTGGCCCCGAGACCACGATCTACTTTCAACAACTGCAACCTCTTCCTTTTTCTTTTTACCGATAGATCCCCCATTTCCGGTTTGTATCGCTTGATTCGTGGCCTTGATGGCCGAAAATCTCATGATTTTGTTGGTTTTCAATCCTTCCTCTACGAAACTCCCCATTTTCACCACTTCATTGAAAGTTTTACCAATAGCTGATACCAGGTGACCATAGTAAGTAGGCTCTAAGGCATGCAGAAAACAATCTAGCATTTCTGTCTCCTTCATAGGAGGATCTACTCGTGCCGCTTGTTCCCTCCATCTAAAGCCGTACTCCCGAAATCTTTCCCCGAGCTTCTTTTCCATCTTTGTTAGCAACAACCCGTCTGGAATTATCTCCAAATTGTACTGGAAGTGGTTAGCAAATGATTGAGCTAGATCGTCCCAGATGAACCATCTGGTGTGATCCTGACGTGTATACCACTCCAGCGCAGAACCGCTCAGACTCTAGTTAAAATACGCCATCAATAGTTCATCTTTTCCCCCTGCACCACGCATCTTGCTACAATAACCCTTGAGATGGGCTACCGGATCCTCGTGTCCATTGTACATGTCGAACTTAGGTAGCTTGAATCCAACTGGGAGTTGCACTTCTGGAAACAAACACAAATCTTTATATGCGACGCTCACTTGGCCTCCTAGCCCTTGTATGTTACGGAAAGATTGTTCTAAACTTCTCATCTTCCGTGCCATTTCCTCTTGCTCCAAGTTCCTAACGGGCTTCTCTTCTGTCATCTCCATAAGTGGGGTATAGGAGTCATGCTGGCCTAAATGTTGGCTCCGGCGGTTAGTACTGTGCGTCTTGCACATGGAAAACTGGTTCACTTGACGATTTATGCAGAGCAACAAGTGGTGGTGCCACATACACCGGGGCAACCTGTGGTGGTTGAGGTGTAATCTGTTTGGACAGTGGTGGTGGTTCCTGTGAAGTTGTGGCATAGTAGTTTTGGTAATTTGGGTACGTGGAGGATGAGTTCATGGTAGGTGGTTCAGGGTTAGGGTTTGCGGGAGGGACATATGCTGGATTGGCTGGATATGTGGGTAAAGGTTGACCCCTGGACCAGGCTTGGTACATTTCCGACATTTGCTGCTTTAGCTTATACATCTCTTCTTTCATTCCCGCAACATCCACAACCTCTTCTTCCTGTACTGGGTCCATGATAGTAGGTTCAATCTCCTGAGTCACAGCCTTAGACATAGCTTTTGATCGTGTGTTGTAATGATGATTTGCCAGAATGCCAGTTGCCAGCTGAAATCTGATTCTCATCATCAACAACAACACTTGTTAATAGTTAGTACATAAAGGGGGTAAGATGTAACGATTAAAAATCACAACCTTTGCCCTTGATCATTATGCATCATTCCGACACTTATTCCATTTTGAATCAACAAACATCTCTTCTTTTTCTTTTTTCATTCATTTTTTTTCTTTTCTTTTTTCTCTTTTTCTTCCCTTTTCATTCTTTTTCTTTTCTTTCTTTTTTTTCAATTCTTTCTATTATACTTTTTTTTTTCATTTTCAATTTTTCATTTTCAATTTGCTTTCTCGTTCCTACATATTTGCCTATCGCCCAGACAATTGGTATAAAACGTAAAAAGATTTAGCAACAACTTCTTTTGGAACTTTTCATTGATACTCAAAAACATTGATTTACAAAATGATGTTGTGCTACTAATGCGAAAAAGGAATACAGATGCAAAATGCATGCCCTATGAGTACATTAATGCTCCTAATGCCCGCGAGACGTTGTTCGGTCTTGCCGCGGGCCTATATGCCAATCCACTTTGGAGTTTATCTAGGTCGGACATGACTTGCTTTACAAAGAACTTTACGGCTGATGCGAATGTTGCTTGGGATATATGTTCACACAACTGGCATTTTCTGGTAATGTACTGAGCAATATTGACGATTCTTTCTCGAATGACCCCTTTTTATTGAAGCAGCCTACTGATATGTTGGGCACGAGCGTCTAAGGTCTGTTGGTTCTCTTTCTGTAATTGTTGTAACTCAAATTCTAATCGAGCCATAGCCGTGTAACAATTATCTCTTTCTTCTTCAAACTCTTTGATTATCTTGCTACTTTTGACGGCGACTGTAATGACTTTCTTTCTCAATCGAGCTACGTCCTCAACTTCATGTTTATCTTGTAGTTATTGAACCATTCTAGCTCTTTCCTCGGCATCTCTGGCCAGTTGTTTCTGTACCCTGACTAACTCCTTTTCTGCTTTATCAAGATCAAAGCTGTAGTCATTCACTTTGCACCGAAGATTTTCAATTAATTTCTCATCTCGGGCTAAGCGAACTGGGGTCTCGGATGCAATTTTCATTTTTGCAACTTGAGCCTTTAAAATTTCATTCTCTTTTCTCAGCTGCTTCTTTTCTCCTTTGTCAGATGCTGCCCGTAAACCGCTCTCGAATTGGAGATCTCGAAACTGTTTCTCTAGCAAGCTGATCTTGGCTCTATACTCATTTTCTTTGGCCACCCAATTTCTGTATTCCTTAGACTGCTCGGCCAAATCTTGAATGTGAGGCCTTTTCAATGGTCTATCATGATCAATACCCCGACGATACCATGCGGAATAACCTGGCGATATGTCTCCCTGAGCTCTGTTTTCCACACAAGTATCTACCTTCAAACTTTGACACTCATTCTAAATCTGTCGAATTTTTGCTTCCGGGAATTGCCCATCCGGACTAATCTCTATTGCTTGCAAACTGAGGTCCCCATCCTTCGGTATAACTTGATATCTTCCAAGCTGCCGTAGGACCCTGTACGGTGCATAAGGCTGGATGCTTTTTAAGCCCATGATCAAGAAATATGACCCTTCCGTCGGCATGTATATCACCTCATCGAGGGGCAACCTTCCGTATGCCCAATCGATTTGGCTATCGGTCAATGATTGTAAGTATGAAATCCAACCTTTAGCTCCCTCCGGCAGCTTAACTTGTTTTGTTCTCGTATAGAATTCTTCAAGGCACGTTCTTTTAGACGGCCCACAACTTGAGAATGATGGATGACGGCATAAATGTTCTGTCAACCAAATTTGCAGAATCAGGTTACATCCCTCAAAGAAGTTGTGCCCTGCTTTACATGTTGTAAGGGCACGGTAGATATCAGCTATGATCATTGGGGCCAAAGTGCAATTATCTTATACGAGCAAAGTGCTGGCCACCCCGGCGACTCTTGTATCAATATGCCCATCATTTCTTGGAAATATGATTAGCCCGAGAAATGCCACCAGAAAGGCGAATCGTCGATGTTCCTCCCATTTGGCTCGGTTTGACTTACTACAGGGTTTGTTCGTAGGGTCATTGAAACCCCCAAAATGTCCATATCTACTGTAGATGAAGTTTAAGGAGCAAAACCCATTAGCCAAATCCTCGTTGTGGATATTCCAAGCAATCTTCAAAGAGTCGAGGAATCGGTGCACCGTTATCGCTGTCGGAGCCACCAGATATTTCTCTTTTAGGGGGACCTCATTTTTCCCTATATAGTAAGCAACTTCCTCAATAGTAGGAGTGAGTTCGAAGTCCGAGAAATGTAGGACGTTGTGTGCAGGATCCCAGCATGTGACAAGTGCTCGAATTATATCGCCTCGGGGAATTATGTCCATTAACCCCGTAAGGTCCGTCAAATAACATTTGACCCAATCTTATCCTTCCTGTCCCATGTCGTTCCACCATAATTTTAGCTCCAAAGGAATTTTATTCATTAGAGTGAAGGGTTCATTCTGTATCGTGCTCATCCTGCACATTTATTAAAGGCGATTTTATTCAGAAAAAGAAAAATGTTTTTTTCAAAATCATGTTTCATTTTATAACCTTCTCAGGTTTTTATTTTGAAAGAGAAAAAGACATGATTTTCGAAGTGGCCATTTTTGCCAAAACAACCTTCCGACGTCCTTTCGGAACATTCGGCTATTTCCAAAAATAGCGATCACCTCGATTATTTGAAACTAAAATATTTTTTGGTCATTTTCTAAAAGGGTGGTTGGACCCGTTCAAGGGTTGCCTACGTTTCCCACCTAATGGGGAGAATCAAACCTGCGTAGTTCGGTCAGATTATTTGACCAATTATTTCAACAACAATGTTTTTTCCTATTTTTTCAGATTTTCTTTTCAAATTTCTAACAACTCTTTTGCCAATATCTCTCTTTTTTTTTCCAGAATATTCTCTTTCTATTTTCTCGGGAATTTTGCCGGTTTGCATAATGATCAGAGACAATTAAAAATGCAACATATAATATACTCGATCTTTATTTACCGGGTCACCTGTCCTAGACGGACCCAACCCCTGTGTTGAGTCCCCTAAGTCAGTTATGATGCAAATAATCGTCCTAGACCTATGTTCAATATCTTAGGGTTTCATAGAGTGCTAGACCGTCTACCCGAGTGGACAACTCGGATCGAGGAGGGGGCTACGTACCGGTGACCCGCGGGGTCATTCGGCTTTGTAACTTATCCGGCCTCTGTTTCTTATTTTTGGGTATAACTTAACAGAAAGGGGAGTCTCAACCAGTAAGCACATCCCCAGAGGTGAAGAAGAGAAGGATTTTCGGCACAATTTATATATACAATCCACATAATATCAAAGCGATAAAACACGTAGCATGTTGGTCAAAGCATGTAACAAAGTCAAATAATATTGAGAACGACAATTCTAACGAGCTTGAATTCTTAAACCCTGAACGGAGGTTCTGGGTTGCTTATCCCCAGCAGAGTCGCCAGAGACACCTCCCTTTTTACTACATTTTAGTTTAATTCTCAATTAAGAGAATAAGGTATACCTCAATATTATGAATACCCCGGGAAGGATATAATAACAACGAGGAAGGAGTTTTTCCAAATAAAGGACAATCAGTTCGGGATTTTATTTATATTTTTAGGGTCGCCACTTGGGAAAATAATGGTGTCCCAACTCACCGGTTAATCCCGAATCCAAGGAAATTGACTCTGTTTTTATCAGTCTGCGCAACGAGAAATCTGGATAAGGAATTCTGTTAACCCGGAAGAAGGTGTTAGGCACTCCCGGATTCCGTGGTTTTAGAACGGTCGCTCAACTGTCATTTTCGGTTTCATATGACTTATTACATGCCTTTTAACAATATGTACGTGTTTCAAATTTAATATTTTTACGAATTACGACGTCGCAAAAATGTATTTCGAGTCACACCGCAACCAGTACGCCTGTGACCTTTAACACGTTTCGGCTTCGCCGGGATTTAAGATTTGAGTCACATCAAATGTGCGCTCGTATTAGGGAAAGTATATTTTTAAGTCATGCCTAAATCTTCTGTCGGATTTTAATATTTTGGAAAGGTTGTGAAATTATCTAACAACCTTCCCGAGTCTAACATATATATAATTTACTTATTTGTTTGGGGGCCCCACTGTTTCGTTTCCAATGCGAGGCTCATCCCAATTTAATTTTACAGTCAAGTCCTAATGTGCGTATACTATGTTTGTCTATTTTGGTTTTTCCCCCTAGTTCATTATTTTCAGAATTGAAATCCAGGCCTTATTTCTATTTACACAGGGCCTGGATTCTAGGCTTTAAGCATATCAAATTACATTCCTGGGTATTAAAAACCTAGGAACGCGCTGAATCACGTTCAACAGAAGCCCAATATCAGACTTACATAACTCTGGGCCTTCGCAGTCTCTTAGGCCCAGATCAGATATCATTATAAAAGAGAAATAGAAATCAGAACACATTATGTGCATAAAGGATTGATACTCAGAAGACAAATGAACTTGAACTATTTTTCATTCAATGAGAAGAAAATGAATTACAGAATTACAATAATAAACTCTAACTTTAAATGTTCAATGCGAATTAAATCTAATTAACAAGCTGTTTTTGTTTTTACGTTTGACAGCTATTTAAACTACTGAATCTAATTATTCAGTATCTAAAACTAATCAATATTATTGATAACATGCTATTCCTAATTACTTTTCAAAGTGAAGAACTAACTGATCGATTCAATTTAAAACTATATTAACATGCGAGATGTGACTTCATTTTAACCGCAGTTGTTTCATCTACTACTAATACTGTTGAGATTAGTCTAATTAGTTCCGATTAAGCTAACTACTGCATGCTAGTATTGTTAATTATCTATTCGTTTACAGGTTTACTTTTGTACCAGATTTAATTATTAACCTATTTTAATTACCTAGGTGATTATGATTACTACTACTACTCTAATCTACATACTAATCTATTACATTGTTTTCCAGCACTAGTTCGTGCCTCATAAGAGCTAATTATACAATTATTTCCTATCAGAATTACAAATTAACTACTTATACACATAAATATAAGAAAAACATATAACAGAATAGGCTTTCATATTCGAATTAGGCTTTTCATTCCTTCAAATCAACTTCAGTTACATTGCTCGAATAGAGACTGTGTACCTGATTCAGCAACAGAAAATGCCAATGAGTCTAAGGGAGAAGAAGCAGGAAATAGCAGGTAGTCCACATCAAACAATGCAACAACAGTAAGAGAAATTGAATTCACAGCAGCACGAGTGAGTTTCAGCAATCAATTGAATCCCCAGAGAACAGCAAAGCAAATACCCAGCAGAAGACAAGGAGAAAACCAGTAAGACCAGCAGAAGATTTCCTACAGCTTCCAGTAATAAGCTTCGACTAAACCCAGGCAGAATTTGCTCTATGTATATATATGTATATCTCTGAATTTCTAGTTCAAAAATCCAGACCCTTAATCTGGCTCAAATGGTGTCTATTTATAGGTAAAGTTAGTGAAAATTTTCGGGGGAAATTTGAAAAGTTAATTCTAGTTTCCCCCTTGAATTCTTTCAATTGTTACACTTAGATACCATTTTCAGATTTGAATTTGCCTTCCAGCATGTGCTGGAAGATTCTATTTGATTCTTTTTGGGGTGTTTTACTAGTGTACCCCCACTTGCTAAGGTTATTTACTAAGTTGTCTTTTATTTGGGTCTATTATACCCTTAGTTTTGTGCAATATTGCAGAAATCATAGACCTAAATGTCTTAAATATCCTTATAGGCTATATTAAATCCACAATTATGCCATTTTCTATTCCTATTATTGTAACGACCCGACCGGTCGTTTTGAGCTCTGGCGCGTCATTCAGCAGATTGATGCCATGAACAGCTTCATCTCAGGTATATTGACTTGTGTGTATGGTCAGAATTAAAATTCGGGAAGTTTGGAGTCAAATCTAAATGGAAATTCTCATTTTGAAAGCTTAAAGTTGAAGAAATGAACTACGATTGGAATTTTGAGTAAATGACCTCGAAATTGGGATCTAAAAGTTCCAGCATGCTCGTATAATGATTTTAAACTTGGACGTATGTCCGGATTTGGTTTTTGATAACCCGTGAGCATTTCAGCGTATATGGTGGAAGTTAGTATTTTAGAAGAATTTCATAAATTTGGGTTGGAAGGCATTTTAGAGTTATTGATGTCCGTTTGGAATTCCGAGTCTGGGAATAGATCCATATGGTGATTTTGGAGTTGGGAACGCGATCGGAAGTGAATTCGGGTGTCCGGAGGTCATTTTGAAGTCATTTGGCAAAATATAGGAATTTGAAGGTTTATGAGAAAATTCGACCGGAAGGGAAAATTTTGATATGGGGGTCGGAATGCGATTCCAAAAGTTCGTGCAAGTCCGTAATGTCGAGTGTGACTTGTGTGCAAATTTTGAGTCAATTCGGATCGATTTTGGTAGGAAATGGAACAATTAATCTCTTTAAGGAAAGCTTAAGTTGGAAAAGTCAACTCAACGTTGACTTATGAGTTAGAGGGATCGGAACTGAATTATGATGATTCGGTTAGTTTCGGGGGATGATTTAAGACTTAGGAGCGCAATCAGAACTAATTTTGGAGGTCCGGTGAAGAAGTTAGCCTATTTTGGCGAAGTTGGAATTTTGGCGGAATCCGATCGATAGGTGAGATTTTGATCCGGGAGTCGGAATGGAATTTCGACAGTTGCAGTAGCTCCGTTAGGTGATTTTGGATGTGCCTGCAAAATTTCAGGTCATTCGGAGGTCGTTTGTTTGGGTTTTTGATCTAATATTGGTTACGGAAGTTTAAATGAAAACTTAGGATTGAATTTGCTTGGATTCGATGTTTTCCGTGTTTAAGGGCGTGTTTTTATGATCGGAACAAGTTTGCATCGTATTATGGAGTATGTTGGTGGTTTTCGTTGGGGGCCCGGGGGCCTCGGGATGAATTCGGGGGTCCAAACGGACCATTTAGAGCCAAAGTGAGCAGCTGATTGCTGCACTAATTGCAGCAGATTTTCAGCAATTTTTGACTACTTTGAGAGCTGATATCTTGTAATCTATAACGAATCGCAAAGAGTCCAAAACATGAAAGTTGTAGAACTTTGTGTCTAGTTTCGAGAAAGCTAAAGAACTCGTAATTTGGACATCTGTACTAGAAGTTATGATCGACGAAAAATGACTACTCGAGCAATAGGATGTACAACTTGTACAGCGCAGGTGCAGGGTACAACCCGATGAAGCACAGACAGATTCTTTATTTCACGAAATTGGGTTATTTGTTTCATTGATTCCATTTCGTTTGGATGATTTTGGAGAGCTTCAAGAGGGGATTTCATCGGGTAAACATTGGAGGTAAGTTCTATGGTCTAAATACGCGATTTTATCTTAGAATCTTCAATTATTTCACTGTAAATGTGAGGATTAATGGGGGATTTTTGCCCTAGGCCTAGGCTGTGGTAAAATGTGGATTTGAATGGGCAAACGAAGTCCGATTTTGGCAAACTTTATATGTATGGACTCGTGTCGAGATAAGGATTCCGAAAATGTAACTTTTGTAATTTTTCGAGAAGCACACCAAAAGTCGAATTTTGACAACTTTGTGGGTTTTGGTGCAAATTGAGTTATTTCGAATGGGTTGTGTCTAATTAGCCTATATTGATGTATTCTCATTGATTTTGAGCAGATTCGGCATCCAAGGTGATTGAATTGCGAGGCGAGCGCAAGGCGGACTAAGGCTTCTACCGGATCGAGGTGAGTGGTGGTAGTAAATAATGTACTGAGGGTTTGAAACCCCGTACTAGCACTTCACAGTGCTATGTTGAGATGAAACACGTGTCTTGTGACGGGCGTGGTGACATTGTGATTGGGGACATGGACTTGGTCCTTCCCGGCTAATAGTATACTATGTATTATGATTGATAATGAGATTATAACTGTATAATTGGGCTGGTAGCCATGTTTGGGCCTTGTGCCGATCTGTAGAACATTAGGGAACATGTAGAGCTAGGTGACCCTTATATCGTGTTGGAAACTTTCACTCAGCCGTAAAACTAGCTGAATAGCCTATTAAGAGCCAGTACTAGATGTGTACTGTGAGAGATAGATTACTTAGGGTGGAAGTTCCCTGATTTAGCTGAGTGGTCCTGTAAGGTCAATCCTGTACTAATTGGGACAGGGTCGAGGACCCGTTAGGAGGTATTATATACATATATATAAATATTGGATCGGGCTGCACGCCGGCGGTATATATATATTGGATCGGGCGCATGCCGCAACGGTATATATATTGGATCGGGCGCACGCGTGCAGCAGTATACATATTGGATCGTGGTGCACGCCGCAACGGTATACATATTGGAACACGCCGCAACAGTATACATATTGGATCGGGCTGCACGCCGCAGCAGTATACATATTGGATCGGGCTGCACGCCGCAACGGTATATATATTGGATCGGGCTGCACGCCGCAGCATCATATATATTGGATCGGACTGCACGCCGCAGCAGTATACATATTGGATCGGGCTGCACGCCGTAGCAGTATATATATTGGATCGGGCTGCACGCCGCATCAGTACATAAATATTGGATCGGGCTGCACGGCGCAGCAGTATATATATATTGGAGCGGGCTGCACGCCGCAGCATTATTCTTATTCAGATACTTATACCTTATAGACACATGTATATGTCTCCATATATTGAGATGGTTGTACACCATTGTGGTACGAGTGAGGATTTAGTCAGTGTGGGACCTTGATGAGATAGATGTGGACTGGTGATCGGAGTACTTACTATAGTGATGACTTACTTGTGGGGGTTTGCCTTAGAACTGTTTAGTGATAGCACAAGAGTTCTTACTTTCAGTTATTGTTTATTATTAATACTCACTGAGTTGAAATATACTCACCCCACTCCTCTGCACTTTTTGTGCAGATTCACAGGTGCCCGAGAGCAGTTGAGTTGTTGTAGCTGCTGATCCTTATCTACTTTTGCGGAGACTACGAGGTAGCTGCCGGCGTCTGCAGAACATGTTTTCTCCTTCTTTACGCTTTTGTTGTTTTCATTTTGCTTAGACTTGTTTGTACTAGGATGTTTATTCTGTAGAGGCTCAGACTCATGACACCACGATATGGTTGGGACCGTATTTTGTATGCTTTTACTATTACGTTGCCACTTTGGTATGGTGACTTGCTATTTAAGTTTAACTGGATTAATTGGAATTAATAATTGGCTGGGTTAAGAGATGATATGGTCGGGCTTGCCTAGCATTGTGTTGGGCGCCATCACGACCAGGGTTTGGGTCGTGACAAGTTGGTATCGAGCCTAGGTTAACAGGTCTCGCGAGTCATGAGCCGGTTTAGTAGAGTCTCGTGGATCGGTACGGGGACGCCTGTACTTATCCTTGGGAGGCTGCAAACCTTTTAGGAAAGCTTCAAATTCTTGAAATTCTTATCGTGCATACTTGATTCAGCTTGAGGTATGATTCTTGAAATTCCTTCTGCACGTTGATGTGCGCACCCGAGTGCTTAGTGATAAGTTTGCCTTGATGGCTTATGATTCCCCAATCGAGGGACGAGATATAATCTCTACGAGTTCAGGGTGGGGCCAGTCTGGAGGACTTGAGGCTGGATCCTTGTCCATGGCTTGAGCACCAAGGTGCTAATTTCGCGAGCCGGTATTACGAAATTCATACGATCAGTATTGACCTTAATTGTGAAAATGGCAGTTTGATAATGGGTGAGCCGTAAGGTATTCGATTCCTATTGTGATCTGATATGTAGCCCTAGTTATGGGCGTGGTGAGCATGTTCATGTTCCTTAATGGAAAGGTAAAGTGCACTACGTGTGGTAGTATGAGTTTAGACGCAGGAAGACCAAATTGGTTGTGCTAGGTGTATCATGGCGAAAGGTATATGTGTTATGATTTGAGTAGGTGCAGCGCATGTTCATGTACTAATGCTGATGATATAATTGTGTAGTATTGAGATTTATGTTGTTGATATGCATTGTGATGTCTTGTCGAGTTGCGGATGTATTGTTAGGATGATTTTGGTGATTCGCGGCTGGTGGATAGGCCAATTACAGAGGAAATTCTGTCAAAATTTCTGGAAAATTTGGGGCTTAGAAAATAACTCTTTCACCTGGAGAATAGGCTTAAACGGTGTATGTATAAATGCAAAGAGTTGCAAAAGAGTTAAGATGTGTGATGATTCGAATCTCCGCCGAAGCTTGTAAAGGACTTGAGTTTAATCTAACTAGAACATTGTGGCATCATTTGAGTAAGAATGCTATGAGTGGCTGAAAAGTGCTTGGGTGTATGGCTCCGAGCCAAGTTGGGGAGGTTGTTATTGACTAACGGATTGCACTATTGTGTGCTATGTGGGTTCTGTTTCCAAGCATGTTGGGAAATATTTGGTAAAGGCTATGGTGCTTCGTAGATCTGAAGAAATACTAGGGTGTTTTGAACTGCTGTTGGTAAAGAATGTTCAGGTGTATAGAAAAGAAAGATAGCTAATTGTATCTGAATGTAATCATGTTCTGCGATGTCAGAGTTCTAACAAGGCACGAGTGGTTCTATTTAATAAGACAGTTGAATGATAACTGAATAAGGGTGAATGACGCCCGAGAATTGTTTTACGGTGTTCAAGATTTTGCTTGTAATGGTAAGGTGTTTTAAGGCTGTGCATGCAGCTAAAGATGGTGGTTTCTTTAGAAGAGATCAAGACTTGTGTTATATTATGTGAATGATGGGATTCTATGCATCCGTATTGGAAGGTAATGATAACGAATTCAAATCGCAGGAAGTTCTTCAAATAAAGTATTGTAGAAGGTGGTACTCCGGGAAACATTTGAGAGAGTATTCAGCGGCCTGTGAGCCTTAGACCGCGTGGTCTTATGTATGAGTCTCGTGTGGTAACCTGAGTTGAGGTGTTGTGATCCTTCAGTAAAGGAGAATATTAAGTTAAAGATGATAATAAATCGGAACAGTATAAAAAGGGCACGAGTAACTCCTGGTGTGTGTTCGAGGTAATGAGCCTTGCAGTTATGGTGCAACAAAGCTCTTGAGGAGCTGGCGATTGCGTAGCTCGATGTGGGTAAAAGGACTCAGTCCTGGCAGTTAAGCTTATGCAATGAATGGGAGGGAGGAGTTGTGATGTGTTTTATCATGGTTTGAAAATGAGTATATTCCTATCGGTATGCGAAGCATGGAATGGGCAATGAGTTATTCTTCCATATGGGATCATGAAAATTCTTGACTAGTTGAGTGCGCCGATGTTTGCGGCGTAGGAAAGGAATATGAATTTCCATGTTATCTTAGTGTGGTATGGTATATGCGATGTGTTATGGAAAGTTGATAATGGCATATTCAAGGCTTTGAGATTTGTTCATATTATATGGGAAGCCATTAAAATCCCCGAGCAGCGTGGGCAGCTGCAGATAATCTGAGAATCAAGCTTCCTGGTGATTAAGGAAAATGGTACTGCTACTCTAGTGATTTGGCACAGTATTTGGTCAAAAGGGCAGGGTGATGTAAATTGATAATATCTAGTGGTATTGTGGTATCCTCATGTTGGATTGACAGTGATGATTGAGTTGTTGTTGGCATAGGGAAATTTCTGAATGGCGTACATGGTATGAATGGATACTTGTTGTGTGTTACGTATTCGTACGGTGGAGAGTGGAATCAGGCATAGTGATTCATGTGTTATATATGTGTTAGAGACTAAAAGTTTTCGTAATCCGCCTATGCAGTGGTAGTATGTCGTGTGTATCGGCATCGTTTAACGGTTATTGGAAATTGGAAGCCCTAATGGTTATCTCGTTACTTGATATGATGAATTGGAATAATGATATATGATTGCAGACTGGTTGCCATAAGTCAGGGTGTCTAGACTCATGTGATATGGACTATGTCAGAAAAATGTCACAAACTGCGTGGCAGAGTGCATCAGATCATGCTCCAGCACGGTAGATGTACCCTAGGGCCACAGGATGGTTGGTAGGTATTGCTTTGTCAGTTGGGCCTTCGTGGCGGATGTCGGTGTAGAGGTATCTACCATTGATTCAGTTCCGGTATTGAGGAACTTTGTCGGATGCGTTTCATGTGGCCGAGCTTGAGTATATATATATATATACGTGTGTTGCAATGAGCAACTTGACTCGATGTGCATTCCCCTTGCTAGATGTATTCGTGGATCGGGTGGCATGCCGCCACAAGTATATTATTTGGATCGGGTGGCACGCCGCCACATGTATGTTATCTGGATCGGGTGGCACGCCGCCACGGGAATGTTATTGGAACGGGTTGCGCGCCGCAACAGTGTGATGTGGGAAAATATAGCTTCCTATATGTTACCTTGTATACAATACTTCCTAGCTTCTGAGGAATAGTCCGTATTAGGTATCGCTCGGGGAATAGCACATCAATTGTGTCCTTTCGGGATTTGATAGCATATATCAATTGTATCACCATAGGTGGGATTAATTTCTTGAGTTCAGACCTAAATATGTGCGTGGCTGACCGTTCTGAGCACGGTGACTTGAGGTGCCTCACGAGTAATAGTGTTTGGATAGAATCATGAGTTGTGGCAAGGCCACGTGATGTCATGACCTTTCGAGGAGGATTCAGGTACTCTAATTCTATGATGTGAGACGAGATCTCAGTTCTATGTTATGATGGTACGGGTGAATTGAACTATAGCTCTTTTGTGTGAGTTAGTTGTCATGATTCGAGTGTGTTCGGATCGTTTTTTTTATTGGAGCCTGTGTTGTGCTCATTGTGGCTTAGGCCGATGTTGAGGTGTCGTGTCACCAATGCGGTGTGTTATAATCGACATGATCGTTGGAGTCATTAATGAGTACGAGTATATTTGATCTCAGCTCGTTAGAAAGGTAATATCGAGGTTTGGCTCCGAAATCTATTGTGGTCATATGAGTAAAGTGATGCAAAGTGTGAATTCAACAAAGTTATGCATTAATGTTTGGGTACAACATGTGGAGATTGATATGGTGGTCGAATGACGGAAACAGACTTGGCAGGAACTTCAGGATGTTGGAATTTGGCCTAATGGCTTATTCGCTTGAATAAAGAATTATATCTACAGAATTATATAGCTAATATGCTCAACTAAGTAGTGGTAGCACGGGAAGGTGCATGATGTGTTAAACAAGTTATTTGAGACTACATCATTGTAGTTCTCGGCACGTTCGAGGACGAACGTATGTTTAAGTGGGGGAGATTGTAACGACCCGACCGATCGTTTTGAGTCCCGACGCGTCATTCAGCAGATTGAGGCCATGAACAATTTCATCTCAGGTATATTGACTTGTGTGTATGGTCAGAATTAAAATTCAGGAAGTTTGGAGTCAAATCTAAATGGAAATTCTCATTTTGAAAGCTTAAAGTTGAAGAAATGAACTACGATTGGAATTTTGAGTAAATGACCTCGAAATTGGGATCTAAAAGTTCCAGCATGCTCGTATAATGATTTTAAACTTGGACGTATGTCCGGATTTGGTTTTTGATAACCCGTGAGCATTTCGGCGTATATGGTGGAAGTTAGTATTTTAGAAGGATTTCATAAATTTGGGTTGGAAGGCATTTTAGAGTTATAGATGTCCGTTTGGGATTTCGAGTCTGCGAATAGATCCATATGGTGATTTTGGAGTTGGGAACGCGATCGGAAGTGAATTCGGGTGTCCGGAGGTCATTTTGAAGTCATTTGGCAAAATATAGGAATTTGAAGGTTTATGAGAAAATTCGACCGGAAGTGAAAATTTTGATATCGGGGTCGGAATGCGATTCCGAAAGTTCGTGCAAGTCCGTAATGTCGAGTGTGACTTGTGTGCAAATTTTGAGTCAATTCGGATCGATTTTGGTAGGAAATGGAACAATTAATCTCTTTAAGGAAAGCTTAAGTTGGAAAAGTCAACTCAACATTGACTTATGAGTTAGAGGGATCGGAACTGAATTTCGATGATTCGGTTAGTTTCGGGGGATGATTTAAGACTTAGGAGCGCAATCGGAAGTAATTTTGGAGGTCCGGTGAAGAAGTTAGCCTATTTTGGCGAAGTTGGAATTTTGGCGGAATCCGATCGATAGGTGAGATTTTGATCCGGGAGTCGAAATGGAATTCCGACAAATGCAGTAGCTCCGTTAGGTGATTTTGGATGTGCCTGCAAAATTTCAGGTCATTCGGAGGTCGTTTGTTCGGGTTTTTGATCGAATGTTGGTTGCGGAAGTTTAAATGAAAACTTAGGCTTGAATTTGCTTGGATTCGATGTTTTCCGTGTTTAAGGGCGTGTTTTTATGATTGGAACAAGTTTGCATCGTGTTATGGAGTATGTTGGTGGTTTTCGTTGGGGACCCGGGGGCCTCGGGATGAATTCGGGGGTCCAAACGGACCATTTAGAGCCAAAGTGAGCAGCTGATTGCTGCACTAATTGCAGAAGATTTTCAGCAATTTTCGGCTACTTTGAGAGCTGATATCTTGTAATCTATAAGGAATCACAAAAAGTGCAAAACATGAAAGTTGTAGAACATTGTGTCTAGTTTCTAGAAAGCTAAAGAACACATAATTTGGAAATCTGTACTAGAAGTTATGATCGACGGAAAATGACTGCTGGAGCAATAGGATGTACAACTTGTACAGCGCAGGTGTAGGGTACAACCCGATGAAGCACAGACAGATTCTTTATTACACGAAATTGGGTTATTTCTTTCATTGATTTCATTTCGTTTGGATGATTTTGGAGAGCTTCAAGAGGGGATTTCACCGGGTAAACATTGGAGGTAAGTTCTATGGTCTAAATACGCGATTTTATCTTAGAATCTTAAATTATTTCACTGTAAATGGGAGGATTAATGGGGGATTTTTGCCCTAGGCCTAGGCTATGGTAAAATGTGGATTTGAATGGGCAAACGGAGTCCGATTTTGGCAAACTTTATATGTATGGACTCGTGTCGAGATAAGAATTCCGAAAATGTAACTTTTGTATTTTTTCGAGAAGCGCACCAAAACTCGGGTTTTGACAACTTTGTGGGTTTTGGTTCAAATTGAGTTATTTCGAATGGGTTGTGTCTAATTAGCCTATATTGATGTATTCTCATTGATTTTGAGTAGATTCGGCATCCAAGGTGATTGAATTGCGAGGCGAGCGCAAGGCGGACTAAGGCTTCTACCGGATCGAGGTGAGTGGTGGTAGTAAATAATGTACTGAGGGTTTGAAACCCCGTACTATCACTTCACAGTGCTATGTTGAGATGAAACACGTGTCTTCTGATGGGCGTGGTGACATTGTGATTGGGGACATGGACTTGGTCCTTCCCGGCTAATAGTATACTGTGTATTATGACTGATAATGAGATTATAACTGTATAATTGGGCTGGTAGCCATGTTTGGGGCCTCGTGCCGATCTGTAGAACATTAGGGAACTTGTAGAGCTAGGTGACCCTTATATCGTGTTGGAAAATTTCACTCAGCCGTAAAACTAGCTGAATAGCCCATTAAGAGCCAGTACTAGATGTGTACTGTGAGAGATAGATTACTTAGGGTGGAAGTTCCCTGATTTAGCTGAGTGGGCCTGAAAGGCCAATCCTATACTAATTGGGACAGGGTCGAGGACCCGTTAGGAGGTATTATATACATATATATAAATATTGGATCGGGATTCACGCCGCAGCAGTATATATATTGGATCGTGCTGCACGCCGCAGCAGTATACATATTGGATCGGGCTGCACGCCGCAACGGTATACATATTGGATCGGGCTGCATACCGCAGTAGTATATACTCCCTCCGTTTCAATTTATGTGAACCCATTTGACTGGGCACGAAGTTTAAGAAAAAAGAGAAGACTTTTGATCAACATATATATTGGATCGGGCTGCACGCCGCAGCAGTATACATATTGGATCGGGCTGCACGCCGTAGCAGTATATATATTGGATCGGGCTGCACGCCGCATCAGTACATAAATATTGGATCGGGCTGCACGCCGCATCAGTATATATATATTGGAGTGGGCTGCACGCCGCAACATTATTCTTATTCAGATACTTATACCTTATAGACACATGTATATGTCTCCATATATTGAGATGGCTGTACACCATTGTGGTACGAGTGAGGATTTAGTCAGTGTGGGACCTTGATGAGATAGATGTGGACTGGTGATCGGAGTACTTACTATAGTCATGACTTACCTGTGGGGGTTTGCCTTAGAACTATTTAGTGATAGAACAGGAGTTCTTACTTTCAGTTATTGTTTATTATTATTACTCACTGAGTTGAAATATACTCACCCCACTCCCCTGCACTTCTGTGCAGATCCACAGGTGCCCGAGAGCAGTTGAGACTTTGTAGCTGCTGACCCTTGTCTACTTTTGCGGAGACTATGAGGTAGCTGCCGGCGTCCGCAGAACATGTTTTCACCTTCTTTACCCTTTTGTTGTTTTCATCTTGCTTATACTTGTTTGTACAAGGATGTTTATTCTGTAGAGGCTCAGACTCGTGACACCACGATATGGTTGGGACCGTATTTTGTATGCTTTTACTATTACGTTGCCACTTTGGTATGGTGGCTTGCTATTTAAGTTTAACTGGATTAATTGGAATTAATAATTGGCTGGGTTAGGAGATGATATGGTCGGGCTTGCCTAGCATTGTGTTGGGCGCCATCACGACCGGGGTTTGGGTCGTGACAATTATACCCTTAATGGCAATTACTATTTACCCGACCTTGTCCAGGTCTAGGTATGCTGTTTTCAGCTCTTATTTAACTTTTGGCCAATAGTTATAAGTCATTTAAGACTTGGCTAGATTTGAACTTCAATTTTATTTAAATTTTAGCCTATTCTCTTTTCACTTTTCCGTATTAGAGTTAATTTGCAGGACTAGCCTGCTTATTTACCTAAGTCTATACTCTTTAAAGTTTAGCCATTCCAATGTTTGGACTTAGCTTTGCAAATTTAGTCAATTAGTTATCACTGGCCAATTAGAATTAGATAAGACTTGCAGAGTTTAGCCAGTTTCAGACTTAAGCCTGATTGTTACAAAATTGTCCATTTTCAGAACTTAGCCATTTAAACCTAAGGTTTATAGAGTTGGCCAGTTACAAAACTGACCACTCTTATTACTTATTTCAACTATAACCATTTTTATGTTGTTTTCAATTTTAGCCTATTAAACTACTTTAACATACTTTTCAAAATTAACCAATTGTCTAATTACCAATCTATTACAGCTATAACCAATATCACCTAAGCACATTAGACTTAATAACAGTCAAATCACATAAAAATTATTACAGATACAACCTTTTCACATTAAATTGCATACATAGCCATAAAATCAGAATCACTTGCTATTTAACCAAAATCAGAGGGGAAATTTGAATATTGTTGAATTTCAATCAAACAGACTCATAATTAAGATTCAAGCATAGTATGTCAATTAAACACAAAGAAGGCATAATCGGAATATTTCCCATGTCAAAGACTAATAGAAACCCTAAAGTACTTGAGCATATTTGATCAAGGTGTAACATACAATATTTATCAAAAGACCAAAGAAACATGCTATTACGCGAGAAACATATTTAAAACAGAGATTATTTCAAGGAATGAAACTAATCTAAACATGCAACTAGTTAAACGACTAAAAGAAAAATAAGTAGAATTTAAACACAAAAAGCATGCTAAAACAAAAAAGAGATGAAGATGAATCATGTAATCATAAGATAACAGAAAAGAATACAAAAACATAAAACATAAAGACAGAAAATAAAAGGGTTGGGAGACTTAGCTTTGCAGGATATGTCTCCTAAGCTATTCTCATTTATCTTTTCTTTTTCTTGTTGTTTTTCCTTTTCTCATTTTTTCTCTTTCTTTTCCAGTTTTCTTCTCAGACTTGAAGTTGAAGTCTTTTGTTTGATTTTATTAGCAGAGACGAGTTCAGGGGTGTTTAAAAGGGGGTTCTCATTTAGGGTTAGGTTTTGGGTCGACCGGAGTTAGGGTTCCGGCGACATGTTTTTGAAGTTTCGAACAGATGGAGTGAGATTCGAGGGAAATGGTTTGTGTGGGGTGATAGATCTAGAGATGAGGGTTTAACGGTGTTAATTTGGGAGCCGGTCTCATAGGTTGTTGTCACCGGAGAAGAACTCCGATGACCGGAATTTCAAGAAGATGGGTGTTTTGGGATTTTTTGGGTGGTCTGTGGTGGTTTGTGGTGGGGAAACAAGAAAAGAGAGGTTTGGGAGGTAGGAGATGGCCGGAGACGGCCATGAGAGACGGCCAGTCTCCATGGCCGGTGAAGCTTCGAGAAGAAGAAGATGAAGAGGTAGAGAGAAGGGCGGCTAGGGTTAGTGAATTAAGAGAATGGCCGGTCTCTTTGAGAGACCAGGCTTATATACGTGTAACGTTTGAATGATCCCTAGCCGTTGGATCAATTGAGATCAATGGCCAGAATTCAATGCTCCCAAAACGCTGTCGTTCCACTTAAAATGAATGCTGATTCATATCCGTCAGATCTCGTAGATGAACGGCCCAGATTAAACCATAAAACCTTATTAACTAAATATTTCCGGATAAAACCTCAACCGTCGGATTTAAAGAGATGAACGACTGAGATTGTTTTTTATATAAAGGCTGGACCGGTATTTGGCCCAATTTTGTATTTTTTGTGTATTTGCTTTGTATTTTATTTATTTCTTGGTATTTTCTTTTTGTATTCTTTTCAATTATTCAATTTCCTATTTTTTCCAATTTGTCTGATATTTTTTGCTATTTTTCTCTAATTTCCGGTATTATTGTATTTTTTGTTAATCTTCCTTTTTAAATCCTTTAATTGTAATACTTGTACTCAACCTATTTTTTAATTTTTTTAATTTTAATTCCTAATTGTTCACACACACAAATGCATCTTATTTCAAACAGACAATAACTGCAAACAAAAATGTATTTTATTTTAATTTTGGAATTTTATTGCTTAGGGCAAAAATCACGTGCTCACAGCTAGTACGATGCAGACGTAGAGGAGAAGGGGGAGGTTCAAGGGGTGAGGGATTTGGTCGGAGAAGACGACCAATAGCAGACTACTGGTAGGGTTCCGATGACCTATGTGGAGAGGGGGAAGGGAAATGGGGGCAGCTAGGGTTTTGGTCTATAAAAGGGTAAGGTGTGAAATGAGAGAATGAAAGAGGGGTATAAATATATATATTAAACGTGTGATATTAGTTCTCAGCCGTTACATTAGATCAAATGAATGGCTAGGATTCACTTGGCCCTTAAACGATGTCGTTTGATTTAAATGAAAACCTCCTCTCATCTGTCAGATCAACTAGATAGACGATTGTGATTACTTTGCCTTAACGACGTCGTATGTCTTAAATGTGGCTTTCCTTTTGTCCGTTGGATTACTTAGTTGGACGGCCCTGATTGTTTTGATTAACGGTGTCGTTTTAATTTCTAGACAACCGTTTATTGTAGTCTGTTTGATTCAATTATCAACGGTCCAGATCTTCTTCATTGAAACGTCATCGTTTGGTCTTGTATATAACATGCCAGTGTTAATTCATTTGGGCCAGGTCTGTTTGGGTATTAATTGGGTTAGAATTTGTGATTTTGGCGCAAATACCTTATATTTTGTATTTTCTTGTACCTTGTTTTTGTTTTTTCAAATTGTATTTATTTTATTTTTTATGTATTTTCTTGTATTGTATTTTTGTTTTCTTCTGTATTTGTTTCCAATGTATTTATCCCTTGTAATTTGTATTTTCTTTTGATTTTCTAATTTTCTTAGTAATTAACTTATATTTTGTTATTTTCTAATTAATTCAAATTTGTACTTTTTTTTTAATTTTCCTTACTTTATTTTAAACAAATAAAACTAAACACTGATACTTTTACATAATAATCAACAAATTTCAAGCAAAAATCATTTTTATGTATTTATTTTGGACTTAATTGCTTGGGAAAAAAATCACGTGCTCACAGCTGCCCTTCTTTGCTCGGGAACACGAGGAGTTTCAGTGCAAAGATAAGTGAGCAGTAATGAGGGATTTTTGCCCACTCGCATATTCCATGTGAAACATTTTTTTTGAAAATTTTGACCGCATCCTGCTTCTAGGATTGCCTACATATCCTGGGCTAAACAGGAATCAGGTCAATGTAGTTTTGTAATGCCTGGTAGTTGAAACTACCAGAGAGATGTGACTCTATTGCTATTGCTTGTTATCGCTGCCTCCTGATCTCCTTATTACACCGTGGTAAAAAGAAAATAAGCTAAACTATGCTCTATGTTTTACAAAATCCTAACTATATCTTTCAACTGATTCTTGTGTTTTATTTGCATCTTCCATTCTTCGAGAAAACTCTTGCTTGCAACTTGCTTCAAATATATTCCCTTATTCTTCAGGTGGGCACCTGCTTGCAAAACTTGAAAAGTATTCCCTTGTTCTTCAGGTGGGCGCATGCTTACTACAAAAATAAAGAAAAACTTTCTGCCCCAGTATGGGGCTTTAAATATATCATGCTATTGAATGTTAGCTTAAAAAGAAGAATTTCATTTTGAAAAATATTCCCTTGTTATCTAGGTGGGCGCCTGATTGCAAAAACTAAGAAAAATATTCCCTTATTATCTAAGTGGGCTTGCAAAAATTAAGAAAAATATTCCCTTGTTATCCAGGTGGGCGCCTGATTGCAAAAACTAAGAAAAATATTCCTTTGTTATCCAGGTGGGCGTCTGATTGCAAAAAACTTAAAAAATATTCCCTTGTTATCCAGGTGGGCGCCTGATTGCAAAAAACTTGAAAAATATTCCCTTGTTATCCAGGTGTGCTCCTGATTGCAAAAACTAAGAAAAATATTCTCTTGTTATCCAGGTGGGCGCCTGATTGCAAAAACTAAGAAAAATATTCCCTTGTTATCCAGGTGAGCTCCTGACTGCAAAAAACTTGAAAAATATTCTCTTGTTATCCAGGTGGGCGCCTGATTGCAAAAACATAGAAAAATATTCCCTTGTTATCCAGGTGGGCGCCTGATTGCAAAAACTAAGAAAAATATTCCCTTGTTATCCAGGTGGGCGCCTGATTGCAAAAAATTAAGAAAAATATTCCCTTGTTATCTAGGTGGGTGCCTGATTGCAAAAAACTAAGAAAAATATTCCCTTGTTTATCCAGGTGGGTGCCTGATTGCAAAAACTTGAAAAATATTCCCTTGTTATCCAGGTGGGCGCCTGATTGCAAAAACTAAGAAAAATATTCCTTTGTTATCCAGGTGGGCGCCTGATTGCAAAAACTAAGAAAAATATTCCCTTGTTATCTAGGTGGGCGCCTGATTGCAAAAAATTAAGAAAAATATTCCATTGTTATCTAGGTGGGCGCCTGATTGCAAAAAACTAAGAAAAATATTCCCTTGTTATCCAGGTGGGTGCCTGATTGCAAAAACTTGAAAAATATTCCCTTGTTATGCAGGTGGGCACCTGATTGCAAAAACTTAGAAAAATATGCCCTTGTTATCCAGGTGGGCGCCTGATTGCAAAAACTTGAAAATATTCCCTTGTTATCCGGGTGGACGCCTGATTACAAAAAACGAAGAAAAATATTCCCTTGTTATCCAGGTGAGCGCCCGCTTGCAAAAACTAAGAAAAATATTCCCTTGTTATCCAGGTGGGCACCTAATTGCAAAAACATGAAAAATATTCCCTTGTTATCCAGGTGGGCGCCTCATTACAAAAACTAAGAAAAATATTCCTTGTTATCCAGGTGGGTGCCTGATTGCAACTTGAAAAATATTCCCTTGTTATCCAGGTGGGCGCCTGATTGCAAAAAACTTGAAAAATATCCCCTTGTTATCCAGGTGGGCGCCTGGTTACAATAAACTAAAAAAAATATTCCCTTGTTATCCAGTTGGGCGCCTGATTTCAAAAACTAAGAAAAATATTCCCTTGTTATCCAGGTGGGCGCCTGATTGCAAAAAACTAAACAACGAAAAGAATTCTTCTCCAGTTTGATAACTGGGTGTAATATTTTCAATTTCGAAATGGAAAGTAAAACTTCCCTTATTATTCAGGTGGGTGCCTGATTACTGATTCTTTCATCGTAGATTCCATCATCCATTGTTGCTTCTTTTTGATTGCTTTCCCTTATTTTCTAGGTGGGTGCCTGATTTTTCCAAACTTTGCGCTCCCTTGTATGTCCACATTGGTCACATTCACTTTAAAGTGATTAGTAAGAATTTGAATCTTTTGTCCCTGTTCTAATAAGTGAACAACTTGTTAGTATAAAAATGGTGGTTAGCGACTAGCATTCTTGTTGGCTTTGCTTCCACTCTTGAATTTGCTTCAGCTTGCTTTTGTGCTGCCTTGCTGTAACTCGTCGTTGTTTTCCAACAATTTTCTGAACTCAAATTTTCATTGTAATTCCCTTTTTGTTGTTTTCTCATTTACTTTCCTTCTGCTATATGACCGCTATATGTTGTTTTATTTCTCCCGTCCTTTGAAGGACCCCAATCTCATTGTGCCATTTAACTGAGAAGCTGGTAGCTAACTTATAACTAGCAATGTCTTGTAGACAGATTTTCAGGAAAAGAAAATGAAATGCAAGAACCCTGAATTTTTGAGGGTAGGAATATTTTCAAAGTAAAAGGACAAGACTTATCTGAGTGGGAAGGCTGATTCCTTCGATCATGCCATGCATTCGGCTAACCGACCCAGTCTGTCCAACCAAATTACTTGCCAACTTATTTCTCTTTTTCAACAAACTCAAACTTTACTTGCTTTGCCGCTTTCCTCCCCAAAATCATTTCTCACTTTCGCCTTATGGTGCCCGGGAGGGTTTTCACCTGTAAGACTCTCTCATTTCATTTTTCTCAACTCACGTCGCCTTATGGTGCCCACGGGGGTTTTCACCAATAAGACTCTCTCATTTTTTATTTCTCTTAGCTTACATCGCCTTACGGTGCCCGTGAGGGTTTTCACCAATAAGACTCTCTCATTTTTATTTTTATCATTTCCGTCATCTTCAGATTCCCTAGTGTTTTTCATATCATGTCGTTCTTCATCTACTTGTACTGCCGTTTTCTTGAAATTAATCAGAAGGTCTTTCTTTGGACTGTAATGTGGCTTTTGGATGGGGTTTAGAAAGAAAGATATAAAGGCTCAAATTTTCAACTTGGGTTTCAAAAATTACAACTTTCGGAATCATATCCTTCATAATGATCATAACTTCTGCCCCAGTTTCAATTTTTGGGGGAACCTTGGACTTTCTTTCTGCTATGACTGAAGCTCAGTGAGGCTGCCAACGTATTCTTTCGAGATCAAGTCAAAAAGTAGTTCGGATCATAAGATCGCTTCATAGATGCGATTTGACTTCTCCCAATTTTCTTCTTTTGTATTTTTCTTTTCCCTTTCTTTTTTCGTTTCCTTTCTTTTGTCATTTTTTCACAGTTTTTTTCTTCTTTTTTTTTTAACTTTTCTTCTCTTTTTTTTCTTTTGCTTTTATTCTTTTCTTTGTCATTCCATCATTCATAATTTGACTTCATTGTTGATTCCGAAAGAGGGGTATGAAAGAATAATATAACAAGGCTCAAAGGATAGTAGTGGGTAAAGTGTTTAGATAGAGAAATAAAATGCCTTCATCATTTAAATTTCAAAAAATATGACAAATACAATTAGATACATGAAGGAAATCATACATAATATCTTTTGACTGCATCAGAGTTAGTGGCAGTCTCTACGCATTTTCCTTCTATGTCTGTCAAATACAGTGCTCCGTTGGACAACACCCGAGATACAACAAATGGCCCTTGCAGTTTAGGGGCAAACTTCCCTTTTGCTTCCGCCTAATGAGGTAAGATGCGCCTTAATACCAATTGTCCAACTTCAAATTTTCGTGGACGTACTTTCTTATTATATGCTCTGGCCATTCTCTGTTTATACAGTTGTCCATGACATACTGCTGCCAGTCTTTTCTCATCAATTAAACTCAATTGTTCTAACCAGGCTTTTACCTATTCATCATCGTCAATCTGTGCCTCCACATTCGAAGGGAGGGTATTTCAATTTCCACATGTATCACTGATTCACGTCCAAACAACGATCGTAGTCAATATAATCCGGTCAATTAAGTCGAGAGTCGATCCCACAGGGAATTAACCTATCAACTGCAACTTCCACAACCCAAGAATACTCCTGAAGCAGCTTCCCAAACTTTTGAATATATTTTTGTGGAATATTTTCTACTAACTAACTTTTGCAAGAAATTAAAGACTTGAAAGAAAGAATTGAATGTTGTGTAAAGAATAAAGAGAAAGACTAAGATATTGATTTCCCCTATTGATGGAACCCCTTCTGTTTATGCTCATACAAATTGTAAATATTATTGTATCAATCATGAACGCTATTTTTACCGTAATTCTCTCCCGAGCACCTACAATAATTTACTAGTGTACTTTTCCAAGCTACCCTAGCTATCTTTAATTTGAACGGTTCACTTTAGATTGCACCCAAGGTTTCGTTATTCCTAACCCCACCTTTACGCCTAAAATTATAGATTCCTCCAATAATCTAGGTGTGGTGTTGTTCAACAATTTTCCTAAATATACACTCTTTTCCTAGTTATTGCACACTAAATAGGCACAGCTAATTGGGGATCCTACCAATTAACTACAACAAGAACGAAGTTGAACAAATAGAAATCTAGCTAACAATTTGTAATCACATAACCCAGAAGTTCATCACTCAATAGGTTCCATCAAAACCTTAGATAAAGAATTAGCTACTCATAATCAAAGAAACAAGATATATAATTGAATTCATAATCAAAGATTCAATGTAAAGGAAAGAAAGATGTTGAGAGAGTTCTCTCTTACTAGTTTTCTTGCAAAAGTAATGAATAATACAATACTTGCCTCTCTTGGGCGAATCCTATCATTATATATAGGGTTTAGGTTACATTAATTGCGTTTTGACAAGTTAATCATTCAAATTTTTGGCTTCAACCGCGGTCCATCCGCGTTCGCGGTTGGATCGCGGAAAAACAACCTCTCTGAATCTTCAGAGTTTCCGCGAGCCCTTTCTACCGCTGTCCGTCCGTGTTTGCGGTATTTCACCCTGTTCCATTTGGAAACTGGTAAAACTCAAAACATGAAAGTTGTATCCCTTTGCGTTAGCATTCCAACTATATATTATGGAGCCAAAATGGAGTTCTAAGCAAAACATTATGTCCAATTTACTAGACAGTGCGCAATATGCCTCATCGAGTCTTCGTTTGTACTAAACTATCAAATTTGACCCCCGAACACTATCCCAGCTTATTTCCTTGAGCTTTTACTCAGACTTCAAAGCTCCAAATCACTTAAACTCATTCCATAACATTTATATATATAGCTCGAAATCACACCTTTCCGGCTATTTTAAGGATAATTTCTTTACTTGTACCACACTTGGCCTTTTTTACCATCTTTTGACTCTAAAACTTGCTCTTTTAGTCTTCATTAGCTCCTTTGTACCTATATCACACTAAAAACACTAATAAGAGCATTTTTTCATCATAAACAATATCCAAACAACAATAAAGTGTGATTATTTATGGCATAAATATAGTCAAATTCACCTATTATCAACACCCCACACTTAAGCATTTGCTCGTCCTGGAGCAACCTTAATCACACTTTAGGCCAATTATATTAATGTCTCCCCCAAAATATATCACAAAATCTATCATTCATGATTAACCTAAGACATGCACAATCCTTACCCAACTGTAAACTCAAATGCCAGCACATTATTTGCTTACTCTAGTTATTATCACAGACTTGCAAATTTACCTTTTTCTTCCTGAGTTACATGCCCTCACACAATTTATTGAGAGAAGTTCCTACACATAAACAATTTATAACATAGAACTTATAGATATAGGAAAAATTTCACTCACTCTCAACAAAGAACATTCATATGCATACAGATACACCATAGGCTTGCCCCTAGCGTAATACTCCACTAATCGAGTTATTCAATCACATATCAAGAGGTCTTTAAGGATTGTAATGTTGGCTATGGGACTAGTAGGATACTTTTGGTTATAGTGTCTAACCTCCCTAAGCACTTTCTTTTTCACAATTTCACTTTTAGGCTTTTTCATTATGCCTCCCCTAAACATTCCTTCACCTTTCATTCGCTTTTAATCTCCAATTTTCTGTTGGTGCAACTGGTTTTCTTATTTTACACACACACACACACACACACACACACACACACACACACACATATATATATATATATATATATATATATATATATATATATATATATATATATATATATATATATATATACATATATATATATATATATATATATATATATATATATATATATATATATTCATCATTGCTTTGTAACACATTTACATTATTTTGCCAGTTCACCATTTTCTACCATTCATTCTTGATTTCCCCTTTTTCAACTTCCCTTCACCTACACTTAGACTTTTGCATATTCGTTACAACACAAGTGTTTCTAGGAGGTAAAGTAGAACAATATAAGATTTCGATTTTTATGAACATTCAAGGGTTATCAAAGAATAGGCTTTAAGCTCAAAAGGGTTAACTAGGATACTATGTACAGGTGAATTCACAGTTTATTGATTTAAGGGGTTACACAAAGAAATGCCTCTATCATCTCTATAACCAAACAACTTCTATTTCGCTTTGCACACACAGAGGGCAAGTTCTAGGTATCATGTAAAAGCATATAATGTAGGTAAAAGCCCACACACACTTAGCATGAAACTCATTTAGAATCAGGTTCATCTACAGAGTCCTATCAATGTTCAAGCAAGCTGTATTGTGCAAATTTAAGGCATATCCTAGAATCTACAGTCAAGCTTAGATCATACATTCTCAAGTTCATTTTAGTTTTATGCTAATGTGCATAATTGGGGTTACATGTTAACCTTTGCCCTCTAATCCTAAAAAAGAAAAATCTATCTAACCCGGTTCAAGAAAAACCTTTGGAAATGAACCGTGGTCAAAAGAAAAACCAAGGGGGAAGTGATACAGTACCTAGAAAAGGAAAGAAAAGAAAGAAAAATTCCTACATGGACTACTTCCCTCAAGAGTATTTGTCCAAATAGTCCGTCATCAGGAAGAGCCCTCTACTCATATTTTTGTGTTTGCTAAAACTCATGTCAAGAATGCGGCGCATTCTGCGATCACATAACCAACATGCGGACCGCATTTGAGCCGCAAAATAAACAAGAAGAAAACCCATGTTCAACTCTGCGGTGCCATCTGCAGTTGCATAATCGCAATACGGACCGTAAAATGGTAATGCGATGGAAGACTAGCAACTAGGGTTTTGGATCTGCGGAGCGGCTTCTCAAGATGCGGACCGCAAATCTGTTATGTGGCAGATCTGCGGTCGCAAATGCGACCTGGAAGGGCAAACTTGTCCAATTTTTGTTCCGAATTCGGTCCCTCTATAAATAGTTTTTAGAATCTTGTGTGGGAGCATCTTGTCTACTCTTTACACTACATTCCCAGACTTTAATATCTTATCTTTTGGAAGCTTTTGGTTGGAGATTCTCTTACATTGTAAGCATTTATGATATTTAATACACTTTGTATTTTGTATTTTAGCATGTGTAGCTTAACTTAAATACTAAGGTTGTGGACCCTAAATGGGTGTTATGTAAATGGGTGTTTAACATTGAATATATGCATAATGGTTGGTTGATATTTATTTGCTTCTAATTCTTCATTTATTGTTGGTGGTTGCAAACATTAACAAAAGCCATTTAAGTCTTACTTTGCTTGGGAAAGTGAGTTAGATTTTGGAAGAAGTAAATAACAAAGACTCGAGGACTTACACCTAGTTTAATAGAATTGCTTAGGGATAAGTGGGTTTTATTTGGCATACATTGATTGTTATTAATTGCAACTCTTAGACTTTTGGGAAAAGGCAAAAGAGGAAATACTATTCAATTATTGGGAAATATTGGGTAGTTGCATAGATATCAATTGCATATGAATAACCGACCATTAGAAATATATCATATTAACACCGATAGCATTACACTTCATTTATGGGAACACAACCTTGGTTTAATCAATCTCATTAATTACTACATCAAGCATCCAAATTAGTTATTTCTCTAACAAAACTCTCACTCACACTCTTGCTACCCTTACTATATTTTCATGTTACCATTAACGGAATAGATTTAAGATTCTAGTAGGGTAACACACTAATTCCAGTAACCTTTTCACACCTATTCCCCGTGGGATTCAACCCCAACCTTGTTGGGTTACTATATTTGACACCGACCGCCTTACACTAATTATCAAAGTGTAATTTGAGCGTATCAAATTTTGGCGCCGTTGCCGGGGAATACGATTTTGAAATTACTCATTAGTGTGTACTTTACTTTATATCTAATTCTATTCCATCACACTTTGCTTGCATTGCTTGGTGTTGATAGGCCACAATGTCTGATTACGAGGACGAAAGGGAAGAAAATCCTTTTGCTGACATCGATGAATATATCGATGACACAAATGCGATCGTACCCCCTGCTGTTGGTGCCTCAACGTTTAAGGTGGACCATGGTCTAATCTTCATGCTCAAGGCGGAAGGGTTTTTCAGGAATTCCATCGATGACGACCCAACTCAACATTTAAGGAATTTTCTGGGAGTGTGTGCCATGCACAAACAAACCAATGTCTCGGAAGATGCTTTAAGGTTGAGAGTTTTCAAATACTCATTGGCCGGTGATGCAAGGAGGTGGCTTCAAAACTTTCCACCCAATTCAATTCGATCATGGCCCGAACTTGTCCGGGCATTCCTAGCAAAATGGTTCCCGCAAAGCAAGAAAACTGAGCTTAGAGACAAAATCTTCTTTAAGCAGCAACAAGGGGAACATCTACATGAGGCTTGGGATCGCTTCAAACTATATTTAGTGAGGTCTCCAAATCATGGATTCCCTGATTCTATCTTGCTTGAGAAGTTCTACATGGGTCTGGATCCCATGAACCAAGCCATTGCGAAGAATGCGGTGGATGGGTCCTTCATGGATAAATCTTTTGCAAGGGTAACACAAATCCTCGACAAGATGGCCAAACATAATCAAGCATGGCATTCCAAGGATACCTCCGGCGGAGTAGCATATGGGTCTCCTTCTTTGACAAATTTGATCAAGGAAAATCAAGAGAGAGACCAAATCATTGCGGGGTTAGCCACAAATGTGAATGTGTTGACCAAAATGTTCACGGAAAATCAAACAAAGAAGGTCAACGTCGTCGAGGATATGCCAACCATCCCAAATGAAGATTTTGAAGAGGCTAATTACATCAACAACCCTCAAGGAGGGTATCAAAGGCAATACTATCAAGGTCAAGGGCAACAAAATCAATGGAGGCCAAACCCGCAAGGGCAAGGCAACCAACACTGGAGGTATGACCAAGGTGGCTCAAACCAAGGAAATTGGAACAACAACAACAACTTTTCTAACCGGAGTTCAAACCCCTATGTTCCTCCAAAAGGTCAACATTCGAACCAAGGGTTCTCTAGTGATTCAAAGTTGGAAGCTGTGCTTGAGCGGGTGCTACAAAATCAAGAAAAGTCCGACGCTTCCATGAGGAACATGGCCGAGCTTGTTGGCTCTCATACCGCCTCTATCCAAAAATTGGAGATGCAAATGAGAGACCTCTCCAAAGAGCAAAATCCAAAGCAAAAAGGAACACTCCCTAGTGACACGGTTGCAAATCCAAGAGGTAGTGGAAGTGGTCCAACCTCTCACATCATGGAAATCACTACTAGGAGTGAGAAAGTACTAACCGGAGAGAGTGAACACATTGTTGAAGAAGCGGAGACCGAATAAAGCGTTAAGGTTGAAGAACAAAAGGTTGTTGAGGTTGAAGAGCCAAAGGTTGTTGAAGTTGAAAGAATTCCGGAAAAAGCTAAAGCACCACAAGAAGACCGGGAAGAGGAAAAGGAAAAGGAGAAAGAATCATCAAAAACTCTTCCACCTATTCCTAGGCCTCCTCCTCCATTCCCTCAAAGGCTAGCAAGAAGGATTGATGATAGCAAACTTGAAAAGTTCTACGACATTCTCAAGCAATTGACGGTGAACATTCCTTTTGTGGAAGCATTTCAAGAAATGCCGGGGTTTGCTAAGTACTTGAAAGATTTGATCACCAAGATGAAGGACACAAAGCATGAGGTGGTAAACATGACTCACCGGGTCAGTTCTATTATTGCCACAACTCTGGTCCAAAAGAAGGAAGATCCGGGAGCCTTTACCATACTTTAGACTATCGGGGCGCGTGAATTTGCAAGAGCCCTATGTGATAATGGAGCTAGCATCAACTTGATGACACTTGCCACTTATAAGAAAGCGGGATTAGGTATGCCAAGACCAACAAGCATGAGATTGAAAATGGCCGATCGTTCCATTAAGCGACCGGTAGGAATTGTTGATGATGTGCTAGTAAAAGTGGGGAAATTCCATTTGCCCGCGGACTTTGTAATTCTTGATTGTGCGGTTGATAAAGAAATCCCTATCATTTTGGGGAGACCATTCTTAGCCACGGGAAGAGCACTCATGGATTCGGTGCGGAATGAAATTAAATTTCGGGTGAATGATGAAGAGGTTACATTTCAAGCAAGCAAGGGCATGAAGTTGCCCCATGAATATGAGAGCATTTCTATGATAGAAGCGGTTGATGAGATAGAGGATGCCGTGGAATTGAAAATGGAAGAACAATGCCTTTGTGAGGCATTTGCGGCTATCTTGGTGAATTTTGATGGGGAAGACATGGATGGGTACATGGAGTCGGTAAATGCATTGGAGGGTCTCGGATCGTACACTTACACTCCGGCGAAGCTTTCTCTTGACTTAGAGAATAGAGCTACTCCCCCCCGCTAAGCCATCAATCATTGAACCACCGTAACTAGAGCTCAAACCACTTCCTCCACACCTAAGGTATAAATTTCTTGGATCTAATGATACTTTACCCGTAATTGTTTCTTCTTTGTTGAACGATGTGCAGGTGGAAAAATTATTGGAAGTCTTAAAGGAGCATAGGCAAGCTATTTGGTGGACAATTGCCAACATCCGAGGCATTCCCGTGGGCATTTGTGAACACAAGATCCAATTGGAGAATGACACTAAACCAAGTGTGGAGCATCAAAGACGACTAAATCCTTCTATGCAAGAGGTGGTGAAGAAGGAAATCATCAAGTGGTTAGATGCCGGAGTTGTTTACCCAATTGCCGATAGCTCTTGGGTGAGTCCGGTGCAATATGTACCAAAGAAGGGAGGCATAACCGTGATTGAAAATGAAAAAAATGAGCTCATCCCAACAAGAACGGTGATCGGGTGGAGAGTGTGCATGGATTATCGGAAGCTCAATAGTGCAACTTGCAAGGACCATTTCCCTATGCCTTTTATTGATCAAATGCTTGATCGGCTAGCAGGAAGGGCATTCTAGTGCTTCCTTGACGGGTATTCCGGTTACAACCAAATCAACATCGCATTGGAGGATCAAGAGAAAACAACATTCACTTGTCCTTATGGGACATTTGCTTTTAGTCGGATGCCATTTGGGTTGTGCAATGCTCCGACGACCTTTCAAAGATGCATGATGTCCATTTTATCCGACATGGTGGAGGATTTTCTAGAGGTCTTCATGGATGATTTCTCGGTTGTAGGTGATTTTTTTGAGCATTGTCTTGCCAATCTTAGACAAGTGCTTAAGAGATGCGAGGAGACGAATCTTGTGCTAAATTAGGAGAAATGTCACTTCATGGTGGATGAAGGTATTGTGTTGGGGCATAAGATTTCTAAGCATGGCATTGAGGTTGACCGGGCAAAGATCGAGCTCATTTCTAAACTTCCTCCACCCACTTCGGTAAAAGGTGTTCGAAGCTTCTTGGGCCACGCCGGATTCTATAGGAGGTTCATCAAGGAGTTCTCCAAGATTGCACACCCCATGTGCAAGCTTCTTGAGAAGGATGCAAAATTTGTGTTTGACGACAAGTACCTCAAGGCATTTGAGGAATTAAAGTTGAGGCTCACCACAACACATGTTATTGTCACTCCTGATTGGACCCTTTCTTTCGAGCTCATGTGTGACGCTAGTGGTGTAGCAATTGGAGCAATACTAGGCCAACGCCACAACAAAATACTTCATCCAGTGTATTATGCAAGCAAAACTCTCAATGGGGCGCAAATTAACTACACTATAACTGAGCAAGAGCTTCTTGCCATTGTGTACGCTTTTGAGAAGTTCCGGGCCTATTTGTTGGGGTCCAAGATGGTGGTTTACACAGATCATGCGACTCTTCGATATCTCATGGCGAAGAAAGATGCAAAACTTCGGCTAATTAGATAGGTTCTCTTATTGCAAGAATTTGACTTTGAAGTCAAAGATCGCAAAGGTACACAAAACCAAGTTGCGGATCACTTATCAAGGCTTGAGGAGGTGGGGAGACCTAAGGAAGAGCTTGAAATAAATGATGTGTTCCCCAATGAGCATATTTTGGCACTCTCCAATACCTTTGCTCCATGGTATGCCGACATTGCTAATTACTTGGTGAGCGATTTTCTTCCGGAAGGGTTAGAGTCTTATCAAAAGAAAAAGTTCTTAAGGGATTGTCGTCAATACTATTGGGAGGAGCCCTATTTCTTTCGAGTGTGTGCCGACAATATCATCCGGAGGTGCGTCCCAAAAGAAGAAACCATGCCAATCCTCAAGGCATGTCATGACTCACCGGTTGGGGGACATCATGAAGGCATAGAACGACGGCTAAGATTCTTGAATGTGGTTATTATTGGCCTCCCATTTACCATGATGCAAATCAATTTTCAAAAGCTTGTGATCAATGTCAACGACAAGGTTCAATCTCCAAAAGGCATGAAATGCCAATGCAATTTGTGATGGAGATTGAGATCTTTGATGTATGGGGAATTGATTTCATGGGCCCCTTTTTGAGCTCTTATGGAATGAAATACATCTTGGTGGCAGTAGACTACGTTTCCAAATGGGTTGAAGCCGTTGCCTTACCAAACAATGAGGCGATGAGTGTGACCGCATTTTTGAAGAAGAACATATTCACTCGGTTTGGCACCGCTAGAGCCATTCTTAGTGATGGCGGATCACACTTTTGCAATAAAGCTTTTGCGGGATTGCTTGAAAAGTATGGTGTCAAACACAAGGTGGCCACACCGTATCATCCGCAATCGAGTGGTCAAGTGGAGGTTTCCAACCGAGAGATCAAGAATATTCTAGCAAAAAATGTGAATGCAAATAGGACTGACTGGTGAAGAAGATTAGATGATGCATTGTGGGCATACCGCACGACCTACAAAACACCTATTGGTACTTCTCCTTACCGGCTCATTTTTGGTAAAGAATATCATCTAACCGTTGAGTTAGAAAACAAAGCCATGTGGGCATTGAAGAAGTTGAATCTGGAATAGGCTGAAGCTGCAAACTTGAGGTTAACGCAACTAAATGAACTGGAAGAACTCCGGTTCCATGCTTATGAGAGCGCAGCTGTTTACAAAGAACGGATGAAGTTTGTCCACGACAAAAAGATCATGAAGAGAGAGTTCAAGGCAGGTGATTTGATCTTTCTCTTTAACTCAAGGCTAAAATTGTTTCCGGGTAAACTTAAATCGAATGTGTCCGGCCCCTTTAAAGTGGTAAATGTCTCCCCATATGGAGCGGTGGAACTAGAAACCACAGACGGGTCCCGAACATTTAAAGTGAATGGCCAACGCATCAAGCATTACTTGGGCATTGATGGTGAAAAGAATATGGTGGAGCAGCTGGTTCTCAAGGATGGTCCTTGCCCGTCCAATGGGTGAAATTGAAGAAATCAATCCCGTCGTGCCGCGATGTTAAATCAAGCGCTGCATGGGAGGCAACCCATGGGTGGTAACACCTTCTTTATCTTTGCATTTTTTTTTATTTTTCCTCTTTACAACATCTGTTGAAGTGTAGGGAGTCCAAAATATCTCAATACTTGGTGAAAATGCATGAACAGGTAAAGGGGTAGCATTTTGAGAAAAATGCGGTGAGAATGTCCATTCTGCGGTCCGCATGTTAGCTCTGCGACCGCAGAATGGACCGCATTTGAACCCTCTCCACTCCTTCACCTTCCATATCGCAGAACACATATGCGATCGCATAGTGCTCTATGTGATACCCTACCAATCGCAATCTCTCCTCGCATATCTACCAGGTACGTTACTAAACTATACACTTCAGTTCAGAACAAAAAAAATATTTAGAAAAGAAAAAAAAAGGGAGAGAACCCAAGGCTTGATCGAACCCAAGCAAGGGCAAGTCATCAAACTCCCCAACCACGCTCTCACTGACCTTCACGCTCTATTTCTGGTATGTATATTCTCTTCCATCTCTGTCGTTAAAGTTTGGAGCAAAAATTTGGGGGATAAGTAGTTGGTATGATTGAATGTTGCTAAAATAGGGTAAAACTTGGTCTAAGCATGCTGTGGGAAGGGAATTGATAGAAGAATAGGGTAACCATCGATGGAAAATAGGGTCCTTGATTGAGAACGATTGGTTCTGCGGTCCGCATGTCTGATATGCGGACCGCATTTTCATCGCAGGCCTAACCCTACATCAGCTGGGGACGACGAAGGTTGCGGTCATTTTGCGATCGCAAAGTCGCTTTGAAGTCCGCATAATGACCGCATACTAGTCACCTGTATGATCTCTGCCAACTGGCAAAAATGCGGGGGAGAATGCGGTCGCAGACCTGATCTGCGGTCCGCAGACCCACCGCAGAGCGTAACAGAGACCTGGGAAATTTTGGTACTTCAAATGCTCATTCTGCGATATGTTTGCTGTCTGCATAGTGGTTATGCGACCGTAGATTGCACCGCAGATTGACCCCCTAGTTAAGCATGCATTTTTGCAGTGACTATGTGGTTCGTAGAGTGGTTCTGCGATCGCAGAGTACACCGCATTTATGTGTATACAGCTAATTTCTCTCCTGTTTCTTCTCCTAGTGTGTGTAATAACATTTCACCCTTTGCAGATATGGCTCCCCGACCTAAACGACTCACAACCAAACCCCCTCTGTCCAAAAGACAAAAAGTAGAGCCTACAAAAGAACCAACTTCCCAACCTGAAGAAGCAGACATTGGGCCTGAAGTTGATATACATGCCAAAGCCAGAAGAAAACAAATAGCTGAAGGCACTGAATACCATCTCCGCTGGGGAGTCGAGGGTTCGAGGGAAAGATACAAAGCTGGGCTCAACCGGAGATCACTCCTTCCGGAAAAGCAATTGAGTCTCAATGGACTGAAGGATAAATACCCGTACATCCTTGCCAACATTAAGCAGAGGAAATGGATGGGTTTCACCGAACTCCCTACTACATACAATGAGTCAATAGTCCGTGAGTTCTATGCATCCTACGGAGCTTCCAGAACCAAGCACCACAAGCGTCAGAAGATGTACCTTGACAAGGTGGACGTTCGGGGATTCACAGTCAAGTGTAGTGCCAAGGCCATAAATCAAATTCTTGTCCCAGACTGGGAAGATGGCACATCCACAGTGGAGTATAAACCCAAATTAGCCAACAAGGAGGGTGAACGAAGCTGGATTGCCTCCGTCATTGCTATTGGGACCCCTGCATGGATACAACCAGGGCACAAAATTTACAAGGAGAGCTTCTCACGAGAGGGAAGATATTGGCTTGCATTTCTTGCATCCAAGCTGATCCCAACCCTTAATAAAACTGAGCTTGCCATTGAAAAGGCTCTTCTGATTGCTTGTATAATGCAGGCCATCAAAGTGAACGTGGGAGAGATAATCTTTCAAGAGATGGGTAGACGAGCAATGCAAGATGCTACTTCTCTCCCATTCCCAGCCTTGATCACTGCCCTATGTCACGCTGCTAAAGTTCCCATTGATCTCCGGAGGGACGCGACAGGTCAGGAGCAAGGGATCATAGATATCAACCGCCTTGGTGATGCTGTGATGCCCCCTGCGGTAGTAGTTCAGGAGGACCTCCTTTCATCCCAGCCTCCTGTCACTCAGGCTGATACTGCACAGTCCTCCACTCCTCTGCCGGCTCCTACTTCTACCAGTGCCAAGACCACTTCTACCACTGCTCAGACCTCACAGTCTACCCCGGCAGTCTCATAGCTTGGTTTGTTAGCTCAACATGCAAATGCCAAGGTTGACCAGCTTTTGAAGACTTTTCCCAATTTGATCAAGCAGGCCCTCACTCCTATGCAAGCAGCTTGTCACGCCCCAAATCGAGGAACATGACCGGCGCCTGACCGGGTTGCCCCAGTCAAGCGGACCTGGGTGCCTTTCATTCCCACGCGTTACCCCTGTGTTGATTGTTTCTCATTAACCAAATATATTACTAATCATAATTGATTTCACATTAAACAAATAAAACGATACGAGTGATTCATTAACAAGATTTCAATTTTCACAACGCCCGACATAACACCATATATATACATAAGACTGGAGTCCCACAGTTTACATGTCTACAGAGCCTCTAGGATACAAAAAGAGAAATGCAATACTTGCCGGTAACAAGGCTCCGGCTATACCTTACAAAACCAAAATGAAATCTAAATCGAGTGGCATGAACCACACAAGGCCCCGAGGAAGAAAGGGGCTCACCAAAACGGGCAGTGGAAGGAGAAGGATACTACTGCCGATGAGTTGAAGTGCCTGCTACTGATCCACCTACAATCATGACACGAATGTAGCGCCCCCGGCAAAAGGGACGTCAGTACACTTGAATTGTACTGGTATGTATGGACAAACTTTGTCCCAAGTAAACTCAAGCCATTAAATTACATCAACAATTTATTAAGCCAACCAACCATGTTTCCACATTTTCCTCATTTCAAATAATTCTCACACAAAGCACTTTCTACAATCAACCAATTTAACAATAACCAATCAATCACGTAAAGAACAAGTAGTCAAACAAAGGGGCAATCAGTGCCCCACAGGTTGCAAACTCTCCTGCCGTCTCCTTTCACAATTTCACATTATTGATTTATGTATCAATTTTTAATAGCGATTTCGATCGCTTTCCACCCTTATTGCCCCTGACCACCCTTATTACCTCGGCCACCCTTATCACCCCAACCCACACCTTATTTCACCACGTTGCGGCGCGCAACACGACCCCGCCTTACGGTTGAAAACACAACAATTTCAAACAGCAGATAAGGTACTACACACAATTTCAACAAGTTCAAATAAGCAACTTGCACATTGTTTCATGTTCTCAATTACTTCTCAAGCCAATATCACAACCAAGTTACAATGTTTCCACATTCAAGAATATTCACACATGTATATTCAACAATTTTCCATAATTCAAGTGTTTCATCTCTTTCCACAATAAACCAATTCTCAAGTGTTTCGTTTTCTTTTCCACAAGGTGCCATATAGGCTATCATAATCATTATTCACAAATTCTTTACCCAATTCAACTCTCATTTACCTTTCGGTTCATATTTCATACCACAACACTCATAGTTCAACAACAACTTTGAATATCCAACAACAACATCAATTAATCACATACAATTTCTCAAATCAACACATGCCAAACAATTTTACACATAAGGGCGATTTCACAAGAATCAAAATTAGCCATACATACCTCGATTGAGCTTTCCTTAAGTTACTACAACACTCCAAAACTCTAGCAATTCCAATCTACTATGAGACATAACAAAATTAAACACATATTAGAAAGATATTCATGAAACTAGCTCATTTGAGCATTTTATCAAATACTAATTGTGCATCTTGATTTCAAATCCCCTTTTCAAGAATTACTTCATTCCCTAACCCTATCTTTACTTATTTATGTTCATCAATCTTCCCACAACTCTATTTGCACAAGCATGCATACATAACACTACCATACCAAGAATCATACCTCAATAACACATCTCACAACCTCTACAATACTAACATAACCTAGGTTAGGAACCCATGGCTCCCAATCACCCTCCCATGAGTTCTAATGTATGTATCTTACATAAATAATCACCATAGAGTAGTTGGAGATGATAGACATACCTCTTGTTGTAAGAATTTTAAGAATCTCCACTTGAGGTGTTCTTGAAGAATTCAAGAATTAGAAGGAAAATCTAAGGATTTTGAAGATTAATCCTTGTTAGTATAAGTGTTTAAGGGGTAGAAATTACTCAAAGAACTATAAAATCTTACCTTAGATCATAGGGATGAAGTTTGGGATGAAACCCTCTTGAGAGAGCAAGTCATAACACCAAAAATGAGTTTGGAACACTCTAGGCCGGTCTTTGGGGTATTAAAACTATCCAGGTGCACGAAGTGTTGCCCAGGTGCGCGAAGTGTGCAAGCTTCGCGCATGACTTCGCGCATTTTCCTGAGCATTCTGCCTAAGGTGCGCGAAGTGTGCGCGAAGTCCACTTCGCGCAGGACTTCGCGCATCCGACACCTGACGAGTAAAATGATCATAACTTTCTGTATACACCTCCGAATGACGAACGGTTTGTTGCGTTGGAAACTAGACTCAAAGGGCTTTAATTTGATAGGTTGATCCTCACACAACTCCTTATATAACTGGAGATATGATCATTCAAAGTGAGGTCTTGTGCACACTCTTTTACAGATTTCGTCTAATATGCAATTTTCCATCTTGGATTAGGCTTAGGCCTCTCCTTAGACCCCAAATCACTTATAATAAGACTTATACCCTTATTAAACTATCTAATTAGTATCCATAATATTATGAATCCTTATTTGCACACGAGATAAAACAATGTAGCCTACATTAGCACGACGAAATCTTAAATAACTCGAAAAAAATTTTCGGGGCCTTACATTCTCCCCCCCTTAGGAGCATTCGTCCTCGAATGAGGATTGAGGTCCATTCACTAGCCTTCCTTATGTAACTTCAGTTTGTTCACATCATGAAATATATCAATAGCCACGAATTTGGCTAACTTCTTAAATTTCCGAAATTTTCGCCAGAGTTTTCTTTGTAATATGGACATATCCACCTGTTAGAGAGCCCCCGAAATACATTATCCAACAACAATACACAATTATAGCACTTTCCACAGCTTGTATACACTTCCTTACCTCAACGATCACACATATTCTATCACATTGTTACATCGCGCATAAACTAGCTAATTCAATGAGTCCTTACCTTATTTAACTGTCTCAATACACCATGTACACATAAACAAACCATTATCAATCTACACTTACTATTAGTTGTTTACTTAGCACATGAATCTTTATAAGGCTTCCATTTATCAAGAAAGGTTTAAGTGACCCAAGGTAACAACACATACAACTCATTACCAAATGAAGGAAACTTGAATAACACTAAGAGGGAAACAACTTGGACAAGACAATAGTTACTAGGAGTAGAAGGATCGCCTAATTTCTACTAAGCTTGATCAAACAAATGGGGGTACTTTTCCTTCATCTCTTTTTCTGCCTCCCACGTGGCCTCCTTAACTTGTTGACTTCGCCACAATACTTTAACAGAGGCAACTTCCTTATTTCTCAACTTACGAACTTGCCTATCAAGGATGGCAACCGGAACTTCTTCATATGACAAATCCTCATTAACCTCAATAGCCTCGACCGGCATGATGGTGGATGGATCTCCAATCACTTTCTTCAACATGGACACATGGAACACCGGATGCACTGATGACATCTCAGGAGGCAACTCTAGCCTATAAGCAACTTGACCAATCCTTTGAACGATCCGATATGGCCCGACATACCTAGGACTCAATTTTCCTCTCTTTCCGAATCGCATGACTCCCTTCATAGGAGATACCCTCAAGAACACCCAATCATCGACTTGAAACTCCAAATCCCTTCGACGAACGTCCGCATAGGACTTTTGACGACTCTGTGCTGTTTTCATTCTCTCCTGAATAACCTTGACCTTTTCCATAGCTTCGTACACCATATCCGGCCCTAGCAATTCCGCTTCACCTACCTCAAACCACCCGATTGGCGACCTACATCTTCTCCCGTACAATGCCTCAAATGGGGCCATCTGAATGCTAGCATGATAGCTATTATTGTAAGCAAATTCTATCAGTGGCAAGTGTTCATCCCAATTACCTTTAAAATCCAAGACACAAGCCCGCAACATATCTTCAAGCGTCCGAATAGTCCGTTCGGCCTGACCGTCGGTCTGCGGATGGAAAGCTGTGCTGAGATTCACCTGAGTTCCCAAACCTTGCTGAAACTTCTTCCAAAAGTTAGCTGTGAACCGAGCCCCGCGATCCGAGATAATAGAAAGTGGAGTGCCATGAAGTCTTACTATCTCCTTGATGTACAATCTTGCATATTGCTCCGCAGTATCAGTGGACTTGACAGGCAGGAAGTGAGCTGATTTGGTGAGTCGATCCACTATCACCCATATTGAGTCAAACTTACGCCGAGTGCGAGGTAACCCTACCACGAAATCCATATTGATCATCTCCCATTTCCACCTTGGTATTTCTATAAGCTGAGTTAATCCACCGGGTCGTTGATGCTCGGCCTTCACTTGTTGACAGTTCGGACATTTAGCTACAAAGCTTGCTACATCCCTTTTCATACCGTTCCACCAATAAATCTCCTTAAGGTCATGATACATTTTCGTGGAACCTAGGTGTACCGAATACCTGGAAATATGAGCCTCTGCTATTACCCTTTCCCGAAGCTCGTCCACATCCGGAACATATAGCCTATCTTGACACCGTAATACACCATCTTCGCTGCTGAGTACAAATGCTGAGGTCTTGTTATCCATGACTGCTTCCTTTACCCGAACCAATGCTGGATCCATGAACTGTTTTTCCTTGATTTCCGCGACCAATGATGATTCTGCTCCATCATGCACCAAAATATCCCCCTCGTCTGACGCCGAGATACGAACCCCCAAACTGGCCAATTGGTAAACCTCCCGAGCCAGGAGTCTCTGATCCATACCCAAATGAGCCAAACTACCCATGGATTTTCGACTAAGAGCGTCGGCTACCATATTTGCCTTCCCTTGATGGTACAATATGTTCATATCATAGCCCTTAAGCAATTCTAACCACCGCCGCTGTCTCAGATTCAGTTCTTTCTGCTTGAACAAATATTGGAGGCCGTTGTGGTCTAGAAACACATCTACATGAACTCCATAAAGATAATACCGCCATATTTCAAAGCAGACACAACTGTTGCGAGCTCCAAATCATGTGTCGGATAATTCTTCTTGTGATTCTTGAGTTATCTCAAAGTATACTCTATAACCTTTCCGTGTTGTATCAACACACACCCCAAACCAACCTTGGAGGCATAACTATCACCTTAACACTTTACATCATTAGCGAAACATCTTTATTATATTCCTCTTACATAAGACCTTCCACGAATTGAGTTCTACTATAATTTTCTTGATATGGTTACGATCCCATGTGAACAATTTCTACTAACTCTTCACAATTCTTAACAAAAGGCATTACTGAATGAGTTTTCTCGTATGACCTCCTATCTCAAATGAATAGCACTGGCTAACTTGCACACGTACCCCGAATAACACTATCTTGCATGACATTGCATCAAATGTAAGGTAACATTGTGCTCTAACTTTTCTTAACTATCCTCTTCTCCCCATATGTACATTATAGAATTTAAGAAACTGCACTACTTCCCCCGTGAATGAAAATTCCTACCATCCCTCCTTACGGTTAAACACCTCTTAAAACATATATCAACAACCTTTATATGCATATGATTTAGGAAGGGTCACTAGCCCGAGAAGGGTATTCTTTGAAACTTTAAATCCTCCTCAATCCTTCAACAACAACTTTTGGTTTTACTCTTAAGTGTAAGGCTTAGTCCACCTGATTCTATCTCCGATGAATAACTCGCCTTATTCCCCATGTTATAGTTACCAATAATGTTCTCTGATCTTGCGGCTTAAGATTTATCATGCTAAACATGTCTAGTCCGTCACGAGTGTTCATCCTCTTTCAATCTATTCCGAACCTTTCATTCCCATCCTGTTTTGCGGATAGTGCATAGTTAATAGCTTTATTGTCCCACACATTTGTCTGCCTCCCATGAACTTGAAAAATCATTATGTCTTGTTTAATCATTTTACAGTACCACAACTTCACCAACGATAATCTCACTTACCATTGTGTGTAGACATGAACTATCTCTAGACCCTTTAGTTGATATTCAGTGTCACCCAAGTCGGTTGCATTGCGGTTAGTCCCTTATAACTTTTATTAACACTTGTTCCCTAAGTGGGTCCACCATTCTAGTGCAAAAATTGTTTTAGATAACCATGACCATCTCAATTTAAAGGTTTTCTCCTTATTTCTTCTCACCTCATTCTTCCTAGTTAGTGAATAGCCACGCACTCTTCCATATATTACGTGGTCCATTACCTTTGGTATTTCATCCGGCTCACCTCTTAACTCTTATTGGGATATATGTAGCAAAGAGTGTTCGTCTGAACATCACTCAACACTTATCTATTTGTAAGACTCTTTAGAGGCTCTCTATCAAGCCCCAATTACCATCTTGGGTTGTTGTGGCAACACATTTATTTCTCCCACTCGTTGTGGCTTTCTTAGTATCCCGAAACTTTGTTTAAATCACAAATCTATGATTAGCCCATTCCAAGTACTCACAATCTTTCACATTTGACATATGGTACTTCCTTGGGTTCCATTTCTCCTGTCCTTCTAACAAGTAAAAGTCTCTTTACAAACATACTCTTATTTTCTAGAATCGTTGACCCTATCATTCACATTGCCATGCGTGAAGAATTTACATTCCTTAATCTCTTGGGATGCTAGTTGTCTATCATTAGCATATTCTTTCAGAGAGTCATGTTACCCATAATCTCTTTTCTAGACCACACCTGTCTTCACCAAAATATTCAAATATCATAGCTACATGGTCTCACTCTTGTTTCATTGTATTTAAGTAGCCTCACGATGGCCCTCCCTCTCCCACATGGGGCGAATGTCCTTGATCTTCACACAAGTCTTGAGTGTAGAAACTTTAGCAACATATGCCTCATATATCTATCCCTCTTATATATACTCGATTATTAGGAAAATTTAAGTCACCATAGTATTGATCTCATAAGTTCCCTATTCCTATTCAGCCACGTAGGTATGGGATTCCAAGTCCCCACGCATATCCTTTATGAGTGTAACGCAACCTCGTACATTTCTGGGTCCTTATAACGTTCGTAAGACAAGGGTTTTCTCACCTAGGGACCAATTGAGTCTCATTTCATAACTTTTTAACTCATGTGAGAGACTTACACTCTCACCATTAATCTCTTAGTCTTTCTCCCATATATCACGTGCTTATTTAACCAATATTATTTCACACCTTGCGATCAATTATATACTTCTCGCACTAACCACGTGTTCTACTCAAACTTACATATCAATTGTCAAATTAATGCCTCTTCGTGCGGGTAATCACTTTTAATCCTTTCCTCAAATAAAGCATACTTGTAGTACTACTCAAATAAAGCATACTTGTAGTACTATGTACTTATACTATATATATTCATACTGTTTATTCAACAAGATACATGTGCAATCTCCATAATACCCATGTCTTTTCCCGTTGGTCATGACATATAACAACACTACATGAAACAGACGAAAGAGCATTTAAACTTACCTTGAATCTCAACGCACGAGTTATAAAACAATCTTATAGTCAAGCTTTATCGCACGATTTGGAATGTTGAAGAAGGGTAATATTCCTAAATGTCCGTGTAGCCCCCTACTTATATGATGTGGTCGACAACACACCTATAAGAAGAGCACTACTAGACACAGCTCCGAGACATCCTAGGACACTTTACAAACCTTAGGCTCTGATACCAAGTTTGTCACGCCCCAAATCGAGGAACATGACCGGCGCCTGACCGGGTTGCCCCAGTCAAGCGGACCTGGGTGCCTTTCATTCCCACGCGTTACCCCTGTGTTGACCGTTTCTCATTAACCAAATATATTACTAATCATAATTGATTTCACATTAAACAAATAAAACGATACGAGTGATTCATTAACAAGATTTCAATTTTCACAACGCCCGACATAACACCATATATATACATAAGACTGGAGTCCCACAGTTTACATGTCTACAGAGCCTCTAGGATACAAAAAGAGAAATGCAATACTTGCCGGTAACAAGGCTCCGGCTATACCTTACAAAACCAAAATGAAATCTAAATCGAGTGGCATGAACCACACAAGGCCCCGAGGAAGAAAGGGGCTCACCAAAACGGGCAGTGGAAGGAGAAGGATACTACCGCCGATGAGCTGAAGTGCCTGCTACTGATCCACCTACAATCATGACACGAATGTAGCGCCCCCGGCAAAAGGGACGTCAGTACACTTGAATTGTACTGGTATGTATGGACAAACTTTGTCCCAAGTAAACTCAAGCCATTAAATTACATCAACAATTTATTAAGCCAACCAACCATGTTTCCACATTTTCCTCATTTCAAATAATTCTCACACAAAGCACTTTCTACAATCAACCAATTTAACAATAACCAATCAATCACGTAAAGAACAAGTAGTCAAACAAAGGGGCAATCAGTGCCCCACAGGTTGCAAACTCTCATGCTGTCTCCTTTCACAATTTCACATTATTGATTTATGTATCAATTTTCAATAGCGATTTCGATCGCTTTCCATCCTTATTGCCCCCGACCACCCTTATTACCTCGGCCACCCTTATCACCCCAACCCACACCTTATTTCACCACGTTGCGGCGCGCAACACGACCCCGCCTTACAGGTTAAAACACAACAATTTCAAACAGCAGATAAGGTACTACACACAATTTCAACAAGTTCAAATAAGCAACTTGCACATTGTTTCATGTTCTCAATTACTTCTCAAGCCAATATCACAACCAAGTTACAATGTTTCCACATTCAAGAATATTCACACATGTATATTCAACAATTTTCCATAATTCAAGTGTTTCATCTCTTTCCACAATAAACCAATTCTCAAGTGTTTCGTTTTCTTTTCCACAAGGTGCCATATAGGCTATCATAATCATTATTCACAAATTCTTTACCCAATTCAACTCTCATTTACCTTTCGGTTCATATTTCATACCACAACACTCATAGTTCAACAACAACTTTGAATATCCAACAACAACATCAATTAATCACATACAATTTCTCAAATCAACACATGCCAAACAATTTTACACATAAGTGGCGATTTCACAAGAATCAAAATTAGCCATACATACCTCGATTGAGCTTTCCTTAAGTTACTACAACACTCCAAAACTCTAGCAATTCCAATCTACTATGAGACATAACAAAATTAAACACATATTAGAAAGATATTCATGAAACTAGCTCATTTGAGCATTTTATCAAATACTAATTGTGCATCTTGATTTCAAATCCCCTTTTCAAGAATTACTTCATTCCCTAACCCTATCTTTACTTATTTATGTTCATCAATCTTCCCACAACTCTATTTGCACAAGCATGCATACATAACACTACCATACCAAGAATCATACCTCAATAACACATCTCACAACCTCTACAATACTAACATAACCTAGGTTAGGAACCCATGGCTCCCAATCACCCTCCCATGAGTTCTAATGTATGTATCTTACATAAATAATCACCATAGAGTAGTTGGAGATGATAGACATACCTCTTGTTGTAAGAATTTTAAGAATCTCCACTTGAGGTGTTCTTGAAGAATTCAAGAATTAGAAGGAAAATCTAAGGATTTTGAAGATTAATCCTTGTTAGTATAAGTGTTTAAGGGGTAGAAATTACTCAAAGAACTATAAAATCTTACCTTAGATCATAGGGATGAAGTTTGGGATGAAACCCTCTTGAGAGAGCAAGTCATAACACCAAAAATGAGTTTGGAACACTCTAGGCCGGTCTTTGGGGTATTAAAACTATCCAGGTGCGCGAAGTGTTGCCCAGGTGCGCGAAGTGTGCAAGCTTCGCGCATGACTTCGCGCATTTTCCTGAGCATTCTGCCTAAGGTGCGCGAAGTGTGCGCGAAGTCCACTTCGCGCAGGACTTCGCGCATCCGACACCTGACGAGTAAAATGATCATAACTTTCTGTATACACCTCCGAATGACGAACGGTTTGTTGCGTTGGAAACTAGACTCAAAGGGCTTTAATTTGATAGGTTGATCCTCACACAACTCCTTATATAACTGGAGATATGATCATTCAAAGTGAGGTCTTGTGCACACTCTTTTACAGATTTCGTCTAATATGCAATTTTCCATCTTGGATTAGGCTTAGGCCTCTCCTTAGACCCCAAATCACTTATAATAAGACTTATACCCTTATTAAACTATCTAATTAGTATCCATAATATTATGAATCCTTATTTGCACACGAGATAAAACAATGTAGCCTACATTAGCACGACGAAATCTTAAATAACTCGAAAAAAATTTTCGGGGCCTTACACAGCTGTAGCATACATTCAGCAGAAATAGGCAGCGTACGCAGAACAGCTGCAGGGACTTGAGTTACGGGTAGAGAAGTTAGAACGGGGTGAAGTAAGTGGTCTGAATGACCTCAAGAAGGAGGTTGCCTCTATGAAAGTCGACTTCCAAAAGATGCAGAATTTGGACTTCGACGTTTCATCCCACTTTCTTGTGGAGGGTGACAAGGGTACAGGTGTAGTGCTAGACTTGGGCCTTGATTTCACCAACTTGATGGCCGACCCTGTCATTCCTACTCCTGGAGACTCTCATGCCCCAGCTCCAACTGGCCCGTTTGACTTTTCCTCTAATGAGGAGGGTGACAAAGAGAGTATGGCTGAAGATGAAGAAGACAGCTCGGGGTTCTCCAGTGATGAAACCCCTCAACTTGTTGATAAGGGGAAGGCAGCTGCTCCAGCTTCAACTCAGGATGATGAGCTGGAGGATCATGCTGCTGATGAGGATGCGAGCACACAGATCGAGATCGCCCAGCAGAGATCCTTCATAGACAGAGGGGGGCCCACCACTCATGTAGCAGCCCCTTCTACAGCTGGTGCATCCAGTAGCTCTCAGGTGCCAGCTGACGACATAGTACCTCCAGTATCAGTTCCAACTCCACAGCCAGTTCCTTCTCCTACCCCAGAGTAGCCACCAGCAGAGGAGATCACACTCCCGACCGAGCCCACGCCAGTCCTCACAGCTACACCAAAGGGTGATCACTTCGGCACTCAGCCAGCTGCCGACTCCCATAGCACTTAGTGTACCTCAGGGAGTCTTCCCTCAAACTCTACTTTTTACTTCTATGCATTCGGGACAATGCATCATTTCTAGTTGGGGGTGGGGTACCTTGGTGTGATTTTTTGTCTTGTATATAGTTATGCTTTTGTACTTATGCGTATCAATATTTGTGTACATTGGTACAACTTTGGTATATAAAGTAATGTTATGATGTTGTTTTGATTCATTTGTGTTGATTAGTTTGTAAATCAATTCCTCTTGGTTTTTCTTTTTCTAATTCTTTTCCAAGAGTGTAATAGTAGAATCAGAACCTTAGGGGTAAATCAATGTGATCAGTTCAGCATAGTTGCTCAGTATCAAGCATGTGTATCTATACATAGCACATATCCTCCTATAGTCATCTTTGTCGACTTGTCCCAATGATAGATAGATTGACGATTGTCTTAAGGGAATTTGTCTCTTTGATCAATTTTGTGAATCTGAGGCTCTTTCTGTTACTCTATGGCATCCCATAAAAGCTTTGAGTTGCAAAATAGTTACTTGAAAGTGTTAAACAATGTGAATGAAGCAGTTCATGTACAATGTGTGTGTGAGTTCTCTGTTTGCATATAATTCTTGTGTCTACTTCTGTCATCTAGAACTTGCCTGGTTGGTCTTTCAATACTAATGATAGTATGTTTGGTTGGAGGAATGATCTTAGGCATTCTTTGATTTATTGGTATAACCTCTTTAGCCTTTCAAGCCTCCCGTGCACAAATAATATCACTAGTACCCATTTTGAGCCTTTAGACCTTTCTTTGGCTAACTCATTACAAACCTTTCCCTTTTGTGAAATAATTCCCTCTCTTGAACCTGTACCTCCTTGAACATTGAGAATGAGGCTAAAAGCCTAAGTTGGGGGTGGTGTGAAAGTAGAGATTGATAAGGTTGTGCATTGTGTCCAAGACCACATGCCTCAAAAGTGTTTGTATTATTGCGTTCAAGCTCCAAAAGAAAAAGAAAAAAAATATATTTACATATGTATATAAAAAAAGAGAGAAAAAGAGAGACATGTGTATATACATAAATTGTGGAGCTTTGAATAAAAGTAAAAGGACGTATGTAAGGTGGGTCCATGTTGGGAACTAGGTGCCAATGAGGTTATGAGGGTTGAAGAGAATCAAAGTGCAAAAGAATGACACTTGTAAGTAATGTTCAAGGAGGGTGAAGTCACTTGTACCCAGATGCTTATCCGACCTTCCCTAAACCTTCATTACAAGCTTAAAAAGTCCTTGTGGGACTTCCAACCGATCATTCTTGAATAAGTGGCGAATTAAAATAAAGGCAAGCCTATGGTATGACATGTGACACTTGAAGTTCTTTCTGAGAGTCAGTGTTCTTTTTTAGCAGTCCTTGTAAATATTGTAAATATTGTGATTTTGGGACATTATTTCTGGTAAGGGTACATGAACTGCAGAATTTAACTAAAGTGAACTTTCTGAGTCAAACGAAAATGCATTCAGCTGAGGGTAACACTTAGTCACAATATGAGGCTCAGAGTTCACATGATTGGTCTGTTTCTATGTGAATACTTCTAGTCTAGGAGGAGTGATGCGATTGTATAGTACATGTTTGAAGAACTGGCAATGAACACTATCTTGTGTTACTATTGTTTTGTGTTTGTGAATAAAATTTAGAATAGGTATGTCCTACTTGCTTGAGGACAAGCAAGAATTTAAGTTGGGGGTGTTGATGTGCCGGAGAAATTCGGCACATTTACATACTAATTGCTTAGATATTAGCTTGTTTTATTGCCAAATTTAGTCCATACTTATGTAGTTTTGTACTCTTACAGATCAAGAGGAAGAAAAGACCAAGGACACGAAAATGGAAACAAAAAGACAAGAAAAGGGCAAAGTATTGCACAAGTGAAAATCTGCGGACCACTCTGCGGTCCCAGATCACAAATGCGGACCGCATAATTGCGCCTCAAATCGCAAAGCATTACAGTGTCTGGAGCTAAAACTCATGTCAAGAATGCGGCGCATTCTGCGATCGCATAACCAACATGCGGACCGCATTTGAGCCACAAAATAAACAAGAAGAAAACCCAGGTTCAACTCTGCGGTGCCATCTGCGGTCGCATAATCGCAATGCGGACCGCAGAATGGTAATGCGATGGAAGACTGGCAACTAGGGTTTTGGATCTGCGGAGCGGCTTCTCAAGATGCGGACCGCAAATCTGTTATGCGGCAGATGTGCGGTTGCAAATGCGACCTGGAAGGGCAAACTTGTCCAATTTTTGTTCCGAATTTAGTCCCTCTATAAATAGTTTTTAGAATCTTGTGTGGGAGCATCGTGTCTACTCTTTACACTACATTCCAAGACTTTAATATCTTATCTTTTGGAAGCTTTTGGTTGGAGATTCTCTTACATTGTAAGCATTTATGATATTTAATACACTTTGTATTTTATATTTTAGCATGTGTAGCTAAACTTAAATACTAAGGTTGTGGACCCTAAATGGGTGTTATGTAAATGGGTGTTTAACATTGAATATATGCATAATGGTTGGTTGATATTTATTTGCTTCTCATTCTTTATTTATTGTTGGTGGTTGCAAATATTAACAAAAGCCATTTAAGTCTTACTTTGCTTGGGAAAGTGAGTTAGATTTTGGAAGAAGTAAATAACAATGACTCGAGGCCTTACACCTAGTTTAATAGAATCGCTTAGGGATAAGTGGGTTTTATTTGGCATACATTGATTGGTATTACATGCAACTCTTAGACTTTTGGGAAAAAGCAAAAGAGGAAATACTATTCAATTATTGGGAAATATTGGGTAGTTGCATAGATATCAATTGCATATCAATAACCGACCATTAGAAATATATCATATTAACACCGATAGCATTACACTTCATTTATGGGAACACAACCTTAGTTTAATCAATCTCATTAATTACTACATCAAGCATCCAAATTAGTTATTGCTCTAAAACAACTCTCACTCATACTCTTGCTACCCTTACTACATTTTCATGTTACCATTAACGGAATAGATTTAAGATTCTAGTCGGGTAACACACTAATTCCAGTAACCTTTTCACACCTATTCCCTGTGGGATTCGACCCCAACCTTGTTGGGTTACTATATTTGACACCGACCGCCTTACACTAATTATCAAAGTGTAATTTGAGCGTATCAGTTCCCCAGTCTCACAATCAATCAATGCTCTCCCTGTGGCTAGGAATGGTCTTCCTAAGATTATAGAAATTTCCTCGTCCATCTTGCAGTCAAGAATAACAAAATCGGCGGGAAACACAAAATTCCCCACCTGGATGAGCACATCATCCAATATACCGAATGGACACTTAACTATCCTGTCAGCAAGCTGTAATAACATGGAAGTAGGCCTGGCTCTCCCGATGCCCAACCTCTTATAAATCACCAAGGGCATAAGATTTATGCTCGCCCCCAAATCACACAATGCCTTCGCAAAGGCAAAGTTTCCTATAGTGCATGGAATGATTTAGCTACCTGGGTCGGCTAGCTTCTCAGCAATGGGTCTAGAGACCACTGCACTACATGTCTGTGTAAGAGTTACGGTGGCCAAGTCTTGGAAATCAAATTTCCGCGACATCAAATATTTCATCATCTCAGCATACCTAGGAATTTCTTTCAAAGCTTCAATTAAGGGAATGTTTACCTGGATTTGCTTGAGCATCTCGAAGAATCTCTTGTATTGCTCCTCTTTCTGGTGCTTGGCCAACCTTTGGGGGAATGGGGCTGACGGCCTCTTCTTCCCAATCACTTGGGACTTTTCTTTCTCTATAACTTGTTCAACAACCGGCTGCTCTACCGGTTCAACTACTTTCTCCGTTCCCTGCTGCACATCATTACTTTCAGCTACTGTCTGGACTGTAACTTCTATCAACCCGGTGGACTCATCCAGTTCAATGGGTACTAGAGTGAGTGTCTCAGCCTGCAAATTGCCTCTATCTCTTTCCTGCTCAGCATCAAGATCTCTTCCATTTCTCATATTAACTACCATCAGCTGCTTTGGGATTTGATCCTTTGGGTTTGTTTGTGTATCTGCAGGCAATGTCCCTTGAGGACGATTGTTAAGTGACATAGCAATCTGGCCCACCTGTACTTCAATATTCTTGATAGTTGCGTCATATGCATCTATCCTCTCATTGGTTTTGGCATGTGACTCAATTACCTGCTGCATCATAGCTTCCAACCTCGCGAACCCATCATCATGTCTACCTCTATGCTTTGGTGGAGGTGGATGATACCCCTGGTGCTGACTGTTGAAAGTCTGAGGTCTAGGATATGGAGCCATGTTGTTTGGTGGCCTCATACCTGCTGCATTATACTGTGGCTGGGGAGGCCTGTAGTGTTGTCGAGCCTGTTGACCCCAACTCTTGTTACCTTGTCGTTGTCCTCCATAATTAGCCACATAGTTCATGTCTTCATGCTGGTGATGATGTTCTTGGTCTGCAGCCCATGGATTACCTATGGGTTGGCTAATGCAATAAGTGCATAAACCACCATTGGTAGTGTCTACAATGTGAACCTGCTGCTTGACCCCAGATTCTTCCACCTTCTTCGTCAGGATGTTCATTTGTTTCAATAAAGTTGCCATGTTCTCCTCCATAGTGTTGGATAGATTCAGAGGTACAGAATGTACCACTGGAGTGATAGGAGCATTCCTGGTCGTCCACCTGGAGTTTTGAGCCATCTTGTCAAGCAAATTTTGTCCTTCTCTCCAAGTGATGCTTAGAAAAGCCCCACCTACTGAGGCATCTACTATATTCTTCATACTGTCTGAAAGCCCCATGTAGAACCTTTAACCCAACATCTACTCAGGAACCCCATGGTGACGACACATAACAAGCATACCTTTGAATCTGCCCCAAATTTCATGTAATGTCTCCATTGGTTTCTGCTTGAAGCTCACAATCTCATCAATTTGCTGAGTTGTCTTGTTAGGTGGATGAAACTTGTTATGGAATTGCTTGACTAACTCATCACACGTTGTAATGGAGTTTATGGGGAGTGAGTTTAGCCATACCTGCGCAGCCCCTGTAACTGAGAACGGAAATAGTAATAATCTGATGGCTTCCGGTGTCACGTTTGGTTGCCTCTGTGTCTTGCATATTGAGAGAAAGTTCTTCAAGTGCTGTTGTGGATCTTCAACCTGAGTCCTTGAGAATAATCCCTTGTTTTGCAACAAGTGTAGCATGTTGTTGGTAATCTAGAAAGACTCGGCTTGAATCGCTGGCACAATAATGACAGTTGCCAAATTATCTGCTTTTAGTTGTGCCCAGTAAAATAATGCACCTTCATATGCCTCCTACGCCTTTCAACCCAGCTTGTTGGTTTGGGTCGTTCACTTCTCCCATGTCGAAATCTAGTTTAATTGGTTGCTGAGATTGCTGAAGTTGTTTGATTGCCCCGTTACGTGCTCGGAAAGTTTGCTCTGGGTCTGAGAGTCCTTCAATTAGTTCTCCAGTCCTTGCAGATTTTCTAGGCATGCACCTGAGTACCCAATTCAACAACCGTCAAAAAATTCAATGTAAAGTGTGTAGAAAGAACCTGACTACACAAAAATCTTGTAGTTCTGTCAATGGCAATTGATAATTCCGTTAATTCCCCGGCAACGGCGCCAAAATTGATTCATGTCCAAACAACGGTCGGAGTAAATATAATCCGGTCAATTAAGTCCAGAGTCGATCCCACAGGGAATTAACCTATCAACTACAACTTCCACAACCCAAGAATACTCCTGAAGCTGCTTCCCAAACTTTTAAATATATTTTTGTGGAATATTTTCTACTAACTAACTTTTGCAAGAAATTAAAGACTTGAAAGAAAGAATTGAATGTTGTGTAAAGAATGAAGAGAAAGACTAAGGTATTGATTTCCCCTATTGATGGAATCCCTTCTGTTTATGCTCATACACATTCTCAATATTATTCTATCAGTCATGAATGTTATTTTTACCGTAATTCTCTCCCGAGCAACTACAATAATTTTCTAGTGTACTGTTCCGAGCTACCCTAGCTATCTTTAATTTGAACGGTTCACGTTAGATTGCACCCAAGGTTTCGTTATTCCTAACCCCACCTTTACGCCTAAAATTATAGATTCCTCCAATAATCTAGGTGTGGTGTTGTTCAAAAAATTTCCTAAATATGCACTCTTTTTCAAGTTATGCACTCTAAATAGGCACAACTATTTGGGGATCCTACCAATTAACTACAACAATAACGAAGTTGAACAAATAGAAATCTAGCTAACAATTTGTAATCACATAACCCAGAAGTTCATCACTCAATAGGTTCCATCAAAACCTTAGATAAAGAATTAGCTACTCATAATCAAAGAAACAAGATAGATAATTGAATTCATAATCAAAGATTCAATGTAAAGGAAAGAAAGATGTTGAGAGAGTTCTCTCTTACTAGTTTTCTTGCAAAAGTAATGAATAATACAATACTTGCCTCTCTTGGGCGAATCCTATCATTAAATATAGGGTTTAGGTTACATTAATTGCATTTTGACAAGTTAATCTTTCAAATTATTGTCTTCAACCGCGGTCCATCCGCATTCGCGGTTGGATCGCGGAAAAACAACCTCTCTGAATCTTCAGAGATTCCGCGAGCCCTTTCTACCGTGGTCCGTCCGTGTTCCGTCCGCGTTCGCGGTGGTTCACCCTGTTCCGTTTATAATTTGGAAACAATCAAAACATGAAAGTTGTAGCCCTTGTAGTTATCTTTCCAACCATATATTATGGAGCCAAAGCGGAGTTCTGAGAAAAAGGTTATGTCCAATTTACTAGACAGTGTGCAATATGCCTCACCGAGTCTTCGTTTGTACTAAACTATCAAATTTGACCCTCGAACACGATCCCGACTTAATTCCTTGAGCTTTGACTCAGACTTAAAAGCTCCAAATCACTTAAATTCATTCCATAACATCTATATAGCTCAGAATCACACCTTTCCTGCTATTTTAAGCACAATTTCTTGACTTGTACCACACTTGGCCTTTTTCACCATCTTTTGACTCTAAAACTTGCTCTTTTAGTCTTTATTAGCTCATGTGTACCTATATCACACTAAAAACACTAATAAGAGAATTTTTTCATCATAAACAATATCAAAACAACAATAAAAGTGTAATTATTTAGGACATAAATATAGTCAAATTTACCCATTATCAATCACTGCCTCCGTGTCATACACCAATTAATAAGGGGTTGCACCTATCGAAATGCGCACAGTAGTGCGATAACCCAATAAAGCAAAAGGTAATTTCTCATGCCATTGCCTCGATTCTTCCATCATTTTCCGAAGGATTTTCTTGATATTCTTATTTGCGACTTCAACTGCTCCATTTGCTTTGGGCCGATAAGGTGTAGAATTGCCATGCATGATTTTAAACCTTTTACATGTCTCCGCCATCAGATGACTATTAAGGTTGGCTCTATTGTCTTTAATAATCACCTTTGGAATTCCAAAACGACAAATGATGTTTGCATGTACGAAGTCCACCGCTGCCTTCTTTGTTACAGCTTTGAATGTCTTTGCTTCCACCCATTTGGTAAAATAATCAATGGAAACAAGAATAAACCTGTGCCCATTAGATGCTGCTGGCTCTATTAGACCAATGACATCCATGCCCCAAGCAACGAAAGGCCATGGTGCCGACATCGTATGCAATTCATATGGCGGAGAATGAATCAAATCCCCATGTATCTGGCACGAATGACATTTTCGTACATATCTGATACAATCTCGTTCCATAGTAAGCCAGTAATATCCAGCCCTGAGTATTTTCTTTGCTAACACATACCCGCTCATATGGGGTTCACAGGCTCCCGCGTGTACCTCAGTCATGATTTTAGTAGCCTGTTTTGCATCTATACATCTTAACAAACCCAAATCTGTGGTCCTCTTGTATAAAACTCCACCACTAAAGAAAAATCCACTCGCCAATAGTCTTATGGATCTTTTCTGATCCCCTATAGCTTATACTGGGTACACCCCATTCTCAGATACTCTCTGATATCATGGAACCATGGTTCGCCATCAAGTTCCTCTTTTACTGTATAACAATAAGCATTCTGATCATGAACTTGGATTTGTAATGGATCCACATAAGCCTTATCTGGATGATGCAACATAGATGATAGAGTAGCCAGAGCATCAGCAACTTCATTGTGCATTCTTGGGATATGTTTAAACTCTATGGATTGAAACCGTTGACATAGTTCATGTAGACACTGTCGGTATGGTATGAGTTTCGAATCTCATGTCTCGCATTCTCCTTGAATTTGATGTATCAAGATATTCGAGTCACCCATGACAAAAATCTCTTGAACACCCATGTCTATTGCCATTCTTAATCCCAATATACACACTTCATATTCAGCCATATTGTTAGTACAGAAAAAGCGGAGTTGAGCGGTAACAGGGTAATGCTGACCCGTTTCTGAAACGAGTACATCTCTAATTCCTACTCTTTTGTTGTTGACAGCCCCATCAAAGTATAACTTCCAGCCCGACTTTTCGTCTTATTCCAATTCTTTAATATTCATCGCCTCCTTGTCAGGGAAATATGTTTTCAGTGGCTCATACTCATCGTCGACTGGATTTTCTGCTAAGTGATCAGCAACTGTTTGCGCTTTTATCGTAGTGTGGGTTACACAAACAATATCAAACTCTGTGAGCATAATTTGCCATTTAGCAAGCCTCCCCATGGGCATAGGCTTCTGAAAGATGTACTTCAGCGGGTCCAAACGAGATATGAGATAAGTCGTATAAGCCGACAAGTACTGTTTCAACTTCTGTGCAACCCAGGTCAAGGCACAACATGTTCTTTCCAATTGAGTATATTTTACCTCATAAGATGTAAATTTCTTACTGAGATAGTAAATTTCTTGCTCCTTCTTTCCGGTTTCATCATTCTGCCCCAGTACACAGCCGAAGGAATTATCCAGTACGGCCAAATAAAGGATCAAGGGCCTTCCGGGTTATGGAGGAACCAATACATGCGGATTGGCCAGATATTCCTTGATTTTATCAAATGCAGCTTGACATTCATCAATCCATTTTACTGCATCATCTTTCTTCAATAATTTGAAAATAGGCTCACAAGTAGACGTCAGTAGGGCAATAAATCTGCTAATATAATTCAATCTGCCTAGCAGGCTCATCACATCTTTCTTGCTCTTTGGTGGAGGCAACTCCTGAATAGCTTTTTTCTTAGATGGGTCCAATTCAATACCACGCCGGCTTACCACAAACCCCAATAATTTTCCTGATGGTACTCCAAAAGCATATTTTGCTGGATTGAGCTTGAGATTACATCTTCGAAGCCTCTGAAAGAACTTCCTCAGGTCTTTAACTATCTGTATTGCTTCCTGGACTTGATAATGACATCATCCACATAAACTTCAATCTCTCGATGTATCATTTTATGAAATATGGTAGTAATTGCTCTCATATATGTTGCTCCAGCATTTTTCAATCCGAACGACATTACTCTGTAACAATATGTTCCCCAATGTGTGATAAAGGCTGTATTTTCTGCATCTTCTTCGTCCATCAGGATGTGATGGTAACCCGCATAACAATCCACGAAAGATCCAATCTCATGTTTGGCACAATTTTCAATTAGTATGTGGATGTTTGGCAATGGTAAATTATCCTTCGGACTTGCTTTGTTGAGGTCTCGATCATCAACACACTTTGTTTTTCCGTCTTTCTTCGGAACAGGTACAACATTAGCTAACCATGTGGGATATTTGGTGACCCATATGAACTTTGTTTCAAATTGTTTGTTGACTTCCTCTTTTATTTTCACGCTGACATCTGTCTTGAACTTTCTTAACTTCTGCTTGATGGGCTAGGATTCTGAATAAGTGGGTAACTGATGTACCACCAAATCAGTACTCAGCCCTAGCATGTCGTCATATGACCATGCAAATATGTCTTTGTACTCATGTAGTAACTTTATCAAGTCCTCTCTGAGTGAGGCTTCCAAATGAACACTAATCTTTGTTTCCCGAACGTTTTCCTCATTCCCCAAATTAATAGACTCCGTCTCATTCAAGTTTGGTTTGGGTTTCTCTCATAGTGACTCAGATATTTACTAATTTCTTCCAAAACTTCCTCGTCCTCATACTCCACTTCATTATCGTATTCAATTTCTTGTATTACTATTTGATTATCAAGACGGGGCCGAGAATACCTTATGCATGACACATCATTGAAATCAGCGTAAAACGGACTGTACAAGAAAAGAAAAGAAAACTAAAATTAGGCTATCAGCATGGAGGAAGAAAGAAATTGCATTTCATTAAAATTTCAAAAGATAATAAGGTTTGACATATCCGATTGGACGGAACATAGAATCTGTATTACAACCTTGAAATAAAACAGATTAAGAATGAAACATCAAAGCTAACTACCACAACTCCCTTCTAGTCGGAAAAGGAGTAGCTTCCCAGTTATTCAGCTTGATCGGGGATCCAACAAACTAGACGTCCATTTTACTTGTACCCTCAGCTGCCTCTACCATGTTCACATTTTTGAACAACCTCTCAAATCTTTCTAGCAGCTCCTTGTCTGGCCTTATCTCTGCTCGGCTGGGCATGACCGTTGTCGGACGCCTTTTTGTACCAGGCTTGACGAATGAGTGGGAGAGTTTAGGGATAGGTTAGGGAGGGTCCATCCTTTCTTTTTCAGTTTTCGGGCTCTTTTTATGTCGGCAATGGTTGGCTTAAAACCCAATTCGAAAGTGTCAATGATACCCGGAAGAGATACTGGCTGTGTAATTCCTTGCAGTGTAGCTCCTAAACCTTTCCCAGGGAGAAACCCATTTTTATACATCTCCGTAGCAACCATGATTGACGCGGAAGCTATATTGGGCACCAGAATGTTTTCAGCTTAAGATATTTTATCCACAGATATAGTATCAATCACTTGGTATACCTAGGGACCTTTATCACCCTCAACTTCTTCAAACGGCGTGATGATATTGCAGGAATTATCTTCACCATGAACCACTATTTCTTGACGATCCCATTCGTATTTCACCCTTTGATGGAGTGATGAAGGTACATCCTTTGCAGCATGAATCCATAGACGTCCTAGTAGGAGATTATAGTACACGGAAACGTCCAAAACTTAAAATTCCATGGTAAGCTTTACTGGTCCGATAGTGAGTTCCAATATGATGTCTCCAATAGTGTTCTTCCTGCTCCGTCAAATCCTCTCATGCATATACTGTTCCAATGGATTCTTTCATGATCAATCTTAAGCTTTCCCCAAGTAGATAAAGGGCAAATGTTACACTTGACCCATTATCAACCAGTACGGGGGCCACCACTGATTCTTCACATTTCACCGTAAGATATAATGCCATATTGTGCTCTGTCCCCTCCATCGGCAGTTCATCATCTGAAAATGTTATTCTGTTTGCCTCGAAGATTTTATTTGTGATCTTCTCTAAATGACTCACTATGATCTTTTCTGGTACATGGGCCTCATTCAGGATCTTCATTAACGCATTACGGTGTTCATCATAATGAATCAACAAGGACAACAAAGATATTTGCGCTGGTGTTTTCCTCAGCTGCTCAACTATAGAATAATCCTGAGCTTTCATTTTTTGTAGAAATTCCTCGGCTTCTTCTTTAGTGATAGCTTTCTTTACATTGGCTGGATTATCTCTTATAACTTTTGCCTTCCTCAATTCATCGGGAGCAAAACATCTCCCTGACCTGGTCAAACCGTGGGTTTCACAACTCTCCTCCTTGATTTTCTTTCCTTTATACATGACGGTTACCTTGCTGTAATTCCAAGGCACAGTTTTGGTGTTCACTATGGGCATTTGAGTAACAATCTTGATGATAATTGGCTCTAGTTGCGCTCCTTTTACAGTCAATACGGGCTTTACACTCACCTGGGCACTGTCACCTTTACAGGCTCAGGTTCTGCTACCACTGCTAGTTTGCTCATAGATGGCTTGACTGGTATTTTCTCACTTATGGCTTTCTCGTCTGTCTTGCTGCCACTCTCTTTGATCATCATTACAGCCCGAGAGGGTTTCCTGCAATTTCCCCCTTGTACCACCTCTATTATGTGGGTCTCGTGGTGCACAGGTTGAGGGTTCTGTGTTATATTAGGAGCCTCGGGAGCCTGAATCTCAATTCTTCTAGAGTCGATAAGCTCTTGTATTGCAGACTTCAGGTGCCAACATTTTCAGTGTCATGCCCTTGGTCTCCTAAACAATATTCACAATTGACAGATTGGTCCAAGTTTCTCGGTGGTGGATTAGAGATTTTGGGCTCTATGGGGTTTAACATCCTGAGTTTTCTTAGTCTATGGAAAAGACTGGTATACGAATCACCCAAGGGAGTAAATGTTTTCTTTCTTTGTGTCCTGTCATTCTTGACTCCAGGGTTAGGGCGGAAACTTGTTCCATTGGGATTTTTATATGTTTTTGGAGGTGGGTATGTGTTCTGGGTTTGGTAAATATTTTGAGGTGCTGGAGTTCGCCATGGAATAGAAGGTGGTGGGTAGGTTTGGGCATGATGTACAGAAAATTGTGGACCATGAGGAGGGTAATAGTGTTGAGGTGGGCTATATGGTATTGGCGGGTAGGGTTGATGCAGGCAAGGCTGATGGTAGTATGGATTGGGACTCCTGGACCAAGACCTCCCTTCTATGACTACCACCTCTTCCTTCTTCTTCTTCTTCCCGTTTGCTCCACCTGTACCTGTCTGGATTGCCTGGTTCGTAGCTTTGAGGGCTGAATAGCTCATGATTTTGTTTGACTTTAACCCTTCCTCGACCAAGCTTCCCATTTTAACTACCTCGTTGAATGTCTTCCCAATGGCATATACTAAATGCCCATAGTACGTTGGTTCCAAAGCTTGCAGAAAACAGTCTACTATCTCTCCCTCCTTCATCGGTGGGTCTATCCGAGCAACTTGCTCCCTCCACCTAAAGCCATATTCTCGAAAACTTTCTCCCGGCTTTTTCTCCATCTTTGTCAGTGTCAACCTATCTAGAATAATTTCCAAATTGTATTGGAAGTGGTTTGCAAATGCCTGGGCTAGATCGTCCCAAATAAACCACCTGGTATGGTCTTACCGGGTATACCATTCGAGTGCTGAACCACTGATACTTTGGCTAAAGTAAGCCATGAATAACTCATCTTTCCCACCGGCTCCGCGCATCTTGCTGTAGAACCCTCTTAAATGTGCTACCGGGTCGCCGTGGCCATCATATAAATCAAATTTGCAGCTTAATCCCTGCTGGCAGTTGCACTTTAGGGAATAGACATAAATCTTTGTAAGCTACGCTTACTTGACCACTCAAGCCCTTCATATTACGGAATGATTGCTCGAGGCTTTTCATATTTCTAGCCATCTCTTCCTGCTCAGGATTTTTAGGTGGTTTCTCCTTTTCATCCATATCAATGAGATGGGTATAGGAATCATGATGTCGGAAAGTAGGTTTTGGGGGGTAATAATGGGTATCTTGGACATGGAATAGTGGTTCACTAGAGGATTTGTGCAAGGTGGCTGGTGGTGGTGCCACATATATAGGAGCAACATGTGGTGGTGGTGGTGGAACTTGTTTAGGGATTGGAGGTGGTGCTTGTGATGTGGTTGCGTAGTATGGTGGGTATGTAGGATAAGTGGAGGATGAGTTCATAGTGGGTGGATCTTGTGTTGGACTGGTGGAGGGATGTATGTGGGATTGGCAGGGTAAGTGGGTAAAGGTTGTCCCTTCGCCCAAGCCTGGTACATCTCATCCATTTGTTGTTTGAGTTTATACATCTCCTCTTTCATGCTATTCACATCCACTACCTCATCTTCCTGTACTGGATCCGAGACTGTTGCTTCAATTTACTGAGTAATTGCCTTTATCATATTCTTGGAACGAGTGTTGTAATGGTGAGTCGCCAAAATGCCAGTTATTAACCACTTATCTGTTACGCAACAACGACAAAACTTGTTAGTGGTTAGGCCATAATGGGTCAAAATTACAGTTTAAGAATACAATTTTGCCTGGCAATATGCGTCATCCCGGCCTTGTCATCTTTCTTGATTTACAAAATCTTTTGTTTCGGCTTTTTCTTTTCCTTATATTTATTACCACCGACGTTCTCTTTTTTTTTCATTTTTTGCTTTTTCATTTCTTTTCTTATTGTCCCTTTTTTTAAAATTTTTTCAATGATTGGTCTTACAGATTTGCCTATCGCACAAGTATTTAAAGAATAATAACAAATTTGGAAACTTTAAATTTCATTAATAACCAATCATTGATTACAAAGATGATAATTGTACTACAACCTTAAAAATGCAGAAATAAAAATACAAACTCAAAATGCATGTCCAAGGAATACATTAAAGATCCTAGTGCCCGCGAGACATCGTTTGGTCTTACCGCGGGCCTATATTCTAGTCCCCTTTGGAGTTTATCTAAATCTCTCATTACTTGCTTTACAAAAATCATTGCTGAGGCGGCAAATGTGGAATGGGTCATATCTTCGCATATCTGGCATTTTCGAGTGATATAATGAGCAACGCTGACAATTCTCTATCTAATCATTCCTTTCTCTTGAAGCAACCTCCCTATTTGTTCGGTACGAGCGTCCAGAGTCTATTGGCTTTTCTCTTGAAGCTACTGCAGTTCCATTTCTAATCGGGCCATGGCCATATAGCAGTGTTCTTTTTCTATGTCAAACTCTTTTACTTGTTTGCTACTTTTGACCTCGGCTGTGACAATCTTTTTCCTCAATCGAGAAACTTCAATATTATGTTCTTCTTTCAATTGTTGGATCATCCGAGCCCTTTCTTCAGCATTTCTAGTCAGTTGCTTTCGAACCCCGATTAATTCTTTTTCGGCTTTGTCTAGATTGAAACTGTAGTCGTTCTCCTTTCACCGCAAATTATCAATCAGTTTTTCATCCCGGGCATGTCGAATAGGGGTTTTAGTTGCTGCTCTCATTTTCATAATCTGAGCTTTTAATGCCTCATTTTACTTAACCAGTTGTTTCTTTTCACCCTCATCAGCGGCTATTTGTAAGCTGCTCTTGAACTTGAGGTCTTGAACTTGCTTTTCTAACATACTAATTTTGGCTCGGTATTCGTTCTCTTTGGCCAACCAATCACATTGCTCTTTTGACAGCTCGGAAAATTCTTGAATGTGAGGTCTCTTCATTGGTCTTTCATGCTCATAATCTCTTTTGTACCATGCGGAATAACCAGGTGACACTTCACCTCTGGCCCGATCCCTTACACAAGTGTCCACTTTCAAACATTGATACTCATTCCATATTTTTCGGAGTTTTGACTCAGGAAATTGTCTATCGGGACTAATCTCTATTACTTGAATGCTGAGATCTCCATCTTTTGGCACTATTTGATATCTTCCGAGTTGCCGTAATACTCGATATGACGCATAAGTTGTATACTTTTGAGCTCTATTAAAAGAAAGTGCGATACTTCTGCTGGCATGTATATGATTTCATCGATGGGTAGCCACCCGAATACCACTTCTATCTGACTAGCAGTAAGAGATCGAAAATATATGATCCAACCTTTAAACCCCTCCGACAACTTGACCCCTTTTATCCTCGTGTAGAATTCTTCTATGCAAGACTTTTCTGATGATCCATAACTCAGAAATTGAGGGCGATGGCATAAGTGCTCGATCATCCACATCTGTAATAGCAAATTGCATCCCCCGAAGAAATCTTCTCCAGCTTTACATGTTGTGAGAGCACGAAAGATATCGGCAACTATCATCGGTGCCAAAGTACTATTATTCTGTGTAAGAAGAGTACTGACAATTCTGGAAATTCTAATGTCGATGTTCCCGTCTTTCCTTGGAAATATTATCAAACCCCAAAAGGCTACCATAAAAGCAAAATGCCAATGTTCTTCCCATTTAGCCCGGTTTGCTTTACTACAGAGTTTGTTCATTGGGTTGTTAAATCCTCCAACGTGACCATATCTATGGTATATGAAATTCATAGTGCAAAACCCGTGGACCAAATCTTCTTTGTGAACACTTTGAGCTATTTTCAAGGAATCCAGGAATCAGTGTGCGGTGATGGATCTTGGAGCAACCGGATATTTGTCTTTCAAAGGACCTCATTCTTACCAATGTAATTAGCAATCTCTTTTATTGTCGGAGTGAGCTCAAATTCTGAAAAATGAAACACATTGTGTGCGGGATCCCAACTGGTGACCAAGGCCCGAATAATGTCTCCCCGAGGTATGATATCAAGCAACCTGGTAAGACCTTTCAAGTATTTCTTGACCTCATCTTGTCCGTCTTGACCCAAGTCATTCCACCAAAGGCGTAACTCCAAAGGGATCTTATTCATTATTGAAAAAAGTTCATTTTGCATTGTGCTCATCCTGCACATTTATTTAAAGGTGATTTAACCACATATTATTTTACCTAAAGACAAAATATTTTTCAAGGAAAAATTTCTTTCATCATTTTTCAAAAAGTCAACACTTCCTTCGAAGATTTTAAGGCTGTATTTATTATTTAGGGAAAGTGACTCAAAAGTGGCCATTTTTGCAAACAGCCTTCCGGCGTCCTTTCGGAATATTTGGCTATTTTCAAAAACAGCATCATTTTGATCTATTAATATTTTTGGTTGTTTTTTGTAAAGAGGTGGTTGGACCCGTCAAGGGATGCCTACGTATCTCGCCTAGTGGTGAGAATTAAACCAGTGTAGTTCGGTCAAATTATATTTAAACCAACAATTTTAATTTTGACAAAATTGACTTGATCCAACTATTTTTTAATAATTCCCTCGAAATTTCGACAGAGTTTCGTTAGACAATGGGTTTTTTATAAAATTGTTATTTTTCTTTTCTTTTTCTTCAGGTATTTAGCCGGCCAACATAATGGCCCAGACAAATAAATGCAACACATAATCATGCTTGGTCTTTTTTTTATATACGGGTCACCTATCCTAGACGGACCCAACCCCTGTGTTGAGTCCCCTAAGTCAGATTTGATGCAAATACTCGTCCTAATTCTAGGCTCAATATCCTAATTTTTCATTGGTACTAGACTGTGTACCCGAGCAAACAACTCTGGTCGAGGAGGGGGCTACTTATCGGGGACCCGTGGGATCGTTCGGCTTAGTAACTTTTCCAGCCTCTATTTTTTATTTGATATTGACTTAACAAAAAGGGGAATCTCAACCAGTAAGCACATCCCCGGAGGTAAGAAGAGAAGGGTTTTCGGCACAATTTTATATACAATTCACATAATATCAAAGCGGTAAACACACAGTGTGAGCACATAATTTTTGCCCCGCATGAGAGTTACTCCCAAAAATCCAAAAATAAAATAGTTTTGTGTTGTGTGTGATTTTCTGTGAATTTTGTGTGATTTTTTTAATTATTATTTGTATTTGTGTCTGTGCGTTGATCATTTGTAAATTAATAAAAATACAAAAAAAACATATATTGCGTTTGCATTCTTAGGATTTAATTTACAATTAAAAGTAATTAAGTTTGTTTTACAAGAAAAATGAAAATCATAAAAATAATGTATTTTTTTTTTGTTTAGTGTTGAATTATGTGATTTTCTTTTAACTCGATATTTAGTTATTTGTGATAATGACTAATTAGAGTCAATTAGTATTTTTGGGATAATTTGATCAAGAATTAATCTAGGTTGTATTTGTTTTTAGAAATTTAAGGAAATAAAAGAAAAGGAAAATAACACAACAAAGAGAAGGGAATCAGATTTGGGTCCTTTTTTTTTTAAAATTTAATTCTTCTAAGCCCAAATCAAATTTGCCCCAAAACCACCCCTTAAACCTGCGAAATTCACCCTAAACCAAACAGACCCGCCCCGTCGCCCCAAAACCTGCCCAGCACCCATTTTTTTTACCCGGTCCGGACAACCAAGCAAACCCCCCTTTTCAATTACCCTTCATTTCCCATCTTCCCCTAAACCCTAAAGATCCCAACTCCTCTCTTCTCCTAAGCCGCCAACCCTAGACACCCGCCCCCCTTTCCCGTCCCTCACTACCTGTCGCCCCGGATCACCTTGACTACGGTGTCCTTCGCCAGTTCTGCCAGAAGCTCATGAATAACTACACAAAATGGTGTTCATATCTTGGTAAAAGGTCTCAACTTCGCTTGCCAAGACGCCTAAGTCCAGAACTTTCTCGCCGTGAGCTCTTAAGTGCGTGCTGCTTCAGTTGCTCTACGCGTCGTCGGGGATCTCCGGCTGCCGCCGTTTATTCAATGGCATGACAGTATGGACCTCATGGACTCGCTTGGACTCTTCTTTGGATTTCAAGATGATAACGTGAAGAACCAAAGGGAACACTTGGTTCTCCATTTGGCTAGCCCTCAACAGATGTTCAACCACCATTTTCGACGACTGCAACATCACCGCGAGGTTGAAAGATTCGTTTGCTCGATTACAGCATGAAGAATGATTAAAGTGTGGGTTTGAATCCGCGTTTAGTTTTAGTTTTCGGGTTCGATTCAAGGTTTCCGGGCAGATTCAAGGTACTGTTCGTTGTTTTTCTGGTTCAAATCTTTCTTTTTGTTGTTTTTTTGAAGCTTCAATTTTATTCTAAGGTACCTTCTCTAACTTATGAATAGATAATGGCACGACGAACTTGTAACACAAATGAAATTCTGTTTCAATCTATTCTTAGCTTCGAAACATTTGTTTGGAGTCTTCTAACAGAATCATGCCTAAGTAATAAAAAAAATATACAACCTCTGTTTTGGAGCATAATTTGAATACAAGATCTGTTTGTTAAGCTTTGAGGATTCACGATTAGCGTCGCGCCTTTTAGTTGAGACTGCACTTCCAAATGAATAATTTGCTCACCCTTGTCTGTTTGGTTTTACTCTGAATTACTTTCATTCTTCTGATTTTTGTTTGAACGATTCAAATTAGTCAGTAAGGCTTTGTGTGAAACTATAGTTGTTTGTTGTTACTATTGGTTCGAATCATTTCTTTTGTGTTGTGCTTGGTTGTTTTCTCTCCGTTGCCTATCATTCTTGCATATGAATTCAGTTTGTTTTCGTTTGTTTAGGTTTAATCTTTGAGTGTGCTAGTTTAATCACTGAATCCTCCGTCTTGTTTCTAATTCATTGATCTTCATTTTGATGCAATCTGATCTGATCTGAGTTCTATCTTAAGTTTTTGGTTGATCTTGAATAGGAAATTGGCTATAGATGATAAATTGCAACACAGAAAAATGGATTGGGGTAGGATAGTAATTTTAGAAGTTTCAAGGGTATTTTGGGTTTTAAAGGTTTGAAATGATTAGTTTGAGGGCTCTGTCAATAAGTACTAATGTGATATTAAATCAATGATTTGTTGGTTGGCTTAGTGTTTTAATAGCTGGAAAGTAGATATCATGGGGGTAAGGACAAAAGATTAAAGGGGTACTTTCAGGGGGGTAATCATGTGGTTTAATTTAAAATTTGAATCTTTAATGATTAAAGGGTCCACAAGGCATTAAGTAATGTGTGGGTACTTTAGTCAAAAGAGGAAACATTTTTTTACTGGAGTCTTGAATAATTGGTAGACAATTAGTAGTGAAAGACTACTTTTCCTTAAAATGGGGGATTGATTATTGATTAGGCCTAATAATCCAGAAAAAAGAGAGCTGATTGAAATATGGGAGTAGTATAAAATAAACATTCTACCATGTAAAAAGATAGACTGAAAAAATATAAGAAAGAAAGAGAGAAAGCCAATGTTTAATCATCTGATTTTTACCTTCCTTTTCATTTTTGGAATTTTCTTGAAACCTTCTAAGGATTGTTTGGTCTACTGTTAGTTGAATCCAAGTTCAACTATTTTGGTTTAAGTATTGGCTACCATTGCTGGTTCTTAATTTGTTGTACATTTCTATTCGAAGTGTGTTTCGTTTGGTATTGTTGCTGGTGTTGCAGTTGCTGTTGTTTGCTGTGTTTGGAGTTTCTACTGACCTTCTTTTCTTTCGTTTCTCTGTTTAAATCTCAGGTATGTATTCGAAATGCAGTTGATATAACTGTTTGAACCGAGAGATCGGTTTTTGAAATGAAGTACTATCTCGGAAATCTTATTTAAAATGTATATTATTTCTTTTTTTTCATGTCTACATAGTTTTTTAGCATGTTTAGAATCGAACGACTATAACCTCGACAGTGACCTCGAAAATGACCTTGGTTAGAAACTCGACTGCTGGGTTGCTTAAAAGTAGTTGTTTTTGGACTGATTTCGTGGCTCTAAATAGCTTATTTTGCTGCAGCTATAGTGTTTTTATTTGGATGGTTTATGGACTGGTTTTCAGGGCTGGTTTGGAGATATTTTTTGTGTTGTTTTTGCAGCTTCTGGCGTGATTTTGCTGTACTTTTTTTGGATGATTTTGCAGCAGGTTTTCAATTGGATTTTGTCGTGTTTTTTGGCTTCTTTGGTGACAGTAAGGGACTGCTTGCTATATTTCTTGGAAATTATACATGTTCATCCCATGTACCTCATGTTTGTGTTAGTAGTAACTAGTAAATGTATATAATAATCGAACAGAGTATTAAATCAACAAATATTTTTTCCTTTCTCTTTCAAATATAGTTGCGGAGCTAAAAGTAAGGATGGTGTGTTGTTTTGGCTCTATTAATTCCATTGATGTGTTCTTTTTAAGGTAATACCACATATATGCAAAATATATTTGTCGGATGTAATTTAAGAATGAAGCATAATGAAGCAGTAGAAGCTACAGTTCATCGCTGCTCTTTGGAGAAGAAGAAGGCTGTCATTTTTAGTGTAGGTCTATTATGGTGATTTCATGTCTACATAGTTTTTTTAGCATGTTTAAATTGGAATAAATCTTGCCGTGTTGGGATTGTTATAATTTAAATAAGGACTGTTTTTTTTTAAACTACAAAGGAATTTGTAGTATTAAGTCGGGGTATTGGAAGCATGACTATTTCGATTAACCGTTAGTTTCGAAATACAGAACTTTATATTGTTAGAAAGTTGTAGTAGTTTATTCATATGTTGAAAATAATCTCCAACGATTAATTGTAGATTTGACTTCACTTTGAATTACTCTTATGTGTTGAAGTAGTGCGCAAATCTAGGTGCGAGTATAAATTTATTTTCTTAAGCATTGTTAGGCTCTCGTTATATTAGATTATGTGCTGGAATTTTAAGATCGAATAGTGTTATAGGTAACTAATTTGTTATAAAAAAAATAATTGAAACGGGTCACAGAAGTTGGATTTAGTTTTGTAGAGTTCACTTTTCTCTTGAAGTGCGTTGATTTATCTTAAAAAGTGCAATAATTTTCAGCTTTATGTATTTTATTTTGTTTGTTAATCGAAATGTAAAAATAATGAATAGTGAGTAGTCACGCAGGATACATGTTTTTTTTTTATAGTTTGTTAATATTAGGAGATTAGATTAATTTCTTAAAAATTATGTGATAGATAGGTTGCTTTCAAATTACATAGGAAGAGGAAGTTAATTCACAAATATAAAATGGGGTTTCGAATTAGGTAGCGGGTTCAAGCTAAAAGGGCATCTCTTTTGTTTGGATTCGACGCCCGAATTTATAACTGTAAGTTAATTGGCCTTTAGAGACAAATAATAAATAAATATCATAGTTGCTTCAAATTGGCCTTTAACTGATAAAATGACACGAGCCTCGCCAACTAAAATGTACAATTGCGAGGCCCCTCAATAACAATGTTTTTTTTCCTTAAAAAATAACCAAATGCGGTAAATGATTTTAAATTGCATTATAGTATTGAACATGTTTTAAAATCAGATATTTAGCCATTACAATAATTTAAGCGACCGTGCTAGAACCACGGGATCCGGGGGTGCCTAACACCTTCCCTCGGGTCAACAGAATTTCTTACTTAGAATTTCTGGTTCGCAGACTTCATTTGGAAAGTCAAAAATTTCCTCGATTTGGGATTTAAATAAATCGGTGACTTGGGACACCATAATTTATTCCAAGTGGCGACTCTGAAATAAATAAATTATCCCATTTCGAATATTGTCACTTAAATTGGAAAAACTCCCTTATGCATTATCCTTCGGGGGTAAGGGCGCCAAAAGGAGGTGTGACATCTTTGGCGACTCTGCTGGGGATGTAAAACCCAGAACCACAGGTTCAGAGTTTAAGAATTCGAGCTTTGAATAATTATTATATTTGGCTTATTTATTATCTGATTTTATTAAATGTTTGTATTAATGTGCTAAATGTTATTTTTACCGCTTTGATATTTTGTGAATTGTATATAAATTGTGCCGATACCCATTTTTCTCTTCTAAGTCTCTTTAAAATAATATCGGGCATTTGCTGGACATAGCCCATTTTCTCAAGATAGTCGTGGTGCTTGGCACCCGGTGAAGGATTTTTAGTCACACATGTTTAGGCGGGGAGCATGGTCAATTAAGCCGGAAAGCTATGCTACCGGTACACCGACACTCCTCGGCTCGAGTTGTCCGCTCGAGTAAAGCCAGTCTAGATACCTTTTCCAACAGGATGATGACTTAGAACAACAAACCCTCATGTCGGATCCCAAATAGGAACGTCTATTTGCATCATGTGCATATTTGACCTAGGAGGCTCAACACAGGGGTTGGTCCTGTCTAACACACGTGTACCTAAAACAAAAGACCAACTTGATGCATCTTTGTCTGTGCATTTATTTGTTTCGAACTTGCATGCTGACCGACTTATTATTAAAAAAGGGAAGAAGTGGAAAATGCAAGGGTATAGGGTCAAAGTTTTTAAAATGCTTCAAAAATTTCACAAAATAAACTTTGATAATTTTTGTAAGTAAAAAAAGAAAGAAAAAAAATAGTTTGTTTTCTTTTGTCAAAATGATTTAGTTCGTGTATATTCGAACTACGCAAGTTTGATTCTCACCGGACGTGAGATACGTAGGCAACCCTTATCGGGCTCAACTAATACTGCTTTTTCGAAAATGAAAAATAAAAAAAATATATTAAAATTAGGATATTTGTCCTTAGGCAAGAGTTAGGAAATTTTGCGAAAATAGCCAAACGCTTCGAAAGGGGCGCCGAAGGACTAATTTCACAAAAACAGAACATAGTCATCACACCGGTATCTTGTTACACAGCCTTCAAATCTTCTTTAAGTGCTGAAAGGTTGTGTTGACAAGATTCGTTTTTATAAATAAAAAAATAAAAAATAACATAAGAAATTTTTTTGGAAAATCTTAAGTTTTATTTTATCTTTTCTAGGATCAGCATGGCTCCATCGCAAAGAATCGACCAGAAAAGGGCGAGAGACGAAATGCCTCCCATGTCCATGGTTCAAGATAAAACCGCGGATCATCTCTGTGATTGGTGGGCCAGCTTCTCTGCTTGGGAAAGAAACCAAGTCCACAAACACCTCAAGTTTCTTCCGGACATTATGAGAATAAAACCAGAAAAAAAATCTGATCAGGGCTTTGGTGAGTTTCTGGGACTCCACAAATAATGTTTTCAGATTCCGAGACTGCAAAATGACGCCCACTTTGGAGGAGTTAGGAGGACTCACAGGGTTTGGGAAAGATCTGCACAAAAAGAAACCCGTTGCTCCTAGAAAAATGGGTATAAATAATTTCCTGAAGAAATTAAGTCTCCGACGAGTTCCAATGGGTTGTTTGAATGAAGGTTGGGTGCCGTTGGAGTATCTCTACGACATGTTTGGTGATAACAAAGGGTTAGAGAAGTTCTCAAACACCGAATTTGTTAGCCAGTTAAATTATGACGCCTGGGGAGATTTAAGAATCTACGCCTTCATAATCGCCTTTCTGGGAACCATGGTTTTTCCCGAATGAGATGAACGTATCAGAATCCGTTTGTCTGCAATGGTCTCATATTTACAAAGTAGCGAGGAACACACCATTCTTCCTATGATCCTAGAAGACATTTTTCAGGCATTAACTCGGTGTCAAGAAGGAAAGGATTATTTCGAAGGTTGTACCATTTTATTGCAAATGTGGTTCATAGAGCATCTCTATCATCACCCAATTGTGATAAACTTCAACGTGGATTGGTTGAATTACAATCGTTGTCATATGAACAGAGTCGCCCGTTGTAATCTTCCGGATGACTTAAGGACCTGACAAGAATTGCTCAACTCCTTGAGAGCAAACCGACTCACATGGAGTTATTATTGGTTCCCTTCCGCTAAAATCATGCACATGTCAACATATCGCCCATTTTACATACTAATGGGTTTCAGGGGTTTCCTACCATATGCCTCGCTACGTGTCATGCGCCAGTTGGGGAGAAAACAGAAAAGGCCCTCGATCGAAGATATGCGATCATTCGTGTGGGAATTCACGACGGAGGAGCTCCCGAGAGAGTCTTATGCACAGAAGGTGTTGTTCGGTAGTCAACTCTCTGACATCGACGAAAGGGTTGCCGACCGAGAACGAGGAAAAGTGAGCCTCGCATACCTTGAGTGGTTCCACAACCAGTCAATGCCCGAGCAAAGAGCAGAAAGGTCGGTAAAATACGCCGTCGTTTGGGAAAGAGAAATAGAAACCAGAGTCAGGGAAGCTAGATGCGAAACAACGCAAGAGTTCCTATCTTGCATTAACACCTTAAAGGAAGACAAAGGAATTCTAGAAGCCGCCATGGACATACAACAGGCTGATTTCCATCATGAAAGGGCCGACTGGGAGCAAGAAAGACAAGCACTCCGAACCCAAATCCAGGAGATGCAATCTACCGCAGAAAGATGGGGAGAAGTCGGAATGATGAGATGCTCATAAACGACTTAGAAAGGAAAGCCTTTGAGCACCGAGAAGACTTGGAAAGAGCAGAAACGGCTCTAGTTGTAATTCGGACCAAATGGAGAAGAGCAGCCCACCAAAAAGCACTTCATGTGCAACAGATAGAGAAGGATTACGGGGAGATCATCGCTAGCTTGAGAGAAGCAAATGTCGCTCCTAGAGAGCGAGTTTTTAGACAAGCCCAGGACGCCAAAACAGATAGGGACCGTTGCTACAGTTTAATGGTGCAGATGGAAAGGCAAGTAGATAGGCTTTTGGACCAAGTCACCGGTAACGCTCAGATATTGGGGGTAAAGAACCGACATATAGGCCAACTGCTTAGAGAAAAGGATATGATCAGGGCTAGGATCGATGAAATGGGGCACTATATCACTATAAGATGCCTAACATGCGAACAAGTACCCCGGACTACCCTTTTTTCTTCAGTTATGGAATATGTCCACCAAGTCATGGCAGAGTTGAGAAGTCTACAGAGAGATCTCACACTGAAAACCACAACAAGGCCAAACAACGCCTCACGAACACATAAGTTCAAAGCGTTGGAGCATGCTTAGAAAAGTCCGAATTTTCATTTAAGAGTCTGTTTGTCCTTTTGAAGTTTTTATTTCCTTTGTTGTTTTTCGCAAGTGTTTTAAGTGAAATTTTGCGACAATAAAAACCAAAATGTGTTCCATCTTTATTTTATATTTTTCGCATCCGAACTATGCCAGGTCTGATTCATGCTAGGACATGATACGGAGGCAATCCACATAAGATTCGACCATCACTAAAAGAAAAAGAAAAACGAAAAAGGGAATATAATACAAGAAGATGATAAAGAGAGGAGCGGAATGAAAGCAAAGGAAAAGTATAAGCTGGAATGACGCATTGTAACCGAATACATGTAGCAACACCTTTAACTGTATAAGTACATCATACCTAATGTGAGATTACTTATCTGTTATGTTGTTTCAGACTAACCGTTTGTTTGCCAAAATTCAGGTTTTAGAAAAAGGTGGTTGATTTTGTGGTAATTTGGCCTCCCATTCATATTTCACGAGGTCCAAGGGAAACGTTCAGCGGCACGTTACTGAATCAGAAGAAAGTACCCATCCTTACATTACGAGGTCGAAAAGAAATATCAACATGTCTTCAGAAATCCCTCTACCAGTGGTTCCTGTTCTAGAAGAGAGTTCCATATCAGCCGTTCCGGCTACTGAATCATCAACTGCGGAAGAAAACAGGATTTGACGATGTCGCATGCTGGAAATGTTGGATGATTGGAATAACGGGAAGAGCCCCCAAGTCTGATCCCTGGGTTCCCTGAACTATTCATCAGGCCAAGTGGGATTTCTAACACCCCCACCAATTATCCACCTACACTGTTTGGGTACTCTACCATCACAACTCTCTCCGGATCACCCTCCACTTCCTATCCTCGGGTGACAACATCAGATACAGCCACAAGAACATCCACTGGGTTGCCTATTCCAATTGCAGCGCAACCCGTTACACATGCTCCTCTCTTTGGTTCCTCTTCTTTTACATTCCCAGCGCCACCTCTTTCGCTGGATCCTACCCAGTTTGCTACCAATGTTTATCCTCAGCCACCCCGATATGAGCTCATGCCGGGTCAAAATCCAAAAGCTCCCGAACACGATGAGATGGCAAAAATAATGAGAAGCCTTGAACAAAGTTTAAAAAGCATGCAAGGTCTAAGAGGGCAGAAGAGTGTTTCCTATGAAGATTTATGCATGTTCCCACATGTCCATTTGCCATCAGGCTTCAAAACGCCAACGTTTGAAAAGTATGACGGGCATGGCGACCCCATTGCTCACCTGAAGAAATATTGTAATCAGTTGCGGGGTGCCAGCGGCAAGGAAGAATTGCTGATGGCATATTTCGGAGAAAGCTTGATCGGGATAGCTTTGGAATGGTATATGGATCAGGACACATCTTGATGGCACATTTGGTACGATCTGGCCAGAGATTTTGTAAAGCAGTTCCAGTATAACATTGACATCGCGCCAGACAGGAATTCCATATCAGACATGAAGAAGAAGCCCTTAGAAAGCTTCAGAGAATATGCTATCAAATGGCGCGACGAAGCATCCAGGGTGAAACCCCCCATGGACAAAATAGAAATGGTCACTACTTTCCTCCAGGTTGAAGAACCGGACTATTTCCATAACATGATGTCAGCAATAGGAAAACCTTTCGCAGAGGCGATCAAGATTGGAGAATTGGTGGAGAATGGTTTAAAGACAGGAAGAATTTTGAGTCAGGCCACCATTCGAGCGACCTCCCAAGCCATCCAAGGAGGGTCTGGAGGGATGGCCAAAGGCAAAAAGAAAGAAGAAACAATCATGGCTGCAGCTGGAGATGGGAGGTACCGAGCTCCAAGGCAAGTGTTCTCTGAAAGGGCCCCCCAACATTATTATCCGCACCACGGTATGGCATATGCTCCTCCGCCTCCACCCTATGCAGTCATGAATGCTTAGCCTTTTGGCCTGCCACAACCACCAGCCAACAGAAACCCACCTCCATTCCAAAGAAATCAACCTCCGTACCAGTATAACTTCCGACCAAATAACACTCGCCCTCGTGAACCACCCAAGTCGAACTTCACGCTGATTGGGGAACCATATTCCACCATCTTTCCCAAACTCATGCAAGAGAATCTATTGCAGCTCGTTCCCCAGAATAGGCAGAATCCAGATTCTCCAGCTTACCAACGAGGAGTATACTGCGCTTATCATTCGGGAGTTGAGGGGCATAGCACTAATAATTGCTAGACCTTAAAAACAGTTGTGCAAGAATTGATCAACCAAGGGAGGATAGTGTTTGCAGATGAGGATGTTCCAAATATGACAAATAACCCACTGCCGGCCAATAACAACGGGACAGTGATCGGAATGATTTGCGAGGATAAGGAGTTTGATCCCGCTTTAAAAGCAATAATTGCCATCGCCGACATGGAGAAACGGCCTGATGCTACCCCAAAACAAGAGAAAATGGGGAAGAAGAATGAAGTTGCCAAAACCGGGTTTGAAAAGAAAATCGAGACAAAGGCAGAAAGGACAGCGTCTCAGAAGAATGGAGTTCTTTACCTCCCACAAGGTCAATCAGAAAGGCCCCTGACAATAAGTGCTTCAAAGAAGTTTCAGCTGAAGAAAGAAACACCAATGTATGTTCCCAAAGGAACCTATGTGGCCCGAAAGGCGATTAAACCACTGCAGCCAAATGAACCCGTGGTTATCGTACGCGTGCAATAGAAACCCATGACAGACCCGTCCGCAGCACCTTGGAATTATCAACAGATGGTGGTTACACACAAAGGAAAAGAGATCACAGGAGAATCATCTGGGAACGTCTTGGTGCGAAAGTATTTGGACACACAAAGAGGTGAATAATGCCACACGGAAGCGTTTCCCATCCAAGAAGCCTGTTAGCACTGACAAAGCAAAGGTCTTTTTCCAAAAAATGAAAATGCTAGATTTCGAGGTGGTTGATCAGTTGCGCAAGCACCCGAATCAAGTGTCTATGATGTCCATGCTCATGAGCTCACCCGAACATCAGGAGATCCTGCTGAGGATTTTGAATGAAGCACATGTGCCGGCCGACACTTCTAAAGAGCAGTTAGAAAGAATGGCCGAACGATTCTTCGCAGTCAACCAGATTTCATTCAGCAAAAGCGACCTACCCCCAGAAGGAGCAGCATATAACAAAGCCCTACACCTAACCGTCAAGTGCGAAGGTTACTATATAAAAAGGGTCATGGGGGACGGAGGTTCAGGGGTAGACATATGCCCAATTTCCACTCTACACCGCATAAGAATTGGAGCTGAAAGAATTCGGCCCAACAATGTATGTGTGCGAGCCTTCGACGGTATAAAAAGGGACACGATCGGAGAGATCGATTTGACCCTGACTATTGGCCTGGTGGACTTCGAAGTAACTTTCCAAGTTTTGGACATGGACGCGTCTTATAATTTTCTTCTTGGAAGGCCATGGATTCACACAACCGGAGATGTACCCTCCACCTTAGCCATGGATTCACACAACCGGAGCTGTACCCTCCACCTTACACCATATGGTAAAGTTTAAGCATAAGGGCCAAGAGATCGTGGTCCCCGGAGAATATGAATAATCAATCTACCGAGACCCGTTGACCCCATACCTCGAAGCAAAAGAAGGAAGCGAGCACATATTCTACCAAGCTTTTGAAGTGGTAGTTGCCGGTCAACAAAAAGAAGGAGACCCTTGCCCCCAACCCTTCCTTTCTAATACGTCAATCATGGTGTCCAAAGAAATGATTCGGTGAGGTTTTAAACTAGGAAAGGGACTCGGTGTCACGACCCCAAATCCGGTCGTGATGGCGCCCAGCACATTGCTAAGCCAGCCTGACCAATCAATATCAACAACGGAGCTAGAAGCTCTCTTTAACCCATTTAAGCATTTCAAAATATGAAACAATAGTAATACTTATACCAACAATGGGGAGACCAAGTCCCAAAATATACTAACTCCCATAGACCGAAGGGTCAAGAGTCATGAGCCTCTACTGAACATAAGTATATAAAGGTTTACAAGATGCCAAGTGCGGAAAGAAGTGTCAATACAGGATCAAAAGACAGTAAGAAGGAAATATCGGGTCCTGCGGACTCTGCAGCTACCTCGAATATCCACCAATGTCGCCTCGCACAGCTACTGGATCACTGCTGAGAGGTACCTGGATCTGCACACAAGGTGCAGGGAGTAAAATGAGTACTGCCAGACTCAGTGGTAATACACAAGGGTAAGACAGCGCAGATAAGAAATCCGCAATAAAGCACTATGTAAGGCTATAATCAGCTACCCTGTCACAGAATCAATATTCACTGTACCTGTAAAAACAAATATCAATAAATAGCATAACAGCTAGCAGATGTAGCTAAATGCAATGCAATGCATGATATGACCGCTACGGCGCGTAGCCCGACTCCAATTTTGGGTACCCGTGCTCACTGTGGGGGTTCAGACTCCGGAGGGGCTCCTACAGCCCAAGCACATCTCATAGAGATACACTGCGGCGTGCAGTCCGATCCAACATATATATCGCTGCGGCGTGCAGCCCGATCCACTACTAGTCAGCTAATATGCAGATACAGCCTCGCAGGCTCAAAAGTAGTTTTTGAAAACTCTTTTATCATTTTTCAGTTGGAAAACAGTAATATCAAGTTCCAGAGACTGGAAATAGCATAATAACAGAAATAGCTGCGGACTAGTAGTAAACTAGCATGTCTATATGACAAGACAATGATAATGATCCTCGCGGGATCCAATAACTGGCTCACAGCCCACAAATATACACAACCGTCCAAAAAAGAGGTTCAACGGCTCGAGAATAGCCAATATCACATTACAGTATCTCAACCGTCCAAGAAGGAGGTTCAACGGCTCGAGAATAGCCAATATCACATTACAGTATGTAACCATCCGAGAAGGAGGTTCAACGGCTCGAGAATAGCCAATAACACAATATCAACAGGTCGGACTAAACTATAGTCTCCAATTCATAATCGACCCCGCACTCTCAAGAGTGTGCGTGTCTCGCCGCTATACAGCGTCACAAACTGATATACCGGGGTTTCGAACCCGCCGGTCATCACCCACATCTATTACTCACCTCAATACAGCGCGACGACTATTCCGCAATGCCCTTGCCACGAGAATCAAGCTCCACACGCGTAGAATCTGATCAAATACAGTAAATACATAACAAATTAGGCCAATGGGACGACACCCAATCAATACAACTCAATTTACATCAAAATTCCCAAAGTTGTCAAAACCCGACTTTCGGTACGCTTCTCGAAAAATCACGAAAGTCACATATTCGAACCCTCATCTCGATACGAGTCTAAGCATATAAGATTTACCAAATTCGGACTCCATTTGCCCATTCAAAACCTTGATTTTCTAAAGTTCAAGCCTAGGGCTAAATCCTCCATAAATTACCCCAAATTCCTCCATTTTCATGATATAATTGCATAATATTATCAATACTAATCATAATATGAGTTCATATTTGATTACCTGATGATTTCCCTTGATTTTCTCCTCAAAATCGCCCAAAATCGCCCTTAAGCCGAGACCCCCAAATGTTAAAATGTTTCTGAAATTTTCTAACTTCTGATACCATTAACTCATTGCGATTTTCGCTTCTGCGGGCCATTTTCCGCCCCTGCGGAACCGCTTCTGCGACCAATTGGTCGCTTCTGCGAACCCAGGCCTATTTGGCCATTTTCGCTCCTGCGATACACGGACCGCTCCTGCGGGTCCGCTTCTGCGGAAATTCTTCCGCCCCTGCGGTCCTTTCCGCCTCGGCGATCATGAGTCCGCTCCTGCGGACTCGCTTATGCGATCCACAATCCGCTTCTGCGGTCTTCCATCACGCCTCCAGGCCGCTTCTGCAATATCCCTCTCGCACCAGCGAAGCCGCCCCTGCGAGCCAAGCTCCGCTTTAGCGGTCTCCTCCGCTTCTGCGCCTCCTCGTCCGCTTCTGCGGACTCGCTCCTGCGCCCCCATTTCTGCAGGAGCGAAAACAACAGAACCAGAACACAAGTCTGCAATTTTCCACATTTTCTCCCGTTTAGCCATCCGAAAACACCCCGAGGCCCCCGGGACCCCATCCAAACACACCAACACATCCTAATACCTTATTCAAACTTGCTCCAATCCTCAAAACACGTCTAACAACATCAAAACCCATAATTCACATCGAATTAAATCCAAAATTCCTTAAAACATTCCGAATTACACAATCAATCAAAAACCCGACTAAACGATGCCCGAGTGACCTGAAATTTTACAGGCACATCCAAAATTACCTAACGGAGCTACTGCAACTGTCGGAATTCAATTCCGACCCTCGGATCAAAATCTCACCTACCGTTCGGATTTCGCCAAAATTCAACCTTAGCCAATTCAAGCCTATTTCTACACCGGGCCTCCAAATTCAATTCCGATTGCTCCCTTAAGTCACAAATCACCTCCCGGAACTAACCGAATCATCAGAATCCGATTCCGAGCACTCTAACTTGATAGTCAACTCTAGGTTGACTTTCCATATTCAAACTTCCTTCAAACATGCTATTTGCTTCATTTTCCATTCAATTCACTCCTAACTCACCCGATAGGTTCTAATACTGATATAGAAGCATAAGATATGTTAATGCAAGGTAACGGGGTGGAAATTCCCGTAACGACGGGCCGGGTCGTTACATTCTCCCCAACTTAAACAAACGCTCGTCCTCGAGCGGACTCAGGAGTTGTACTAGAAGCCACCCAATAGCTGAATGACCTTACCAAGCATAATTTCAGGCGATCATACGTCACCCTATCTTACATAAGTCCAAAAACACCATATAGTCAAAATTTCACAGACCATCTGAACCATAAATCACATTGTACTTTCTGAAATCATATGCCAAATGAAAATCCCATGCCTATACTTAGGATACACTTGAATGCACTGCAATAACCCATATTCGCTACTCCGGGTGAGATCATATGATGTATCGACAACTCAATCACTCGAGACGATAGTCTCTAATCACAACAACTGGGCCACAATAACCAAATACTAGCTGAAAACCTCTTTCATTAGATAGAGTCTTATTCCAACACCTCCATATCCCGCCCACGGCAGCTGAAGCACGCGATATACCGAACCCATCTCTCAGGTTAACCATTCGTGAATCTATTTCCCTTTTTAAAACTGGTACCACAAAATGTTTCGGAGCCAAACCTCGATTTTTACCTTTCTCACAAGCTAAGATCCAATATGCTCGTATTTATTAATGACTCCAACGGTCATTTTGATCATAACACACCACACTGGTGACATGACATCTCAACCACCGGCTGACGAGCACAACATAGGCTCCAATAGAAATGTCTGCACACACTCGAATCATGACAGGTCAAATCATGACAACTGTCTCCAGCAAATAGAGCTGCAATTTAATCCCTCTGTGCCATCATAACATAGAACTGAGATCGCGTCTCGCATTATAGAAATAGAGTACCCGAATCCTTCTCGAGAGGTCATAACATCACGTGGCCTTGCCAAGACTCGTGATTCTATCCCAACATTATTACTCATGAAGCACCTCAAGCCACTAAGCTCAAACGGTTAGCCACGCACAAATCTAGGTCTTGAACCCAAGCAATCAACCTCACCCACGGTGAAATAATTAACGTATGCTATTAAATCCTGAAAGGACACAACCGATGTGCCATTCGCCAAGCGATACTCAAAATGGACTTTCCTCAGAAGTGAAGAAGTATTGTATACCAGGTAGCATATAACTAACTATATTTTCACAATATTCGGTTGCGGCGTGCAACCCGCTCCAACGACATACCCGTGGCGGCGTGCCACCCGATCCAGATACCATACATGTGGCGGCGTGCCACCCGATCCAAATAACCCGTAAATCTCGCAAAAAGGAAATGCATATCGAGTCGAATTTTCTCATTACAGCAAACATTTATATATATAGCCTCAAGCTCGGCCACATGAAATGCATCCGACAACGTTTCTCAATACTGGAACTGAATCAATGGTAGATACCTCTACACTGACATCCGCCACTAAGGTCCAACCGACAAAGCAATGCCTACCAGTCGTCCGCTGGTCCTGGGTACAACTACTCTGTTGGAGCATACCCTGATGCTCTCTGCTACACAATTTGTGCCATTCCATCATAGTCCATATCACATTAGTCTAGACAACCTGACCCAATGACGACCACTCAACAATCAAGTATCATAATCCAAATTCGTCATATCAAGTTGAGAGAGAGCCACTAGGGCTTCCGATTTCCAATAATCACAAAACAGTGCCGATACACACGATATACAACCACTGCATAGGCGGACTAATGAGGACTTCAAGTCTCCAACACATATATAACACATGAATCACCATGCCTGACTCCGTACTTCACCATACAAATACATAACGCACATCAAGCGTTCATTCATACCATGAAGGCCATTCAGGAAATTTCATTTTGCCATCAACGACTCATTTATTACAGTCAATCCAACAAGAGAATACCACCATACCACTAGATATTATCAGTTTACATTACCTTGTCCTTTTGGACCATATACCTTGCCAAATTACTAGAATAGCAGTACCATTTTCCTTAATCACCAGAAAGATCGATTCTAAATTCACCTGCAGCTGCCCGCGCTGCTCGATAATTTTAATGACTCCCCATATATTATGAACTGATCTTAAAACCTTGAATATGCCATTATCAACTTTCCATCACACATCGCATATGCCACACCACACTAAGATAGCATGGAAATTCATATTCCTTTCCTACGCCGCAAACATCGGCGCACTCAACTAGTCAAGAACTTTCATGATCCCATATAGAGAAAACTCATTACACATTCCAAGCCTTACATACCAATAGGAAATACACTCATTTTTAAACCACGTTAAAACACATCACAAACTCTTTCTCCCAATTACATTGCATAAGTTAAACTGCCAGGACTGAGTCCTTATACCCATATCAAGTTACACAACTGCCAGCACTCAAGAGCTTTGCTGCACAATACCTGCAAGACTCATCACTTCAAACACATACCATGAATTAATCGTATTCCTTATCATACCGCTTCAGTTTATTAACAAGTTGTTCCATTTACCCAGTTTCCTTTCTGATTCATCTCTAATTTCATATCAGTCTTTACTGTAGTACGACAATGCCTCAACCCTTTTTACCACACAAGACTCGTACACAAGACCATACTGTCTAAGACCCATAGGCCACTGAATACTCTCTCAGTGTTCCCATAAGTACCACGTTCTACCACACTTTATTTTGATGAACTTCCCGCGATTTTTAAATTGTTATCATTACTTCCCAATACGGATACGTAGAATCCCATCCTTCACATGATATAACACAAGCCTTGATCTTCTCTAACGAAACCGCCATCTTTAGCCACATACACAAATCTTAAGGCACTTGACTGTTACAAGCAAAATCTTGAACACTGCAAAACCATTCTCGGGCATCATTCACCCTTATTCAGCTGTAATTCAACTGTCCTATTGAGTAGAACCACTCGTGTTTTGTTAGAACTCTGACACCGCAGAACATGATTATTTACAGGTACAATTCGCTATCTTTCTTTTCTATACACCGAACATTCTCTACCAACAATAGTTCAAAACATCCTAGTATTTCTTCACATCTACGAAGCGCCATAACCTTGTCAGAATTTTCCCAACATACTTAAAGACAGAATCAACATAGCACACAATAGTGCAATCAGTTAATCAATAGCAACCTCCCCAACTTAGCTCGAAGCCATTCATCAAAGCACTTTTAACCACTCATGTCATTATTACTCAAGTGATGCCGAAATGTTACAATGAGATTAAACTCAAGTCATTTACAAGCCTTGACAGAGACTCGAATCATCAGAGACCTTAACCCTTCTGCAATTCTTGCATTTATACACACCACCAATAAGCCCACTCTCTTAAGGTGACAGAAATCTTTCTAAGTCCCAAATTTTCTAAAAATTTCGGCAGAGTTTCCTTTGTAATTTGGCCTATCCACCTGCCAGAGAATCACCAAAACCATCCTAGCAATACATTCACAGCTCTACAAGACATCACAATGTATTTCAACAACATTAAATCTCAATACTACACAATTCATATTATCATAATTGGTACATGAACATGCGTTGTACCCGCTCGAGTCATAACACATATCAACTACCTTTCAATTACACATGAGAGTCAATCCACCTACCTCGCCTCAATTTAGCATTTCAGTACAATACCTTCCACCAGGATACACATAGCATAATCATTTTAGTCCTCCTGAGTTTGAACTCGTTCCACTACACATATGGCACTTTACCTTCCAATTAAGAGGCGATGGAAATATTTCTCACGCCCATAGCTAGGGCTACATATCAAATCACAATAAAGATCAATACCGATTGTATGAACTTTATAATACCGGCTCGCGAAATTAGTACCTTGGTGCTCAAGCCATAGACAAGGATCCAGCCTCGAGTCCTCCCGACTGGCGCAACATGAATTCACGGAGATTATATCTCGCCCTCGACCGGGGAATCGCAAGCCATAAGTCAATTATATTACTGAGCGCTCGAAGCGTACTCAGATGTGCGGAAGGAGTTTCAAAGTGGTATATCTCAAGCTGAATCAAGTGCGCACGATAAGAATTCCAAGAAATGTGAAGTGTTTTCTAAAGGTTCGCAGCCTCCCGAGGATAAGTACAGGCGTCCCCGTACCGATCCACAAGACTCTACTAACCGGCTCAAGACTCATGAGGCCTAGTAAACCTAGGCTCGATACCAACTTGTCACGACCCCAAATCCGGTCGTGATGGCGCCCAGCACATTGCTAAGCCAGCCTGACCAATCAATATCAACAACGGAGCTTGAAGCTCTCTTTAACCCATTTAAGCATTTCAAAATATGAAACAATAGTAATACTTATACCAACAATGGGGAGACCAAGTCCCAAAATATACTAATTCCCATAGACCGAAGGGTCAAGAGTCATGAGCCTCTACTGAACATAAGTATATAAAGGTTTACAAGATGCCAAGTGCGGAAAGAAGTGTCAATACAGGATCAAAAGATAGTAAGAAGGAAATATCGGGTCCTGCGGACTCTGCAGCTACCTCGAATATCCACCAATGTCACCTCGCACAGCTACTGGATCACTGCTGAGAGGTACCTGGATCTGCACACAAGGTGCAGGGAGTAAAATGAGTACTGCCAGACTCAGTGGTAATAAACAAGGGTAAGACAGCGCAGATAAGAAATCCGCAATAAAGCACTATGTAAGGCTATAATCAGCTACCCTGTCACATAATCAATATTCACTGTACCTGTACCAACAAATACCAATAAATAGCATAACAGCTAGCAGATGTAGCTAAATGCAATGCAATGCATGATATGACCGCTACGGCGCGTAGCCCAACTCCAATTTTGGGTACCCGTGCTCACTGTGGGGGTTCAGACTCCGGAGGGGCTCCTACAGCCCAAGCACATCTCATAGAGATACACCGCGGCGTGCAGTCCGATCCAACATATATATATCGCTGCGGCGCGCAGCCCGATCCACTACTAGTCAGCTAATATGCAGATACAGCCTCGCAGGCTCAAAAGTAGTTTTTGAAAACTCTTTTATCATTTTTCAGTTGGAAAACAGTAATATCAAGTTCCAGAGATTGGAATTAGCATAATAACAGAAATAGCTGCGGACTAGTAGAAAACTAGCATGTCTATATGATAAGACAATGATAACGATCCTCGCGGGATCCAATAACTGGCTCACAGCCCACAAATATACACAATCGTCCAAGAAGGAGGTTCAACGGCCCGAGAATAGCCAATATCACATTACAGTATGTAACCATCCAAGAAGGAGGTTCAACGGCTCGAGAATAGCCAATATCACATTACAGTATGTAACCATCCGAGAAGGAGGTTCAACGGCTCGAGAATAGCCAATAACACAATATCAACAGGTCGGACTAAACTATAGTCTCCAATTCATAATCGACCCCGCACCCTCAAGAGTGTGCGTGTCTCGCCGCTATACAGCATCACAAAGTAATATACCGGGGTTTCGAACGCGCTGGTCATCACCCACATCTATTACTCACCTCAATACAGCGCGACGACTACTCCGTAATGCCCTTGCCGCGAGAATCAAGCTCCGCACGCGTAGAATCTGATCAAATACAGTAAATACATAACAAATTGGGCCAATGGGACGACACCCAATCAATACAACTCAATTTACATCAAAATTCCCAAAGTTGTCAAAACCCGACTTTCGGTACGCTTCTCGAAAAATCACGAAAGTCACATATTCGGAACCCTCATCTCGATACGAGTCTAAGCATATAAGATTTACCAAATTCGGACTCCATTTGCCCATTCAAAACCTTGATTTTCTAAAGTTCAAGCCTAGGGCTAAATCCTCCATAAATTACCCCAAATACCTCCATTTTCATGATATAATTGCATAATATTATCAATACTAATCATAATATGAGTTCATAGTTGATTAGCTGATGATTTCCCTTGATTTCCTCCTCAAAATCGCCCAAAATCGCCCTTAAGCCGAGACCCCCAAATGTTAAAATGTTTCTGAAATTTTCTAACTTCCGATACATTTACTTACAGCGATTTTCGCTTCTGCGGAAGAATTTCCGCTCCTACGAGTCCGTATCCGCGACCAAAGGGTCGCTTCAGCGGTTCCAGGCCTATTTGGCCATTTCCGCTCCTGCGATACACGGACCGCTCCTGCGGGTCCGCTTCTGCGGAAATTCTTCCGCCCCTGCGGTCCTTTCCGCCTCTGCGATCATGAGTCCGCTCCTGCGGACTCGCTTATGCGATCCACAATCCGCTTCTGCGGTCTTCCATCACGCCTCCAGGCCGCTTCTGCGATATCCCTCTCGCACCAGCGAAGCCGCCCCTGCGAGCCAAGCTCCGCTTCAGCGGTCTCCTCCGCTTCTGCGCCTCCTCGTCCGCTTCTGCGGACTCGCTCCTGCGCCCCCATTTCCGCAGGAGCGAAAACAACAGAACCAGAACACAAGTCTGCAATTTTCCACATTTTCTCCCGTTTAGCCATCCGAAAACACCCCGAGGCCCCCGGGACCCCATCCAAACACACCAACACATCCTAATACCTTATTCAAACTTGCTCCAATCCTCAAAACACGTCTAACAACATCAAAACCCATAATTCACATCGAATTAAATCCAAAATTCCTTAAAACATTCCGAATTACACAATCTATCAAAAACCCGACTAAACGATGCCCGAGTGACCTGAAATTTTGCAGGCACATCCAAAATCACCTAACGGAGCTACTGCAACTGTCGGAATTCCATTCCGACCCTCGGATCAAAATCTCACCTACCGTTCGGATTTCGCCAAAATTCAACCTTAGCCAATTCAAGCCTATTTCTACACCGGGCCTCCAAATTCAATTCCGATTGCTCCCCTAAGTCTCAAATCACCTACCGGAACTAACCGAATCATCAGAATCCGATTCCGAGCACTCTAACTCGATAGTCAACTCTAGGTTGACTTTCTATATTCAAACTTCCTTCAAACATGCTATTTGCTTCATTTTCCATTCAATTCACTCCTAACTCACCCGATAGGTTCTAACACCGATATAGAAGCATAAGATATGTTAATGCAAGGTAACGGGGTGGAAATTCCCGTAACGACGGGCCGGGTCGTTACACTCGGGAAATCACTGCAGGGAATAATAGAACCCATCACTCTGCCCTTCACAAAGAAACTCTTCGGGATAGGATTCCACCCTACCTCAGAAGACGAAACATGGGCCGAAGAGAGAAAGAAAAAAGGTTGGGTCCTGCCACAACCATTGCCACATCTGTACAGGACCTTTACCCGACCCAGATATGTCGAAGAAGATGATGAGGTGTTCACGGTAGAGGAAATTGAAGACATTTGTGGAGCTTTGAGGCAAATGCTCTACAATGTAAATATGGTTCAGTTGGGAGAAGGTACTAGCACTGCTGAGGTGCTGTATGTGGGACCAGAGGCTAAATTGCAAAATTGAAGGCTACGCCATTCCTAGTCAGGCGGGAATTCTGGTAGACTTGTCCTGTCATTTTTCCTGCATCACAAGTTACTTCAGGACGTAACTTGGATGTTTTTCTTTGTTTTCTTGTATTTAATCTTCCAAATGTAACCCTATTTATCTTCTAAAAATTCCAAGAAATGAAATAAATATTTTATCGTCATTTTTGCATTCTTTCTAATTCTTGTTATTTATTCTCTCTTTTCAGTCATAATAATGCGGCTTTAAATAACATGACATGCTTGCGGACTTCATGCTTAAATCTGAACACTCCACATAATTTGGAAATAATGAACCAAGAACTAGAATACAATGAAGAAGAGGCTTTTAGGGAAATAAATCGAGAATTGGAACACTTTGAGAATAAACCCAAGCCAAACTTGAATGACACCGAGCCAGTTAATTTGGGAACCGCCGAAGAGATCAGAGAGACCAAGATAGGCATCCATTCAGATGAGAAAACTCGAGATGCAATAATCCAGCTCTTGTTTCAGTTTAAAGATGTGTTTGCTTGGTCTTACGATGACATGCCAGGATTAGGGGTCGATCTGGTGGTGCATAAATTACCAATCTACCCTGACTGTCGCCCAGTGCAACAAAAGCAAAGGAAGTTCAAAACTGACATCAGTGATAAGATCAAAGAAGAAATCACCATGCAGTTAAAAACGGGGGTAATTCGAGTGGTACAATATACCACGTGGTTGGCTAATATTGTTCCTGTGCAAAAGAAGGATGGAAAAACTCGAGTATGTGTGGATTACCGAGATTTGAATAAGGCAAGTCCTAAAGATAACTTTCCTTTACCGAACATCCACATCCTCGTCGATAACTATGCAAAGCATGAGATACAATCATTTGTGGATTGTTATGCGGGATATCATCAAGTGCTGATGGATGAAAAGGACACCGAGAAGACTACTTTCACCACACCTTGGGGCACTTACTGTACCAAGTCATGCCATTCGGTTTGAAAAATGCTGGAGCGACATACATGAGAGCCACGACTTCCATCTTACACGACATGATGCATCAAGAAATAGAGGTGTACGTGGAAGATGTGATGATCAAGTCCAGAACCCAGGGTGATCACGTCCGAGACTTGAGGAAATTCTTCGAAAGGTTGCGAAAGTACGATTTGAAGCTCAACCCGACCAAATGTGCCTTTGGAGTCCCATCAGGTAAACTCTTGGGTTTCTTAGTTAGTAGAAGAGGTATTGAATTGGATCCCACAAAGATAAAAGCCATCCAGATTTACCTCCTCCAAGAACGAAGAAAGACGTAATGAGTCTTCTAGGCCGACTATACTACATCAGCGGATTCATCGCCCAATTGACTTCTACGTGTGAGCCCATATTCAAGTTGCTGAAGAAAGACGCTGCAATCAAGTGGACAACCGAATGTCAAGAGGCTTTTGACAAAATCAAAGAATATTTGTCGAACCCTCCAGTCTTAGTCTCGCCGGAGCAAGGGAGGCCTTTGTTTTTGTATCTGACAGTCTTGGAAAACTCCTTTGGCTGTGTCCTCGAGCAGCATGATGTAACGGGGAAGAAAGATCAGGCAATCTACTATCTGAGCAAGAAGTTCACTAGTTATGAGATCAAGTACACTTTGCTGGAAAGAACGTGTTGAGCTCTGACAAGGGTCGCTCTGAAATCGAGACACTACCTCCAAGCTCGTACAACTCACCTCATTACCAGGCTGGATCCTTTGAAGTACATATTCCAAAAACCGATGCCCACTGAAAGGTTGGCAAAATAGCAGATCCCGCTCACCGAGTTCGACATAGTCTATGTCACTCGCACGGCAATGAAGGCTCAAGCATTGGCAGATCACTTGGCCGAAAACCCGATTGATGAAGAGTACCAACCATTGAATACCTACTTTCTAGATGAAGAGGTAAACACGGTAGAAGTTGTCTCAGAAGACGCTCATGCTTGGAAGATGTTCTTCAACGGAGCGGTAAACGCTAAAGGTGTAGGGATTGGGGCAATTTTGATCTCTTATGCCGGTCAGCATTACCCAGCTACAGCCAGACTCCGTTTCTTTTGCCATATCATGGGCATGGATATGGCGATTGATCAAGGTGTCGAAGATTTACTTATCAGGGGAGATTCAGATCTGATTATCAAACAAGTCCAAGGTGAATGAGAGACTCGAGATGTTAAGCTCCTCCCTTACCAACAGCATGTGAATAATCTTGGCAAGTGATTCGCATCGATAGAGTTCAGGTACATCCCACGATGTCACAATGACTTGGCTGACGCACTTGCCACTCTAGCTTCAATGCTACCTTATCCAGGCAACGCCCACGTCGATCCTTTGGAAATCCAAATCAATGAAAGACACGGTTATTGCAATGTTTGAGGAAGGACCAAACATCCAACCATGGTACTACAATATCAAGAGATTCTTGAAAACACACAAGAATACCCTGAACATGCTACTAGAGATCAGAAGAGAACCATCTGGCGGCATGCAGGTGGTTTCTTTTTGAGCGGCGAGATCCTGTATAAAAGAACCCGGATCTTAACCTTTTGAGGTGTGTTGATGCCGAAGAAGCAGGGAGAATCATGCATGAAGTACACGCAGGAGTGTGTGGGCCTCATATGAACGGGTATGTCTTGGCCAAGAAAATCCTTCGAGCTGGGTATTATTGGATAACTATGGAGAAAGACTATTTCAGTTTTGTCTGGAAATGCCATCAGTGTCAGGTACATAGAGATCTGATTCATGCATCTCCAACTGAGCTACATCCAATGTCAGCACCGTGGCCTTTTGTCGCTTAGGGCATGGATGTCATTGGCCCGATTGATCCAAAAGCTTCTAATGGGCACCGACTCATATTGGTCGCTATTGATTACTTCACAAAATGGGTTGAAGTTGTCACTCTCAGATCAGTCACTAAGAAAGCCGTGGTGGATTTTGCACATTCAATTCTTATCTGTCGTTTTGGTATACCTGCAACTATCATCACAAACAATGCTGCAAATCTGAATAGTCGTTTGATTGAAGAAATATGCGAACAATTCAAAATAACGCATAGGAACTCCACTCCTTATCGGCCCAAAGCCAATGGCGCCGTTGAAGCAGCAAATAAAAACATCAAGAAGATTTTGAGGAAGACAATCCAGAGTTCTAGAGAGTGGCATGAACAATTACCTTTTGCTTTACTGGGATATCGTACTACAGTGCGCACATCGGTAGGAGCGACCCCATAACTACTAGTTTATGGCACCAAGGCTGTGATACCGGCAGAGGTAGAAATTCCTTCACTCCGGACAATTGTTGAAGCAGAGATTGAAGATAGTGAATGGGTTAAGACTCGATTGGAGCAATTAACTTTAGTTGACGAAAAGCGAATGGCTGCGGTCTTTCACGGACAGTTGTACCAACAATGGATAGCTCGTGCTTACAACAAGAAAGTACGACACAGAAATTTTGAAGTAGGTCAGTTGGTTTTGAGACGCATTCTTCCATATCACCAGGAAGCAAAAGTAAAATTCGCTCCTAATTGGAAGGGGTCGTACATCATCAGGAAGATATTGCCGAGAGGAGCATTATACTTAGGAGACATGGAAGGAAATGATCCTGAGACGGCTGTGAATGCAGATGCTGTCAAAAGGTATTATGTTTGAGTTTGCTTCGGTGATGTCCTTGCATGTCAAAATGATTGAAGGCTTTCATTCCCGCTACCCAAACACTACCAACCCTTTTGTAAACCCTTTGAGCCGGTTAAATTTTCTTGGCTACCCTCTTTAGAATCCAAAACCAAATTCAAAAAAAAAAAAACAAAGTTTCTTGAACTACTTTCTGACTTGATTCTGAAAGGATACGTAGGCAGCCTCTATCTGAGGTTCGGTCACACCAAAACAAAAATCTAATTTTCCCCGAAATTGAAACTGGGGCAGGTATTTTAATGGTTTGACCAAGAGTTCACCGGATGATTCCAAAGTTGTAATTTTTGTCCATAATTCTTTTCACCCAAAACCGAGTACAAGTCCTTCAAGATCGATGCGGAGGCATAGAACTGAGAAACATCATTTCCGAGAACTGAAGCATCTTAAACTAAGAGAAATAAAATGAGAGAGTCTTATTGGTGAAAACCTTCGGGCACCATAAGGCAATGAGAGTAGAGAAATACAAAATGAAAGAGTCTGTTAGTGAAAACTCGCAAAGAGTGCTATCGGGCGATGGTAAGAAGGGAAATGAGAGAGGTCGATTAGCGAAAACCCGCAAAAGGGCGCTATCAACCGAAAAGAGGATTTTACCACTAAAGGTCTTGGCAAGGTTCCCTAGTTTAGAAACAGAGACCCATTTTTGGTTCATAAGAAAAGGGAAATTCATGACGACTGAGCATCTAGTTCAAGAAGCATGTCATGTCTGTTTGAAGCCAGCATACACCCCAGATAAGTCCTTCTTTTTCCCTCGAAAGGGACGTTTCTATTTTGATTCATTTTTTCATTCTTTGTTCATTTCTCTTTGAATCCCTTTCGGCTTAACTTTGAATTCCGAAACTATTACAAAGAAAAGGTGACAGGACCGTTTATACAGAATTCCGTCTGGTAAAAAGGCGAAGAAAAAGACCCAGCCTCAGTGGTGTATTGATCCAACCCCGACTGATCATGATGATCGATTGTTTACAAAGGAAAGGATGTTAGGAAGAAAAAGGAAATCAAAGGCTAAGGTTTTAGAAAAAACGGAACGAGGCAGAAAGACAAAGCCCACACAGGCGAGTCCTCATGGAATCCCGAGGCTAAACCCGGTCAGGTTGAAAGAAAGTCACCCTCAAAGACAATCAGCAGCAAAGTTCTCAATGGAAATGGGGCCAAGATCAAGCGATGAAGATAATCAAGGCCAAAAAATCAACCACCGTTTCAGCTAACAAATTGTTCATTGTTGAAAACAAGTCTATCTCAAATTAGCTGTGCAAAAGAAGGTGATGTCCAAAGAAATGAAACGTGCAAGCATTGGAATAGCTCCATGACAAGGAAAACGCTCAAAAGGGAAGTTTCTTTTCAAAAACATCATTTTATGCATTGTTGATGAGTAAAAGGAAAACGCCTAGAAAGCAAACCTAAAAAGGAAGAAGGAAGGAAAGGAAAATTCCAAAAGAGAATCAAATCATGTTAGTCCAACATTTCTTTATAATCCCGGCCAGAAAACCAAGGACCTCTCGGCCAGAAAACCGTGGAATATTTCTTTTAAACCCCAGCCAGAATACCGAGGGTCTTCTGGCCAGAAAGCCGTGAAGCATTTCTTCCAAAATCTCGGCCAGAAAATCGAGAATCTCCCAGTCAGAAAACTGTGGAGCGTATCTTTCAAAACCCCGGCCAGAAAACCGAGGATCTCCCGGTCAGAAAACTGTGGAGCGTTTCCTTTAAATCCAGGCTAGAAAACGGAGGATCTCCCGGCTAGAAAATCATGGAAAGTTTCTTTGAAATCCCAGCCAGAAAACCGAGGATCTCCCGGTCAGAAAACTGTGGAGCCATCTCTTTCAAAAACCCCGGCCAGAAAATCGAGGATCTTCCGGTCAGAAAACTGTGGAGCCATCTCTTTCAAAACCCCGGCCAGAAAACCGAGGGTCTTCCGGTTATAAAGCCATGAAATGTTTCTTTTAAAATCTCGTCCAGAAAACCAAGGGTCTTCCGGCCAGAAAGCCACAAAGCATATATTTCAAAATCCCGGCCAGAAAATCGAGGATCTCTCGGTCAGAAAACTGTGGAGCCATTTCTTTCAAAATCTCGGCCAGAAAACCGAGGGTCTTCCAGCCAGAAAGCCGTGAAACATTTCTTTCAAAATCCCGGCCAGAAAATTGAGGATCTCCCGGTCAGAAAACTGTGGAGCTATTTCTTTCAAAATCTCGACCAGAAAACCAAGGATCTCCCGGCCAGAAAATAGTGGAGGCATTACTTTAAAACCCCGGCGAGAAAACCGAGGGTCTTCCGACCAGAAAGCCGTGAAAAATTTCTTCAAAATCCCGGACAGAAAGCCGTGAAACATTTTTTTCAAAATCCCGGTCAGAAAACTTTGGAGCGTTTCTTTCAAAACCCCGGCCAGAAAACCGAAGGTCTTCCAGCCAGAAAGTCGTGAAACATTTCTTTTCAGAGTATCCCGGTCAGAAAATCGAGAATCTCCCAGCCAGAATGCTGTGGACCCCCTTCTTTTCTTTTTCCGGTCAGAAAACCTTGGAATGTTTTTTAGAAAATCTCCCAATCAGAAAATTGTGGAGCATTTATTTCCGAAACTAGGTTTTAAAAATCAAGATTCTCTTTGCCAATACCGAAGAGTCTTTTTTAATCATATTTTGTGCCACAACTAACTCACGAAATTTTCCTAAGTGAAACTGGGGCAGAAAAATTTCGTTCATTTGTTCGTGTTGTTGTTTAAACATGTTTGACCTCGGGACACAAGGATCGAGATAACCTACGAGTTGTGTCTCAATCCAGAATGAAGAAAAGGAGAAAAGAACCAAAAGAAGACGAGTTCAAATGTCGGAGTGAAAGGGTGAAAGATCCCCCCATAGTGGTTATGTGGTGTTAATTTGGGAGGTGGTTTCAAAGTTTTAAGCTCACCGGCAAATATTCCGGTGACCGGGCTTTCAAGAAGATGGAAGTTTTCCTGGTTTTCTTAAGGTTTCTGGGGTGGTTTTGTGTGAGAAAGAAAGAGTTTTGAGGTCAGGGGTGACCGGAGATGGCCATGGATGTAGTCCAGTCTCCTTGAGAGTGATGACGGAGACGAAGAAGAAGACGGGAGAAGGGCGGCTAGGGTTTGGGTGAGTGTAATGTCTGGTCTCTGAATGAGAGACTAAGATTATATACTCTCTCAGGCTTGGGCGATCCTGGCCTTTGGATCACTTTTGATCCACGGTCAGGAGCAAAAGTCTTTAGACGCTGTAGATTAATGAAGATCAATTGGCCTCCGTTAGATTATCTTAATTGGACGGCCAGGATTAAATCACCAATACTACGTCGTTTGGTTTATTCAATGAGACTCAATATTATCCGTTTGATCAACTATCTGGACGGCCAAGATTTAATTCTTTAAAACACCGTCGTTTTATTTATTATTTGGACCGGACAAAGTAGTCTCTTTGGACTGATGTATTTTGGGCTTGGATTTTTGGCCCAATTTGTATTTCTTGTGTATTTTTATGTATTTAACTATTTCTTTTTTGTATTTTCCTCGTTGTATTTTATTTTTCTCTTTTGTCTTCTTTTAAATTATTGCTTCTCTTTTATTTTCCTATTTTTCTAATTTTTCTGGTAGTTTTATGACATTTTTGTTATTTTTCTTTAATTTTCCGGTATATTTGTATTTTTTGTTAATTTTCTTTAATTCCTTTATTTTTTTTGTGACATTTTCTAATTAACCTTTTTTTTAAAAATTTTTGATTTTACATTGTTTCAATCACAAGCACACACTTTATTTCAATTAAGCACATAATTGCAAATCAAAAATCTTATTTATTTTAATATTGGAATTTATTTGCTTAGGGCAAAAATCACGTGCTCACAGCTGCCTCTCTTTGCTCGGGAACACGAAGAGTTTCAGTGCAAAGACAAGTGAGCAGTAATGAGAGATTTTTTCACACTGGCATATTCCGTGAGAAGCATTTTGAAAACCTTTTGACCGCACCCTGCCTTAGAGGTTGCCTACATATCCTGGGCTAAACAGGAATCAGGTCAGTGTAGTTCGGGATGGTCTGGTAGTTTGAAACTACCAAGACTTTGCTGCTACTACTACTGTTGCTATGATCACTGACTAACTCCTTATTACACCATGGATAAAAATGAAAAAGAAGTTATTCTTAAGCTATCATCCTATGAGTTACAATGATCCCTATCTACTTCTTGTCTTCTTATTCTTCCTTGCTTTTCCATCTCTTATGCCATCATCCTTCTTTTTTTGTTGTTGATTTTTGATGTATTTTCTTACTTCTGATATACCGCTTCTTTTCCTTCGGTGTGACTTTGAATTTGTGTTTCTTGTCTCCAGGTTGATACCTGTTAGAAAAAACAAAAACAATGACAACTCTTCCTCTGCCCCAGTGTGGGTTTTTTCACGTGTCATGGTGTTACTCATATTAGATAAGACAAATAAAAATTGCAGAAATGTATTCCCTTGTTATCCAGGTGGGCGCCTGATGCATGAAAATAAAAATGCAGAAAATATTCCCTTGTTATACAGGTGGGCGCCTGATGCATGAAAATAAAAAAAGCATAAAATATTCCCTTGTTATCCAGGTGGGCGCCCGATGCATGAAAATGAAAATGCAGAAAATATTCCCTTGTTATCTAGGTGGGCGCCTGATGCATGAAAATGAAATATGCAGAAAATATTCCCTTGTTATCCAGGTGGGCGCCTGATGCATGAAATTGCCTGATGCATGAAAATGAAAATGCAGAAAATATTCCCTTGTTATCTAGGTGGGCGCCTGATGCATGAAAATGAAAATCCAGAAAATATTCCCTTGTTATCCAGGTGGGCACCTGATGTATGAAAGTGAAAAAGCAGAAAATATTCCCTTGTTATCCAGGTGGGCGCCTGATGCATGAAAACGAAAATGCAGAAAATATTCCCTTGTTATCCAGGTGGGCGCCTGATGCATGAAAATGAAAATGCAAAAAATATTCCCTCAGTTTGATAACTGGGGTATGAATTTCAAAAATACAATACCTTCCTTGCATGTTTTTGGGTAATTTTCTTGTCGACATAATGAGTCCTCCTCTGCGGATTCCTCCTTTTATTGATGTATTTCTTTTTTGTGTTTTTCTTCTTCCACATTGGTCACATTCACTTTAAAGTGATTACTGAGAATTTGAATCTTTTTGTTCATGTCTAAATCAGAGAACAATCTTATTAGTTATAAAATATTGGCAACTGGCATTTCGTTGATTTTACTTCCATTGCCTGCCTCTTCTTGCTTTATTCCGCTATGCAGCCCCTTTGCTAGATTTCTTCAACTTTTCTTCTGTAATCTCCTTCCCACTTCTCTTTTTGTTTCTTCTCTTTTTTTTCATTTTCCTTTGGCTTTGATTGCCATCCTTTTTTTCTTTTATTTTCTTTCTGACCCAGCGTTATTACGCCTCTTAACATGAGAAGCTGGTAGTTAGCTTTCATGGGGCAACTGGTTTTTGATCAATGAAATGCAGAAAAATGTGAATTTGAAAAGGGTAAGGGTATTTTGGAGTAGAGATAGAACTTATCTGGGTATGACGGCTGATTCCTCTGACCATGCCATGTATTTAAACTCCGACCCAGTCTGTCCAATCGAATTGTTACTATCTTAACTCTATTTTTCTTTTGACCCAAACCAATCTTGTTTTTTTTTTTTTGTTGTTTTTCTTCTTTCCACAAAATAGTCCTCACAGTCGCCTTATGGTGCCGGTTAAGGTTTTCACCAATAAGACTCTCTCATTTATTCTCACAGTCGCCTTACGGTGCTGGTTAAGGTTTTCACCGATAAGACTCTCTCATTTTTATTCTCTCAATCTCGCAATCGCCTTACGGTGCCGATTAAGGTTTTCACTGATAAGACTCTCTCATTTTTTTTCTTTTTGTTTTTTTGTTTTCTGAACCACCGGGTACTGTCCATGCCCTGTTTTCCTTATTATTATTATATTGTCATTTTCTTGAAATTGATTAGAAGGTCTTCCTTTGGACCGTAATGTGGCTTTTGGATGGGTTCAGAAAGAAGGGTATAAAAGGCTCAAAATTTTAGGAGGGTTCAAAAATATTTATAACTCTCGGAATCACAAACATAACTTTTGCCCCAGTTTCAATATGTGGGGAATCTCGGATTTTATTTTTATCGTGACTGAACCTCAGTGAGGCTGCCTACGTACCCTTTCGGGATCAAGTCAAAATGTAGTTCGAACTACGTTCATATTCATTGTTGCGTCTTGACTTTTCCCGATTTTCTTCTGTCTTTTGTATGCATTTTTTTTCGTTTTTTGTCTCTTTCTCTTTATCTTTTTTTTCTTTTTTTGTCTCTTTCTCTTTATCTTTTTTTTCTTTTTTTCATCATCACTTTTCATTTCCTTTTCTTGCATCAAGAATGATTCCGAGAGAGGGATATGAAAGAATAAAACAAATAAGGCTCAATAGGGATGTCAATGGATAAAGTGTTTGGATAGAGAAAAAAATGCCTTCATCATTTCAATTCCAAAATTGTGACAAATACAATTATACAAATGAAAAAGGAATCATACATAATATCTCTTGACTACTTCTGAGTTGATAGCAGTCTCTACACATTTTCCTTCAACATCTGTCAGATATAGAGCTACATTGGACAATACTCGTGATACCATGAACGATCCTTGATAGTTCGGTGCAAATTTGCCTTTCGCTTCAGCCCAATGCGGCAGAATATGTCTCAATACTAATTGTCCCACTTCAAATTTCCGCGGACGTACTTTTTTATTGTATACTCAGACCATTCTCCGCTGATATAATTTCCCATGGCAAACCGCTGCTAACCTCTTTTCGTCAATCAAATTCAATTGTTCTAACCGGGCCTGTACCCATTCATCATCATCGATTTCAGCCTCAGCTATGATTCGAAGAGATGGTATCTCAATTTCTACGGGTATAACTGCCTCTGTTCCATACACCAACAAATATTGTGTGGCACCGATTGAAGTACGTACGGTTGTACGATAACCCACAAGAGCGAAATGTAATTTTTCATGCCATTACCTTGACTCTTCCACCATTTTTCTGAGAATCTTCTTTATATTCTTATTCGCAGCTTCTACCGCTACATTCGCTTTAGGCCTGTAAGGTGTAGAGTTACGATGCAGGATTTTGAATCTTTGACATGCTTCTGCCACGAGGTGACTTTTTAGATTTGCACCATTGTATGTGATAATTACTTTAGGAATTCCAAAGCGACATATAATATTTGCATGCACGAAATCCACTACCACCTTCTTTGTCACTGCCTTAAATGTCTTTGCCTCCACCCATTTTGTGAAATAATCAATCGCGACCAAAATAAATCTGTGCCCATTAGATGCTGCAGGCTCTATTGGTCCGATGACATCCATGCCCCAGGCAACGAATGGCAAGGGTGCAGACATTGTATGCAACTCATAGTGTGGAGAGTGAATCAAATCTCCGTGTATTTGACATTGATGGCATTTCCTCACATACCTAATATAATCACGCTCCATGGTGAGCCAATAATATCCTGCTCTCAGTATTTTCTTGGCTAAAATGTATCCGCTCATATGAGGTTCACAAGCTCCCGCATGTACCTCAGCCATAATTGTGTCAGCTTGCTGCGCATCTATGCATCTCAATAGCCCCAATACTGGTGTTCTTTTGTATACAACCCCTACACTAAGGAAAAATCCATTTGCCAATCGCCTTATAGCCCTTTTCTTATCTCCAATGGCTTGTTCTGGGTACTTTCCTGTCCTCAAGTATTCTTTGATATTATGATACCAAGGCTCTCCATCTAATTCTTCTTCCATGGCAAAACAATAAGCATTTTGATCATGCACCTGTATCTGTAGTGGATCTACATAAGCTTTATCTGGATGATGCAACATGGAGGATAATGTGGCCAAAGCATCTGCTACCTCATTGTGCATTCTTGGGATGTGTTTGAACTCTATAGATTGAAATCTCTGGGATAGTTCATGCAAATATTGTCGATAAGGTATCAACTTTAAATCTCTTATCTCCCATTCTCCCTGAATCTGATGTATCAAGAGATTTGAGTCACCCATGACCAAAATCTCTTGAACACCCATATCTATCTCCATCCTCAATCCCAATATGCATGCTTCATATTCAGCCATATTGTTGGTGCAGAAAAATCGAAGTTGAGCGGTAACGGGATAATGCTGACCCGTTTCTGAAATAAGTACTGCTCCAATTCCAACTCTCTTACTGTTGACGGCTCCATCGAAGTACATTCTCTAGCCTGGCTTATCATCTTGCTCTACTTCTTCAACATTCATTGCCTCCTCATCAGGAAAATATGTTTTTAATGGCTCATATTCATCATTCACTGGGTTTTCTGCTAGATGATCTGCAACTGCTTGCGCCTTCATTGTCGTACGTGTTACATAGATGATGTCAAACTCTGTGAGTAGAATTTTCCATTTAGCAAGTCTTCCTGTAGGCATAGGCTTCTGAAATATATACTTCAACGGATCCAACCGTGATATAATATATGTGGTATAAGCTGACAGGTAATGTTTCAGTTTCTGAGCAACCCAAGTTAGAGCACAACACGTTCTCTCCAATTGTGTGTATTTCACCTCGTAAGATGTAAACTTTTTACTGAGGTAATATATCGCCTGCTCTTTCTTTCCCATCTCGTCATGCTGCCCGAGTACGCAGCCAAAAGAATTGTCTAGCACGGTCAAATACAAGATCAGAGGTCTTCCTGGTTCTAGAGGAACTAATACTGGAGGATTGGACAAATATTCTTTAATCTTGTCAAAGGCCTCTTGGCATTCATCAGTCCAATTTACCGCAGCATCTTTCTTCAACAGTTTGAAAATGGGCTCACATGTTAACGTCAGCTGAGCAATGAACCTGCTGATATAATTCAATCTGCCCAATAAATTCATCACTTCTTTCTTATTCTTCGGCGGAGGAAAATTCTAGATTGCTTTTATCTTTGATGGATCAAATTCAACACCACGCCGGCTTACTATAAACCCCAATAACTTTCCTGAAGGCACCCCGAAAGCACACTTTGCTGGATTGAGCTAGAGATTATATCTTCGGAGCCTCTGGAAAAACTATCTCAAATCTTTGACATGGTCACATTGCTTTTTGGACTTAATGATGAAATCATCCACATATACTTCTATCTCTCGGTGCATCATGTCATGGAACATAGTGGTCATCGCCCTCATATATGTAGCTCCGGCATTCTTCAACCCAAACGGCATCATCCTGTAACAATATGTCCCCCAAGGCGTGATAAAGGCTGTCTTTTCTATATCTTCTTCGTCCATCAGGATCTGATGATAACCCGCATAACAGTCCACAAAAGAGCCAATTTCATGCTTAGCGCAATTGTCAATCAGTATATGGATATTTGGCAACGGAAAACTATCCTTTGGACTAGCTTTATTAAGGTCCCTGTAATCAACGCACACCCTGGTTTTTCCATCCTTCTTCGGAACTGGTACAACATTAGCTAACCAAGTGGGATATTTAGTGACCCGTATGATCTTTGCCTCGAATTTCTTATTAACTTCTTCTTTTATTTTCACACTGATGTCTGTTTTAAACTTTCTTAGCTTCTGTTTTACCGGCCGGTATTCCGAATAAAAGGCCAATTTATGTACCACCAGATCAGTACTGAGTTCGGGCATGTCATCATAGGACCAAGCAAATATGTCCTTGTACTCATGTAACAACTTGATTGAATCTTCTCTGGGGGATGCCTCTAAATGTACACTGATATTTGTTTCCCGGACATTCTCTTCACTTCCCAGATTAATAGATTCTGTCTCATTTAAGTTCGGTTTGGGTTTTTCCTCATAATGATTCAAATCTTTACTGATTTCCTCCAGTATTTCCTCATCCTCATATTCTGCTTCATGTTCACTTTCAATCCTGTATAACTATTTGATTATCAAGACTGGACCGGGAATCCTTCATGCAAGACATATCATTAGAATCAGCAAATATTGAACTGTACAAAAGAAGAAAAATAAAATAAGACAAAAATGGAAGAAAGAAAGAAATTGCATTTCATTGATTTTCAAAAAAGGTAACAAGCATTGGATACATTTGTTTTTGATAGGGTGTGGGATTACAAAATAGGACAACTTTTGGGGAAATGAAATATTTAAAGCTAACTACCACAACTCCCTCCTAATCGGAAGAGGAGTAGCTTCCCAGTTATTAAGCGCAATGCAGGGTCCCACGAACTGAACATCCATTTTACTCGTTCCCTTACCCATCTCCAACATAATCACATCTTCGAATAGCATCTCGAACCTTGCTAGGAGTTCCACATCTGGTTTTATTTCAGCGCGACTTGGCATAACAGTCGCCAAATGTCTTCGTGTACCAGGCCTAGTAAAGGAATCAGATAGTTTTGGAATTTGCTTTGGGAGGGACCAACTTTTCTTATTCATTTTCTTGGCCATTTGGATATCGGCAATGGTAGGTTTAAAACCCAGACCAAAAGTGTCATTACTACCCGGCAAGTGGATTGGTTGTGTTATACCTTGTAGAGTTACCCCTGAGCCTTTCCCCAGTGCAAACCCATTTCTTATCATTTCCTTGGCTACCATCACTGCTGTAGGAGCCACTGTGGGAATCGGCATGTTCTCCCCTTCGGATATTTTATTCACCACCACAGCATCCATGACTTGATATACCCACAGGCCCTTATCTTCTTGAGTTTCTTCGAACGGTGTTATAGTATTACAGACATCATCTTCTCCATGCACTATGATCTCCTATTGTTCCCATTCAAATTTACCATCTGATGTAGAGAGGATGGCACAGCTTTTGCCGCGTGGATCCACAGACGTCCCAATAACAGATTGTAAGAAACAGCAACATCTAGCACTTGGAACTCCATAGTGAAGTCCACCGGTCCGATAGTAATCTCCAGCATAATATCCCCTACAGTATTCTTGCCACCTCCATCAAAGCCCCGTACAAATACGCTGTTCCGATGAATTCTATCAGGATTGACCTTCAGCTTTCCCAAGGTTGAGAGTGGGTAAATATTGGCACTTGACCCGTTGTCCACTAGAACACGAGTAACTACAGATTCTTCACACTTGACTGTGAGACATAGTGCTTTGTCTGAAAATCATTATCTAAAAATGTTATCTTGTTTGTCTCAAAGATCTTATTCGTGATTTTCTCCAAATGGCATACTGAAATCTTCTCAGGCACATGTGCTTCATTCAAAATTTTCATCAACGCCTTCCTGTGCTCTTCAGAATGAATTAGCAATGATAACAATGAAATATGTGTGGGTGTTTTTCTCAATTGCTCCACTATTGAATAGTCCTTAGCCTTCATCTTTTTCAAGAACTCTTCCGCTTCCTCTTCAGTAACTGCCTTCTTCACATGAGTCGGGTTCTCCTTTACCACTTTTTTCTTCCTCAACTCTTTCGGGGCAAAGCATCGCCCGGAGTGAGTTAGGCCATGTGTTTCATTGACTTCTCCTTTAACCTCTTTCCCCCTGTACATCACTGTAACTTTATTATTGTTCCACGGTATGGCCCTGGTGTTCACGACTGGCATCTACACCACCGGTTTGATAACCACAGGTTCCACATAAGCTCCCTTCACGGTCAACAAAGGCTTAGCTCCCGGCACTACTATCTTCACGGGCTCGACCACGGATGGTTTCTTTATTGGCAACTCAGCTGATGCTTTCTCTTTTTCAACTTCTCCTTCCGCCTTGTTATTAGCTTTAATCATCATCACTGATTGAGAAGGTTTCTTACTACTCTCTCCCTGCTCCAACTCTATCATGTGTGTCTCATGATGGGCTAGTAATGGATTATGTGTAATATTGGGAGTTTCTGGAGCTTGCACTTCGATCCTCCTGGTATCAATAAGCTCATGTATGGCGGATGATAATAGGTGAATTTGACTATAATTATGCCCTAAATAATCACACTTTGTTATGGTATTGATGTTGTTTATGAGGACAAAATGCTTTGATTAGTGTTTGTTTGTGTGTTATAGGTACATGTGATGCAATGGATGCTAAGAAGAGCTATTTTGAAGTCATATGTTGATGAAAAGGTCAAGAGAGGAGCTAAAGGGAAAAGAGCTGGAAGAAGAAGATAAAAATCCGCAGTACTGTTCCTCTGCGGTTCATTCGCAGTCTCGGATGAACCGCGAATAATTAGGCTTTCTGAAGTTTTACTGTTCGCGGTCAGCTCGCTGCCGCGAACCAATCGCGGAAGGCGACGCACAGTTCTCCTAATTGGACTCAAACTTAGTTTTTTAGCCCTAAAACCTCTATATAAACTCCTAGTTTGCCCAATAGAGGCATGTTGTCTTTATTTCAATACTTTTGCAAGATATTTAGTAAGAGAGAATCCTCTCAACTCCTTATTTTTATTTTATATCAAGTATTTCTTTATGATTTCAATTATTATTCTTGTTTCTTCAAGCATGAGTAGCTAAATCATTTTCTAAGGTTTTGATGGAACCTATTGGGTGATGAACTTATCGTTTATGTGATTACAAATTGTGACTTAGATTTCTATTTGTTCAACTTCATTCTTATTGTAGTTAATTGGTAGGATCCCCAATTAGCTGTGCCTATTTAGTGTGCATAACTTGGAAAAGAGTGCATATTTAGGTATATTGTTGAACAACACCACACCTAGGTTATTGGAGGAATCTATAACTTTAGGCGTAAAGACGGGATTAGGAATAACGAAGTCTTGGGTGCAATCTTAAGTGAACTATTCAAATTAAAGCTAGCTAGGGTAGCTCGGGAGAGTGCACTAGTAAATTATTGTAATTGCTCGAGAGAGGGTTACGATACACATAGCGTTCATGATTGATAGAATATATTAACAATTTGTATGAGCAAAACGATAAGGGATTCCATCAATAGGGGAAATCAATACCTTAGTCCTTCTCTATATTATTTTTACCCAATATTCAATTCTTTCTTTTAAGTCTTTTTAATTCTTGCAAAGGTAGTAGTTAGTCGAAATCCATACAAAAATATACTCTAAATTTTGGGAACTTGATTCGGAAGTACTCTTGGGTTGTGAAAGTTGTGATTGATAGGTTAATTCTCTGTGGGATCGATCTTGGACTTATTAGACCAAGTTATATTGACTACGACCGTTGCTTGGACGTGAATCAATTTTGGCGCCGTTGCGTGGGAATTAACGGAATTATCAATTGCCATTACCAGAACTTCAAGATTCTTGTGTATTCAGGTTCTTTCTACACTCTACATTGAATATTTTGACGGTTGTTGATTTGGGTACTCAGGTGCATGCCTAGAAAATCTGCAAGGACTGAAGAACTTATTGAAGGACTCTCAGACTCCGAGCAAACTTTCCGGGCACGTAACAAAGCCATCAAACGAATTCAACAATCTCAACAACCAATCAAACTAGACTTCGACATGGGTGATGTAAACGAACCAAACCAGCAAGCCGGGTTAAATATGCAAGAGGCGCAGGAGGCACAGGAAGGTGCACTGTATGACTGGGCACAACCCACAGCGGATAATTTGGCAACTGCCATCGTTGTGCCAACAATTCAAGCCGAGTCTTTCCAGATTACTAATAACATGCTACACTTGTTGCAAAACAAGGGATTATTCTCTAGGTCTCAGGTTGAAGATCCACAACAGCACCTAAAGAACTTTCTCTCAATATGCAAGATACAGAGGTAACCGAATGTAACTCCGGAAGCTATCAGATTATTACTCTTTCCGTTCTCAGTTACAGGAGCAGCACAGATATGCCTAAACTCACTCCCAATAAACTCCATTGCAACTTGAGATGAGTTAGTCAAACAATTCCATAACAAGTTTCATCCACCTAATAAGACAGCTCAACAAATTGATGAGATTGTGAGCTTCAAGCAGAAACCAATGGAAACATTACATGAAACTTGGGGCAGATTCAAGGGTATGCTTGTTATGTGTCCTCACCATGGTATTCCTGAGCAGATGTTAGGCCAAAGATTTTACATGGGGATTTCAGACAGCATGAAGAACATTGTAGATGCTTCAGCAGGTGGGGCTTTTTTGAGTAAGACTTGGAGAGAGGGCCAAAGTTTGCTAGACAAGATGGCCCAAAATTCCGGGTGGACGTCTAGGAATGCTCCTATCACACCAGTGGTACACTCTGTACCTCTGGATCCATCCAACACTCTAGAGGAGAACATGGCAACTTTATTGACACAAATGAGCATCCTAACAAAGAAGGTGGAAGAATCAGGGGTCAAGCAGCAGGTTCACATTGTAGATACTACCAATGGTGGTTTATGCACATCTTACATTAGCCAACTTATAGGTAATCCATGGGCTGCAGACCAAGAACATCATCATCAGCATGAGAATTTGAACTATGTGGCTAACTATGGAGGGCAACGACAAGGTAATCAAAACTGGGGCCAACAGGCTCCAATGCAGTATAGACCTTCCCAACCACAATTTAATGCAGCAGGTATGAGGCCACCACACAACATGGTCCCATATCCTAGACCTCAGAATTTCGGCAATCAGCAGCAGGGATATCATCCACCTCCACCACCACATGGGGGTAGACATGACGATGGGTTTCCAAGGTTGGAAGCTATGATGCAGCAGGTAATTGGGTCAAATGCCAAAACAAATGAGAGGATAGATGCACATGATGCAGCCATCAAAAATATTGAAGTACAGGTGGGCATGATTGCTATGTCTCTCAACAATCGTCCTTAAGGGACATTGCCTGCAGATACACAAACAAACCCAAAGGACCAAGTCGCAAAGCAGATGATGGCAGTGACTCTGAGAAGCGGTAGAGATCTTGATGCTGAGAATAAAAGTGAGAAAATTGACAGACAGGCTGAGACACCTACTCCATTGCCCATTGAACTGGATGAGTCCACAGGGTTGACAGAAGTCACAGTCCAGCCAGTTGCGAAAAATAAAGAAGCAAAACAGGGAACAGAGAAAGTAGCTGAACAAGTAGAGCAGCAGATTGATGAGAAAGTGATAGAAAAAGAAAAGTCCCAAGTCACTGGAAAGAAGAGGCCTCCACCACCATTCCCCCAAAGGTTGGCCAAACACCAGAAAGAGGAGCAATAAAAAAAGTTCTTTGAAATGCTCAAGTAAATCCAGGTAAACATTCCATTAATTGAAGCTTTAAAAGAAATGCCTGGGTATGCTAAGATGATGAAAGATTTGATGTCGCGGAAATTTGATTTCCAAGACTTGGCCACCGTAACACTCACCCAAACTTGTAGTGCAGTGGTCTCCAGACCCATTGCTGAGAAGCTATCTGATCCATGTAGCTTCACCATCCCATGCACTATAGGGAATTATGCCTTTACTAAGGCTTTGTGTGATTTTGGGGCAAGCATTAATCTCATGCCCTTAGTCATTTATAAGAGGTTAGGCATTGGGAGAGCCAGGCCCACCTCTATGCTTTTACAGCGTGCTGACAGGACGATTAAGCGTCCATTTGGTATTATAGATGATGTGCTTATCCAGGTAGGGAAGTTCGTGCTTCCCGCCGATTTCGTGATTCTTGATTGCAAGGTGGACAAGGAAATTCCTATAATCTTAGGAAGACCATTCCTAGCCACCGGGAGAGCTCTGATTGATTGTGAGACTGGGGAACTCAAGATGAGGTTGAATGATGAGGAGATCATATTCAATGTGCAAAAATCCATGAGGCGCTCTAGTGAGTTCGCGAATTGCTCTCTTATTGATGCAGTTGATGTGATAGTGGAGACAGACGATGCAGAGTTGACCATTGAAGATCCACTTCAGGCATGCCTAATGAACTTAGAAGAGGTAAATGGTGAAAGTCTAGCAGAATGGGTACTATCTCTGGAAGGCAAGGGGTGTTGGGAGAGAGAGCTTGAATTCGAGCCTCTACACTTAGAGAAAAGAGAGACCCCTCCTGCAAAGCCATCCATAGAAGACCCATCAAAGCTTTAGCTTAAACCACTACCATCTCATCTCAGGTATGAATTTTTAGGTCCTAACTCCACTTTACCTGTTATTATCTCATCTGGTTTGTTAGATGTGCAGGCTCAAAAGCTTATACAGGTACTAAAAGAATGCAAGACTGCCATTGGGTGGACCATGGCAGTCATAAAGGTGATCAGCCCCGCATCTTGCATGAACAAGATTCTCCTAGAAGAGGGACACAAACCCTCCAGGAAACGTAAAAGAAGGCTGAACCCGAATATGAAGGATAGGGTGAAAAAGAAAGTGATAAAGTGGCTAGACACGGGGTAGATCCCAGGTAAGTTTTCTCACCCTTTTGTGCTATACATGTATTATTACGCCATGAGGACATGGCATGATTTTAAGTGTGGGGTGGGAGACTTATCTTGTATTGTATATTGTATATAGTAGATGTAGCTGTAAATTATATTAGCTGGCTTGGCCCGATGATGGACACTCGGAGACGGGTTTCTTAAGGGTCTAAGTCGGAATAAAAACACAAAAAAATCAAAAATTTGAAAAATCCAAAAATATGAGTAGAGGACTCTTCCTTATGACGGACTATTTAGGACATGTACTCTTGAGGGAAGTAGTCCACGTAAAAAATTTTCTTTCTTTTATTTTCTTTTTCTAGGTAGTGTATCATCTCCACCTTGGTTTTTCTTTTGACCACAGTTCTTTTCCAAGGTTTTTTATTGAACCGGGTTAGGTAGATTTTTTCTTTTCTTAGGATTAGAGGAAAAAGGGTAACATGTAACCCCGAATATGCACATTAGCAAAAGCTTAAATTGAACTTGAGAATGTATCTTCTAAGCTTGACTGTAGAATCTCAATAAGCCTTAAACTGCACAATAATGCTTGCTTGAACATCGATAGGACTTTGTAGATGAACCGAATTCCAAATGAGTTGCATGCTATGTGTGTGTGAGGTTTTACTTACATTGTACGCTTTACATGATGCCTAGAACTTGCCCTGTGTGTTTGCAAAGCGAAATAGAAGTTGTTTGGTTGTAGAGAGGATAGAGGCATTTCTTTGTGTAACCCCATATACCAATAGACATGAATTCACCCGTACATTATATCTTAGTTAACCCCTTTGAGCCTAAAGCCTATTCTTTGATAACCCTTGAATGTTCATCAAATATGTATAATGTTCTACTTTACCTCCTAGAAGAACTTGTATTGTAATGAATATGCAAAAGTTTAAGTGTGGGGTGAAGGGAAATTGAAAAAGGGAAAATCAAGAATTAATGATAGAAAATAGTGGACTGGTCCAAAATAATGTTGCAAAGCAATGAGACAAAGAGCTATATCAATGAATATGTAAAAATTAGAAAGGCCAGTTACATCAACAAAAGAAAAGTGGGGGTTAAAAGTAAAGAAAGGTGAAGGAATGTTTATGGGAGACATAAGGAAGAAAACAAAAAGGGAAGATGTGAAAAGGAAAAAGAAAAGTGCTTAGGGAGGTTAGTCACTATAACCAAAAGTATCCTACCCGTCCCATAGCCAACATTAAAACCCTTAAAGACCTCTTGATCTATGATTGAATAACTCGATTAGTGGAGTATTACACTAGGGGCAAGCCTATGGTGTGTCTGTATGCATATAAATGTTCTTTGTTGAGAGTGAGTAAATTTTTCCGATATTTATAAGTTCCATGTCTTTGAATTGTTAATGTGTGGGAACTTCTCTCAATAAACTATGTGAGGGTGTGTAACTCAAGAGGAAGAGAGTAAATTTGCAAGTTTTTGGTAATAAGTAGAGTAAGTAATAATGTGCGGGCATGAGAGTTTGCGGTTAGGTTAAGATTGTGCATATCTTAGGTTGTTCATATATAATAGCTTTTGTGACATATTTTGGGGGAGACAAATTTTTTTTAAAATTGGCCTAAAGTGTGATTAAGGTTGCTCGAGGACGAGCAAAGGTTTAAGTGTGGGGTATTGATAATAGGTGAATTTGACTATAATTATGCCCTAAATAATCACACTTTGTTATGGTATTGATGTTGTTTATGAGGACAAAATGCTTTGATTAGTGTTTGTTTGTGTGTTATAGGTACATGTGATGCAATGGATGCTAAGAAGAGCTATTTTGAAGTCATATGTTGATGAAAAGGTCAAGAGAAGAGCTAAAGGGAAAAGAGCTGGAAGAAGCAGTTAAAAATCCGCGGTATTGTTCCTCCGCGGTTCATTCGCGGTCGCGGATGAACCGCGAATAATTAGGCTTTCTGAAGTTTTACTGTTCGCGGTCAGCTCGCGGCCGCAAACCAACCGCGGAAGACGATGCACAGTTCTCCTAAATGGACTCAAACTTAGTTTTTTAGCCCTAAAACCTCTATATAAACTCCTAGTTTGCCCAATAGAGGCATGTTGTCTTTATTTCAATACTTTTGCAAGATATTTAGTAAGAGAGAATCCTCTCAACTCTTTCTTTTTATTTTATATCAAGTATTTCTTTATGATTTCAATTATTATTCTTGTTTCTTCAAGCATGAGTAGCTAAATCATTTTCTAAGGTTTTGATGGAACCTATTGGGTGATGAACTTATCGTTTATGTGATTACAAATTGTTACTTAGATTTCTATTTGTTCAACTTCATTCTTGTTGTAGTTAATTGGTAGGATCCCCAATTAGTTGTGCCTATTTAGTGTGCATAACTTAGAAAAGAGTGCATATTTAGGTATATTGTTGAACAACACCACACCTAGGTTATTGGAGGAATCTATAACTTTAGGCGTAAAGACGGGGTTAGGAATAACGAAGTCTTGGGTGCAATCTTAAGTGAACTATTCAAATTAAAGCTAGCTAGGGTAGCTCGGGAGAGTGCACTAGTAAATTATTGTAATTGCTCGGGAGAGGGTTACGATACACATAGCGTTTATGATTGATAGAATATATTAACAATTTGTATGAGCATAACGATAAGGGATTCCATCAATAGGGGAAATCAATACCTTAGTCCTTCTCTATATTATTTTTACCCAATATTCAATTCTTTCTTTTAAGTCTTTTTAATTCTTGCAAAGGTAGTAGTTAGTCGAAATCCATACAAAAATATACTCTAAATTTTGGGAACTTGATTCGGAAGTACTCTTGGGGTGTGAAAGTTGTGATTGGTAGGTTAATTCCCTATGGGATCGATCTTGGACTTATTAGACCAGGTTATATTGACTGCGACCGTTGCTTGGACGTTAATCAGCGGACTTTAAATGCCAACATTTTTCTGTATCATGTCCCTGCTCCTCGGAACAATACTCACATCGGACTGATTGGTCTAGATTTCTGGGTGGTGGGTTTGGAATCTTTGGCTCAATAGGGCTCAACATCCCTAACTCTTTCAAGCGGTGGAAAAGACTGGTATATGACTCCCCTAACGGAGTAAATATTTTCCTTCTTTGGGCTCTATCTCCTCTCACTTCTGAATCTTGACAGAAATTGGGTCGATTTGGATTTTTGTATGTTTTGGAAGGCGGGTAGGTATTTTATGCGTGGTAGACATTTTGTGGAGTTGGGGTACACCATACATGTGGAGGCGCTGGGTAATGTTGAGCATGTGGGATGGAAAAATGTGGAGTGGTGGAAGGATAATATGGTGGAGGTGGGTTGTAGGGTGTTGGTGGATACGGTTGGTATGGACGAGGTGGATGATGATATGTATTGGGGCCTCGAGACCATGATCTACCTTCGATGACCGCAACTTCCTCCTTCTTCTTTTGCCAATCGATCCTCCAGTTCCAGTTTGTATTGCCTGGTTTGTGGCCTTAATAGCCGAATAACTCATGATCTTATTTGTCTTTAACCCCTCTTCTACAAAGCTTCCCATCTTGACCACCTCGTTGAAGGTTTTTCCAATTGCCGATACCAGATGACCATAGTAAGTTGGCTCCAAAGCCTGTAGAAAGCGGTCCACCATTTCTGTTTCCTTCATGGGAGGGTCTACTCGTGCAGCCTGCTCCCTCCATCTAAACCCATATTCCCGGAAACTTTCCCCGGGTTTCTTCTCTATTTTAGTTAATGACAGTCTGTCAGGGATAATCTCTAGATTCTATTAGAAATGGTTGGTAAATGACTGAGCTAGGTCATCCCAGATGAACCACCTGGTATGATCCTATCGAGTATACCATTCAAGCGCTGAATCGCTTAAGCTCTGGCTAAAATAAGCCATAAGTAACTCATCTCTTCCCCCTACTCCGTGCATTTTATTACAGTAACCCCTCAGATGGGCTACTAGGTCCCCGTGACCGTCATATATATCAAATTTGGATAGCTTAAACCCAGGCGGGAGTTGTACCTCCGGAAACAAGCATAAACCTTTATACGCAACACTCACTTGGCCTCCTAGTCCTTGTATGTTACGGAAGGATTGTTCAAGACTTTTCATCTTTCGGGCCATCTCTTCTTGTTCCAAATTTCTGACAGGCTTTTCTTCTGTCATGTCTATGAGCGGTGTGTAGGAGTCATGTTGCCTGAATGTTGGCTCTGGTGGATAATAATGAGCGTCCTGAACATGGAACACAGGTTCGCTGGAAGATTTGTGTAGCGCAGCAGGTGGCGGTGCCAGATATATTGGAGCGACCTGAGGTAGAAGTGGTACTTGTTTGGATAGTGCTGGTGGTGCTTGTGAAGTTGTAGCATAGTAATATTGGTAGGTTGGGTATGTGGAAGATGAATTCATAGTGGGTGGTTCAGGATTCGGGTGTGTGAGAGGGACGTATGCTGGGTTGGCTGGATATGAAGGCAAAGGTTGACCCATAGACCAGGCCTGGTACATCTCTGACATTTGCTGTCTTAACTTGTACATCTCCTTTTTCATACTAGCAACGTCTACAACTTCTTCCTCCTGTACTGGATCCATAATGGTAGGCTTGATCTCCTGAGTCACTACTTTAGTCATAGCTTTTGAACGTGTATTGTAGCTGTGATGTACCAGAATGCTAGTTGCCAACTGAAAATTTGATACTCATCAACAACAAAACTCGTGGGTAAAACATCATAATTAAGAATCACAACTTTTGCCTTTAATCATTATGCATCATCCCGGCATTTATTCCTCTTTAAACCACCGTTTTTCCTTTCACCTCTGTTTTTCATTGATTTTCTTATTTGTTTCTTTTTCTTGTTTTCTTCTTTTCCATTTCTCTTTTTTTTTTCATTTTTGCTTTTTCGTTCCTACATGTTTGCCTATCGCCCAGACAACTTATATAAAAATGGAAAAAAATAACAATAACTTCTTTTTGAATTTTTCATTGATACTCAAAACATCGGTTACAAATGATGTTGTACTACAAATGCAGAAGAAAAATACAAATACAAAATGCATGTCCTACGAATACATTAAAGCTCCTAGTTCCGCGAGACATCGTTCGGTCTTGCCGCGGGCCTATATGCTAATCCACTTTGGAGTTCATCCAGGTCGAACATTAGTTGCTTTACAAAGAACTTTACTGCTGATGTGAATGTTGACTGGGACATATCTTCACACAACTGGCATTTCCTTGTGATGTACTGAGCAATGTTGACGATTCTTTCCCTGATGACCCCTTTTTCCTGAAGCAGCCTACCAATCTGTTCGGCACGAGCGTCTAAGGTCTGTTGGTTCTCCTTTTGTAGTTGTTGTAGCTCCAACTCTAACCAAGCCATAGCCATGTAGCAATGTTCTCTCTCTACTTCAAACTCTTTAGTTTGCTTGCTACTTCTGTCGTCGTCTGTAATGATTTTCTTTCTCAATCGGGCTACCTAAACCTTGTGTTCATCTTGTAATTGTTGAACCATTCTATCTCTTTCCTCAGTATTTCTGGCCAGTTGTTTCCGAACCCCGACTAACTCCTTTTCAGCTTTATCAAGATCAAAAGCTATAATCATTCACTTTGCGCCGAAGATTTTCAATCAATTTCTCATCTCGGGCTAGACGAACTGGGGTTTCGGCTACGGTTTTCATCTTTGCAATTTGAGCCTTCAGAATTTCATTCTCTTTTCTCAGCTGCTTTTCTTCTCCTTCATCGGATGCCACTTGTAAGCTACTCTCGAATTTGAGGTCTTGGAATTGTTTCTCTAACAAGCTGATTCAGGCTCTGTACTCATTTTCTTTGGCCACCCAATCTTTGTGTTCCTTAGACTGCTCGGCCAATTCTTGAATGTGGGGCCTTTTCACTGGTCTATCATGCTCGACATACCGTCGATACCATGCAGCATGCCCTGATGATACTTCCCCTTGAGCTCGGTTTCCCACACAAGTGTCTACCCTCAAGCATTGGCATTCATTTCAAATCTGTCGAATCTTTGCTTCCGGGAATTGTCCGTCCGGACTAATTTCTACGGCTTGTAGGTTGAGGTCCCCGCCTTTTGGTATAACCTGATATCACCCAAGCTATTGTAGTACCATGTACGGCACATAAGGCTGAATGCTTTTAAGACCCATTATCAAGAAATGCGAACCTTCCGTTGACATGTACATCACCTCGTTGAGGGGAAACCATCCGTATGCCCAATCAATTTGGCTAGCAGTCAACGATCGCAAGTGTGTAACCAACCTTTTGCTCCTTCCGGCAGCTTAACTTCTTTTGTTCTCATATAAAACTCTTCAATGCACGTCTTTTCAGACGACCCAAAACTCGAGAACGGAGGGTGACGACACAAATGTTCTATCAACCATATCTGGAAAATTAAATTGCATCCCTCGAAGAAGTCATGCCCTGCTTTACAGGATGTGAGGCCACGGAAGATATCAGCTACAATCATCGTCGCCAGTGTGCTATTATCTTGCACAAGAAGAGTACTGGCAACCCCGGCGACCCTTATATCAATGTTTCCATCTTTCCTCGGGAATATGACTAATCCCAAGAATGCCACTATAAAGGCAAATCGACTATGCTCATCCCACTTGACTCGCTTAGATTTACTGTAGAGCTTGTTCATGGGGTCGTTAAATCCCCCAATATGACCATATCTGCGGTAGATGAAACTTAAAGTACAAAATCCATGAGCCAAGTCTTCATTATGGACGTTCTTGGCTATTTTCAGGGAATCGAGGAATCTGTGCACTGTTATTACCCTCGGAACCACCAGGTATTTATCCTTCATGGGAACCTCACCTTTCCCGATATAATAAGCAATTTCTTCTAATGTAGGAGTGAGCTCAAAATCTGAGAAGTGTAGAACATTATGCGCAGGATCCCAACAAGTGACGAGAGCCCGAATAATATCACCACGGGGTATTATGTCCATCAACCCAGTAAGATCCTTCAGATAGCGTCTGACTCAAACCTGCCCTTCTTGACCCAGATCGTTCCACCATAGTCTCAACTCCAAAGGAATTTTATTCATTAAAGCAAAGGGTTCATTTTGTACTGTGCTCATCCTGCACATTTATTAAAGGTGATTTTATTTAGAAATAGGGAAAATGTTTTTCAAAGGCAATTTTCATTTTTGAAAGAATTAGCCTTTTCAGGCTATTTATTTTGAAAAGTTAAAGACATGACTTCAAAGTGGCCATTTTTGCAAAAACAGCCTTTCGGCGTCCGTTCGGAACATTCGGCTATTTCCAAAAATAGCAACCACTTTGATTTATTGAAACTAAAACTCAATATTTTTTTGTCATTTTCTAAAAGGGTGGTTGGACCCGTCAAGGGTTGCCTACATATCCCACCTATTGGCGAGAATCAAACCTGCGTTCGGTCAGATTGTTTATGTGACCAATTATTTTAACAAATTGTTTCGCCTATGTTTCAAACTTTCTTTTCAAATTCTGACAGCATTTCGCCAACATTTCCGGATTTCTTTTTTTTCAGGAATTTTGCCGGTCCACATAGTGATTCAGGACAAATAAATGCAACATATAATATGCTCGGTCTTTAATATTCTGGGTCACCTGTCCTAGACGGACCCAACCCCTGTGTTGAGTCCCTAAGTCAGATATGATGCAAATAATCGTCCTAGACCTAGGTTCAATATCCTGTTGTTTCATATGGTGCTATACCGTGTACCCGATAGGACAACTCGGATCGAGGAGGGGGCTACGTACCGAGGACCCGCGGGGTCATTCGACTTTGTAACTTATTTGGCCTCTTTTCTTATTTTTGGTATTGACACTAACACAAAGGGAGTCTCAACCAGTAAGCACATCCCCGGAGGTAAGAAGAGAAGGCGGCACAATTTTATATATACAATCCATGTAATATTAAAGCGGTAAAACACGTAGCACGTTGATCAAAGCATATAATTTTACATCAAGAACGACAATTTTATCGAGCTCGAGTTCTTAAACCCTGAACCGAAGTTCTAGGTTGCTTGTCCCCAGCAGAGTCGCCAGAGCTGTCACACCTCCCTTTTTACTACCTTTTTATTTCCCGAAAAGGAGATTAAGGTATACCTCGTTAATTACCAATACACCCGGGAAGGGATATAATAACAACGAGGAAGGAGTTTTTCCAATTTAAGGACAATCGGATCGGTATTTTATTTAAAATTTCAGAGTCTCCACTTAGGAAGATAATGGTGTCCCAAGTCACCGGTTAATCCCGAATCCGAGGAAGTTGACTCTGTTTAAACAGTCAGCGCAACAAAAAATCCGGATAAGGAATTCTGTTAACCCGGGAGAATGTGTTAGGCACTCCCGGATTTTGTGGTTTTAGCACGGTCGCTCAACTGTCATTTTTTATTTTACTTGATTTCATTATATGCTTTTTAACAACATGTATATGTTTCGTTTTTAATATTTTTATGACTTGCGACGTCGTGAAAACGTATTTTGAGTCACACCGCAACCAGTACGCCTGTGACTTTAACACGTTTCGGCTTCGTTGAGATTTAAGATTTGAGTCACATTAGATGTGCACTCATATTAAGGAAGGTATATTTAAAGTCATGCCTATAGCGTCTAAGGGCTTATTATACTTTTGGAAAGACCATGGAATTTGCTAAACGGTCTTCCCGAATCTATCACTTATTATTATTTATATGGGGGCCCCGTGTATTTTTGTTCTTATACGAGGCTCGTCCCTTTATATATAATAGTCCAATCCTAACGAATGCTACATTTTCTATTTTCTGGTTTTTCCTTAATTATTTACTTATTCTATATTTTCAGAATCAATGTCCAGGCCTTATCATTTACGTTTCCAGGCCTGGACGCCTATGGACTAGAATTTAGTAGTCCAAATTACATAACTGGGTTTTGAAAATCCAGAATATGTTAGAGTTATTTTCAGGGACCATAGATGAGTCCAGTCAAATCTGGGCTCATACTGAGCCCATACTAATAGAGAGAAATAAGAAACATATTTGAAATTCCATAACAGATATACCAATGCTCAACACAATAGATAAAACTAACCAAATGAAAATTTATTTCATAAAATCAGAAGTACAGATTTACAATATTAACTTTAAATTCCAATCACTTATCACTAATTGAATCTGAACAACAAATTACTATTTCATATACCTTAATAGTGACATATTACTTAACTATGCGAACAAGATTATTATTGACCACTAATTGTGACTCATACTCTTCTGATTATGATTATCGATTACTAATTGAACTCAAGCAATAAGCTATTTATGTAAACTTCTTAGAACAGTGATATGGTACTTAACTCCATAATTTAATTACTGATTCTAGCTTGCACCGTTTCAGGTTGTTATTGAACTAACTGATGTGAAGACAATGACTCTAACGAAGTCGATCATATTTAGCCATCACATTCTAATTCATGAAATCTAATGTGGTTATTATGCAGGTTATGAAATTGTTCTTAACTAGGCGAATTGATTTTAATGAGTTAACCTGTTTTTTAAACTAAGTTTAGTGTGATTATATCTACTGGTATTCTATACTACTCTATCTATTACATTGTTCGAGTTTCGCATATATTCAACTATTACATTTTGTTCCTATCAAATTACAGAAAATTCTAACAGAGAATTAACATAAACATCAAACTACAAAACAAATTCCAGCTGAATAGCTCAACACATTTTTATTTCTTCAAATAGCTTACAATTACATATCTGGGTCGGAATGTGTACCTGATTCAGCAAAGTAAAAGCTTATGAGTCTATAATGAAGATGAATATGAAGGATTATCACAGCAGCAAAATCAACAGAGCAAATCACAGCAGCACAGTGAATACACAGTCGAATATAATCTTCAAGTTCAGCAAATAAATAATCCAAAGAACAGACTTGAATGAAATCCAATAAGAACCCAATAGTAGATAATAGCAGAAGATTCCTAATTGAATTCCAAAACTGTACTCGATTATACCCAGAAATCTACTCTTTATTTGTGGTGTATCACTCTTAATTGCTGAAAATTTCTCTAAATTTCTAGAATACAGGCCTTTTTCAGGCTTAATTACAGCCTATTTATAGATGTTATTGGTGAAATTTTGAGGGAGAATTTCAAAAATATTATTACAAGTTCCCTCCCCTTAATTCTTTAATTAATTACAGTTTGGTACCTTATTTCAGCTTTGAAAAGCCTCCCAGCCCTTGCTGGAAGGTTCCAGTGTATTCTTTTTGCTTCTTTTAAGGGTCTATTACTATTGTGCCCTCACTTGCTAAGGATTTTAACAGTTATGCCTTTTTGTTGGGTCTGTTTTACCCTTTGTTTTATGCATTATTGCAGAAATACTAAGCCTGAATGTCTATTTTATCCCTGCAGGCTCTATTAAATCTACAATTATGCCATTTTTATTCCTTTTTATACACCTGTTACTTCTTGTTAATTACCCGACCTGTTAATGGTCTGGGTATTTTGAATTAGTTAGTATTTAACTGCTGGCCATCATTTACATATCATTTAAGACTTGGCCAACTTTTAACCTTAATTCTTTTCAATTTTAACCTTTTTAATTGTCTCAGACTTTAAAATGTAGCCTTTATTACTACTTAGCTTAATTAGATTGAATTGCAGGACTAGCCTGCTTCTATTTAGACTTAAACTTGCAGAATTAGCCACTTTATTATTTAGACTTAGACTTGCAAAATTAGCCATTTTATTATTTAGACTTAGACTTGCAGAATTAGCCACTCCAATGTCTCAGGAATGGCTATATTAATCAAATAGTCTTAAGTCATTTCAATCATAGCCAGATTAGGTTACTTTTCAATATTAGCCAATTAGGTTACTTTCAATACTAGCCAGTTTACTAATCATTTGTTTATTACAGCTATAACCAATATCCTAAAGCACAGTAAGATTGATCATTGTCTAACACATGAATCTACTACAATTATAGCCCACTTATGTCAATTTGCACACATAGCCATAATCATAAATCACTTATCAATTAATCAAAACTCAGAGAGAAATTAGATAATGGTTGAATCTCAATTAACTAATTCATAACTTAAGACTTAGGCATGGTAAACAAATCCAACATAAAGAAGCATACTCACAACAGATTCATATACTGACTTATAGAAAAACCCTAAGAGGCTCAGTATATCAGTTAAGCATAATAAACAAGATAGATGACATAGGCTAGATGATAGAAGCCCTCAAGAAATCAAAAGAGATGAAACATTCAAAACATGCTATAACAGAAGACAAGTAAAAGATGAAACTATCAGAAGATATGTAGAAGATTAAAGTATAGGAAACTTAAAACAGAAAAACCTATGAAAGATTAACTACAGCAAATTACACAAAGAATATGCAAAAAGATTAAACTACAGAAGCAAAGAAGGTAAAATAGACAAATACAATCATGCAGAAGACACAGACGACAGGGGCAAGGACACTTAGCTTAGCAGGATGTGTCTCCTGTGCTTTCCTTATTCTTTCTTTCTTTTTCTTTTCCTTTTTCTTGTTCTTTTTCTTTTCTTTTCTTCTAGTCTTTTCAGACTTCAGAGACTTGAAGTCTTTATTTTTCAGATTTTCTTTAAACAGGTTATTTTCTTGAGTTCTTGTGGTAAAGGGGGTGTTATAGAGGTAAATGGGTGTGTTTTGGGGGTGGGTCTTGTTTGGGAGTTCGCCAGAGATAGGGTTCCAGCGAGCTTATTTTGGATATTCGAGCATTTACAGAGATATTCGAGAGAAACCAACTATGTAGGGTGAAAGATCTCCTCGTAGTGGTTATGCGGTATTAATTTTGGAGGTGGGTTCAAAGTTTGAAGGTTACCAGCAAAGATTCCGGTGACCGGGCTTTTGTCACGACCCAAATCCAGTCGTGATGGCGCCCAACAATCAAGCTAGGCCAGCCAAACAAACGATTTAATTATAACACAATACCAGTCCCCAAATGGACAGCCCAAAAGAATATATGAGTTTAAGAACTCCAATAATATTAATACTGAACGAAAGTACTGACACTCCCAAAGATCCGGAGTCACAAGTCTAGAGCCTCTAACAAAACCCAACAGGAAATAAAGAGTACGACATAGAAGTACTCAAGTCTGAATATAAAATATAACATAACAACTGGAATGAGAGGAGAAGCTAGGCTCTGCGAACGTAGGCAGCTACCTCAGCAACTCGATGTGACACTGCAAATGCTGGAAGATGCCCGTCTACTGATCCTGAGTACCTGAGTCTGCACACAAAAGGTGCAGGGAGTAGGGGTGAGTACTAAGTACTCAGTGAGTAACAAATATATATATGTAGCTGACAGTAAGAAATCCACAAAATACCACATTATGAAGCTACACTACAGTCCGAATCCCCTACGAACTAGCAACAACAGTACCATACAGCTACCACAGAGTAATTCAACAAATACAGATGCAATGCAATGCACATAACTGCTACGGCGTGTAGCCCGATCCAATTTAACGTCGACGGCGCTCACTGGGGGTGTGTACAGACTCCGGAGGGGCTCCTACAGCCCAAGCGCAATACTGCTGCGGCGTGCAGCCCGATCCACATATCAACCACTGCGGCGTGCAGCTCGATCCCATACTCAGTCCACAATAAGCAATTAAGTCACAAAACAATTCATTTTCCTTAATTCCAGTCCTCAATTCATAATTTATGAAAAATACTTTAACTTTATTAAATTTGTAAAAGCCGGTGACTTAGCATTTCAAAAGTGTGATTTCAATTTCCAGGACTGAGATCAGTGATTTAAGCAATTATAGCTATCACATAAATATTGTCCTCTAAGGACGCTACAGATCGGCACAAGGCCCCAAACAAGGCTTACAGCCCACAAATATAGCAAATACAGTGTATTTCCAACACTAGCATCATATCATTCATTCTCGGGATGGACCAAGTCTCAATCCCCAATCACAATCAATCCCGCACCTGCCACGGTGTGCGAGCCACGCCCTATTAGCGTCACAATGTGCTAAGCCGGGGTTTCGAACCCTCAGGCTACAATATACACAAACTACTCACCTCTAGCCGGTCGTAGACTCGTCCGCGATGCCTTTTCCTTTGAATTTCGTCGCCTCGTGTGTAGAATCTAGTCAAATAACAATAATTATATCAAATACGGGTCAAAGAATCATAACCCACTTCAATTCATATGAAATTCGCAAAATTATACTAAGTTGGTAAAACCCGACCCCGGGCCCCACTGCTCGAAAAATTCCGAAATTAGCACCAACGCGATCCTTATCTCGCCACGAGTCCGTGCATATAAAATTTATCGAAATCGGAGTTCAAATGGCCTCCCAAATCCAAAAATCCCGTTTTCAAAACTTAGGCTACATTTCTTCAAGATTTCAACCCAATTTCATGAAGATTGATGTTAATACTACCATAAATTGATGTTTTTGAGTCAAAAATCTTACCTCCGACGAATACCCGATGACTTCTCAGTGATTTCCTCGAGTTTTCTTCTCTCTAGGGCTCAAATGTGTGTTTTGGGGGTGTAAACCCGTAACTCTCTGTTTCTGGACTTAAGTTCACTGCCAGAACAGGTTCTTCTACGCGATCGCGATCTTCCTCACGCGATCGCGATGCTCAAATTCTCGGACTCACGCGATCGCGACTTCCTTCACGCGATCGCGATGCACAGTCACCCTTCCTCACGCGATCGCGTCCTTCACTCCTGCGATCGCGTAGCATAATTTCTCCTGGACCCATTTCTTCTTCTACGCGATCGCGTAGATTTCCCTGCGATCGCGATTAACACCCGTTCAATTCTACGCGATCGCGACTGTTACCCTGCGATCGCGATGCCTTATCTCCCAGCTCTACGCGATCGCATCCCCATCCCCGCGATCGCGGAGAGCAATTGTCTGCTGAGGTTATGACAGCAACCAGATTTTTCTCTTTTCTTTCAAAAATGGTCCGTTCGGACCCCCGAATTCATCCCGAGACTCCCGGGACCCCAACGAAAACCACCAGCATACTCCAAAACATGATACGAACTTATTCCAACCATAAAAACACCATACTAAACATCAAAATCACCAATTAACCACGGATTCAAGCCTAAGTTTTCTTCAAAACTTTCAAAACTAACATTCAATCCAAAACCCGATCAAACGATGTCCGAATGACCTGAAAATTTGCAGACATATCCAAAATCACATAGCGAAGCTACAGAAATTGTCGGAATTCCATTCCGACCCCCGGATCAAAATCTCACCTACCATCCGGTTTTCGCTAAAATTCAACATTCGCCAATTCAAGCTTAAAACTACACCGGACCTCCGAATTCAATTCCGATTGTTCTCCTAAGTCATAAATGATCCCCCGGAACTAGTCGAATCATCAGAATCCGGTTCCAAGCACTCTAACTCAATAGTCAACTCTTGGTTGACTTTTCATATTCAAGCTTTCTTCAAACATGCTATTTGTTTCATTTTCAATCCAAATCACTCCTAACTCACCCGATATATTCTAATACTGATTTAAAAGCATAATATATGTAAATGCAAGGTATCGGGGTGGTAATTCCTGTAACGACGGGCCGGGTCGTTACAGCTTTCAAGAAGATGGAAGTTTTCCTGGTTTTCTTAAGGTTTCTGGGGTGGTTTTGTGTGAGAAAGAAAGAAAGAAAGAGTTTTGGGGTCAGGGGTGACCGAAGACGGCCATGGATGTAGGCCAGTCTCCATGAGAGTGATGACGGAGACGAAGAAGAAGATAGAAGAAGGGCGGTTAGGGTTTGTGTGAGTGTAATGTCTGTTCTATGAATGAGAGACTGAGCTTATATACTCTCTCATGCTTGGGCGATCCTGGCCTTTGGATCACTTTTGATCAACGGCCAGGATCAAAAGTCTTTAGACGCTGTCGTTCGGATTTTAATGAAGATCAATTGGCCTCCATTAGATTATCTTAATTGGACGGCCAGGATTAAATCACCAATACTACGTCATTTGGTTTATTCAATGAGACTCAATATTATCCGTTTGATCAACTATCTGGACGGCCAAGATTTAATTCTTTAAAATGCCGTCGTTTTATTTATTATTTGTACCGGACAAAGTAGTCTCTTTGGACTGATGTATTTTCGGCTTAGATTTTTGGCCCAATTTGTATTTCTTGTGTATTTTGTGTGTATTTAACTATTTAGTTTTTGTATTTTCCTTGTTGTATTTTATTTTTCTCTTTTGTATTCTTTTCAATTATTGCTTCTCTTTTATTTTCCAATTTTTCTAATTTTTCTGGTATTTTTATGACATTTTTGTTATTTTTCTTTAATTTTCCGGTATATTTGTATTTTTTGCTAATTTTCTTTAATTCCTTTATTTTTTTTGTGACATTTTCTAATTAACCTTTCTTTTTTTAATTTTTTGATTTCACATTGTTTCAATCACAAGCACACACTTTATTTCAATTAAGCACATAATTGCAAATCAAAAATCTTATTTATTTTAATATTGAAATTTATTTGCTTAGGAAAAAAATGACGTGCTCACAATCCCCGCCCCTGGCTGGCTGGGTAGGTGGAGTGGTAGCTGGAGCTGGAATGATGGCCTGCTGACCCTGTGAACCATACTGAGGTTGTGAAGTCTGTGGAGGCGCTCCCCTCCCACTCCTGGGGCACTCCCTAACCAGATGGAGAGTATCCCCGCACTCATAAAAAGCCCTGGGAGGACGCGGTGGCTGTGACTAACTGGCCCGCTCCCGCTGGACTGACCCCTGGAGGTACCCCGCGCAGGAGGCGCACTGGAAACTAGGGGAGCATAGTAAGGCTCCTAAGGTGCTGGAGGTGCTGGAGGTCCACCAGCTGCTGGCAATGCTGAATTAACTGGACGACCGGAATAACCCCTGCCAAATCGACCGGCTGCTGCAGTATGGGAACCATAGAAATGACCTGACTCACGAGACCTCTTGACCTCCCTCTCACCTTGCTCCCTAGCGAGCATACCCTCAATCCGTCTGGCAATACTCACCGCCTGCTGATACGGCACATCCATCTCTTGATCTCTAGCCATGCTGGAACGGATAGGCAGAATAAGACCCTCAATAAACCTCCACACTCTCTCCCGGATCGTGGCGACCAAAGTCGGTGCATGTCTGGCCAACCGGGTGTAACTGATGGCATACTCAGATATTGTCATAGAGCCCTGGTGCAACTGCTTAAACTATGCACGCCAAGCATCCCTGAAGATCTGGGGAAAAATCTCCCTCAAAAATATTTCAGAGAATTGTGTCCAAGTCAACGAGGCAGACTCGACTGAACTATCTAACTCATATGTGCGCCACCAATCATAAGCGCCCCTCGAATCTGAAAAGCAGTAAAAGAAACCCCACTAGACTCCACTATACCCATAGTACGGAGGATGCAATGACACTCCTCTAGAAATCCCAAGGCATCATGTGAAGCCAAGCCACTAAACACTAGGGGATCATACTTCTTGAACCTCTCTAACCTACGCTGCTCGTCCTTGGAGGTAGCTGACCCACCTCCGGGTTGTACTGGTGCGGCATGTGGTATAGGAATAACCTCTAGAACCTGCTCCATGAGCACTCACTTCTCAGGAGTGCGGGCTGCGGGAGTCTGGGCCCCTCCCCGACCTGAGATGTGGCTGCAGTGAGAGGAAACAACCCCGCCTGAGCCAGAGTGGTGTACATGCTCATAAACTGAGCCAGAGTCTCCTAGAGTGCTGGAGTCGTAGTAGATGTAATAGGTGTACCAGGTGCCTGTGCTCCAACCTAATCCACCAGCGGTGCCTTAGCGGCAGCGCGCGCGGGTGTTGTGGCTGCACCTAGGATGCGTCTTCGGCCTCTACCCCGACCCCGGCCTTTGGCGGCGGCAGCAGGGGGCGCGGGTGCCTGATCCTTGTGTGTAGCACGTGTCCTTACCATCTGAGAGAGAATAGAAGACAGAAGTTTAGATTTGTTGTCAAAATATCGCACGACAAGGAATTCAAAAGAAATGAAGAGTTTCCTAAACAGTTACATAGCCCCTCATAGATAAATACGGACGTCTCCATATCGATCAGCGAGACTCTAAATAACCGGCCTGTGTCTCGTGACTCCTATGAACCTAGTGCTTTGATACCAACTAGTCACGACCCTAGTTCACCAATCGTGAACCTGTCATGACGGCACCCAATCTTCGCGACTAGGTAAGCCTAATACAATTGCGGAATTTACAACTTTCACGAACTACTAAAATAAGAACGGAATAAAATAGAAAAATATAATAGGTGCCGCTCGGCACATACACTTTACTACAATTTCTAAAATATATAACAACCTAGACCCGGAAATTCACGGGCAAACACAAGCTAAAGAGAGTAAAACTGTGGCTCTATCCACCAAGAGTATCTATACAACCGAAACAAAAGGTAATAACTAGTGTCACTAGGGAAGAATAAAAGAAGACCCTCCGGATCTGCGAACGCAGCATCTCCATACCTCGAGTCTCCTAAAATATCTCCTCGATCACCGGTAGTGTGCCTGATCAGATGGACCTGGATCTGCACACCAAAAAGTGAACAGAAGAGTAGCCTGAATACACCACGGCGGTACTCAGTAAGTGCCAAGCCTAACCTCAATAAGGTAGTGACGAGGAAGGTCAGGGCCCTACCGAGAACAATAATAATAAAAATATAGGACAGTGTAAAGTAGGAGTAAATATGAAATAACAGCAAATAAGATAGAAGCTACAAGTCGTCTACAGTTAAGCTAACAAGGAAAAATTAACGCAACAAGTACAGAATCAATAACACAGGATCTCCGGGAATTGAACCGCAGTCCATTTAACTTAGTAGCTCAGGATCTCCGGGAATTGAACCCGCAGTACTTTATATCCGTATCACAGGAACTTTGGGAAATGAACCTGCAATCCTTTTATATCAGTATCACAGGATCTCCCCGAATTGAACTCGCGATCCTTTTATATCAGTATCACAGGATCTCCAGGAATTGAACCCGTAGTCCTTTTAACTTAGTATCACAGGATCTCCGGGAATTGAACCTGCAGTCCTTTATATCCGTAACCAGGATCTCCAGGAATCGAACCCGCAGTCCATAGAACATAACACAATCAAACAAAAAAGAATACGCATAGAAAAATGAAATATACTGCTACGATTAATAATTTAATTCAAACCCAACATGTTTCACGAAATTCAATTAAGATAAATAGGCATTTAGACAGTTGATCCTATCTAATCATGCTTCTCTAACTAACACATGATAAGTCTTGCAACTAACCAGCCAATTAACAAAGATAACACCGATTGAACAATTCAAGTAAAGTGGATTTTCAACAATTTGCACAACTACTGGCCCGTCACCTCACATACAAGGCATTTAAATCAATACATAATACAACCTAGGGTAAAAGGTCCCTCACACAAGGTTAGACAAGCCACTTACCTCAATTCCGGTACAAACTGCTAAGAAATAGTACCCATGCCACGAGTGTCCGACTCCGAGTGGCCCAAATTTATTCAAACCAATTATATAGTATAAATAACATTGAAAGTAACTAATTACATTGTTAAAATTAAAGCTAAGGTGTGAAAATAGGTAAAATGACCAAAATACCCCTACAGCCATCGACTCAGAATCAAAAAATTTTTACGTTTTCAGAACCCTCGTACTCTCACTAGTCTAACCATATAAAATTTATCAAAATCGGAGTTCATTTTCCTCTTCAAATCATCGATTTTCTATTTTTCTTAGGCTTTAAGCAAAAACCCCAATTTACACTTTAATTCCTCCAATTTTTAGTGATATAGATGAAGATTCTAGGATAAAATCACGTAATTAGACCAAAAAACTTACCTCCAATCGAAATCTAGGTGAAAATCTCTTAATCTCTCATCCCCTAGCTTCAAAACTTGCCCAACAATGGTGAAATAATGAAACCCTCGCGGATGAAATGACTTATAACTGTTCTGCCCGTCCAAATAATGCCTTCATCGCGTTCGCGGCATAGCCCACGCGAACGCGATGGGCAAATTTTTTAAAAACTTAAAATCCTTCTACGCAAACGCGTCCTTCAGCTCACGATCGTGATGCACAATATCCTGGACTCACGCGAACGCGACACTCCCCTTCGCGATCGCGTATAAGAAAATATACTGACCTCCCATTCCTTCTTCACGAACGCGCTACTACTCTCGAATGTGTGCCTCAGTTTCCTTCCTTTACGCGTTCACATCACAGCCTTCGCGAATGCGTAGGCCAAAAACCTCAGACCTTCTTTTCCTTCTACGCGTTTGCGTTCATCACTACGCGAACGCGATGAGATATTTTTCTGCAATTCTATGACAGCAAATCTGATTTGTTCATCATCACGAAATTGTCTGTTTGACCCCCGGAAACACCCCCTAGGCCCCCGGGCCTCAACCAAAACCACCAACCTACTCCAAATCACGATACAAACTTGTTCCAATCATAAAAATACATCATTAAACTCAAAAATCATCAAATCAAGGCGGATTCAAGCCTAAGTTTCAACCAATACTTCCGAAACCTATGTTCCATCAAAAACCCGACCAAATGATGTCTGAAGGACATGAAAATTTGCAGACATACCCAAAATCACCTAACTAAGCCACTGAAATTATCGGAATTCCATTCTAATCCCCGGACCAAAATCTCACTTATCAACCGAATTCCGCCAAAATTTCAACTTTGCCAATTCAAGCCAATTTCTACACCGGACCTCCAAATTACATTCTGAACATGCTCCCAAACCCAAAATTACCTAACGGAACCATCAGATTTCCATTCCGAGGTTGTTTTAACACTGTTCCGAATACGGACCATTTTTCAACTATTAATCTCTCATTTAGGGACTAAGTGTCCCAAAATACTCCGAATTCTAGAACCGAAATCTTTGCAAACCAAAATAGCAGAAATAAAATTAGGGAAAGCAGTTAATTGGGGATCGGGGCGTAAATTTCAAAAATGACCAGTCGGGTCGTTACACTCTCCTAAGTCACAAATCATTCCCCGAAGCTAACCGAACCATCAGAATTCGATTCTGAGCCCTCTAACTCACAAGTCAATGTCCGGTTGACTTTTCCAAACTATTCCTTCATCAAAGAAATTATTTATCTCATTTCCTACCAAACTCGATCTGAATTGACTCAAATTGAGGAAATACATATATTGAAACATCAACAAGCATATAACGGGGAAAACGGGGCGGTAACTCACGTGACGACGGACCGGGTTGTCACATAAAATCACTTACCTCTGTGATACCCACTGATTTTCTCTCTTAAAAATCGCCTCAGAAGCTTCTTCCCATTAAAAAATTAGAAGAAAACTCGACCTGATCATTATATGTATTCCTTGTGAAATTTTAATAAATTTAGGCTTTTGAATCACTCAATTTGACCTTATAATGAAGGAGATATGTATTAAGATTTACGAATAGTGCGAGTTTTTAATACGCCGTCAGAGGCAATTTCGTCATTAACCTGAAATCTGTGCAACCTTGGTAAAATGGCCATAAAATCCTCATACGTTCTCCAAATTTGATAATTCTTTTTGCGACGGGTCCATAATTACGATACAAATCTAATGCTTCATTCAAAACAGTAATCATAGCTCATTAGTTCAATATGATATCATTTATGCTTGAAAAAATAACGTCGGAGCATAAAAAAATGAGCACAACGCAGCCCAAATCTATCTGAAACTCACCTGAGCTCTTCGGGACCGCATACGAACATACTAACACGTCACATATGATAATTCAAACTTAGTTACACTTTCAAAATACCAAAACTAACATCAAAACACCAGATTTATATTCACGGACGGCTCAATGATATTTGTGGCCTAAAGCCAAACTTCAATAAGGGGTCCTAAATTTTTGTTATAGAAGAAAACTCGTAATGTTATTTGAACTTTATTTTTCTAGCTTTTTGAAACGTGAAATTTATTTTAATAAGTGCAACAAGCGCCGCCACGTTGGACATGGAGGAAGCAATCGCAACGCGAGGAAACAAGCAAATAATTTCTTTCATAGTATTTCTTTCAAATGTCTCCTGTTTCAAATGCCTTCCCTTTCCCCGGTATTTCTTTCATGGCTTATTTTTGTGTCATCATAGTAGGTTCTCTGATGACAATGCCACTACTTTTTTGTTGTTCTGTACACTCCTTTCCTTTATTTGACCATTCATCTGATCTGCTCCTGCTTGTTGGCTCAGTTTTGGCACGATCTTATTTGTTATTAGCTCTTTTTCGAGTCACAGTCTTGAATTCCTCTTTATTTTGGTTTCAGTCTTTCCTCCCTGTTTTGTTTTATCCTCTCATCCCTGATTTTATTTCGGCATTGACTTTCCACATGACCTTGCATTTTGCAATACAGACAATAAGAATGCACACCCTCATACTCTATATCAAGCCATACTCCATTCTCACCTCCGTCCATCCTGTTGAAACCTAGCCATATCTGATCCAATTTTGGCTTAAGCAAATCAATCTCCACTGTTATTTTTACAACATTACCTCTGGATTTTGAATATGTGGCTTGATCAGGAGCAATGGCATCCCCCACAGATTGAACCATCCTAGACACAATTCCCCATTTTAACAAGTGCCAAGGCAACTGATGAATAAGAATCCATACCAGCACAATTGGGGTCTCTACTTCAGGTTTAAAGTCAGGTGTCCACAACATAATCTTCATAGGGGTCCCATCAATGTCTACAAACTTCTTGCTTTGAATGTGACTATAATCAACTTCATTAGAAAAATCAATATAGACATGCTGAAAATCAAAATATGCAATCTTTACCGACCCTTTCAGATGATATTGTCTAATAAAAGCCTCCTTAATATCCTCCATTGGAGGCTTTCCCTTATAAAATTTTCCAATTAGGGTGAGTCTACATTCTTTTGCTAGGTTCACGAAGTAATATTCAGCACTGAAAAACACTGCTAGCTTACCTAGATGGATAGCATATTTTATCTCTACTGACTTGACACATTCAGGCATAGATGGTAGCTCTGCTTGGACAGCCGCAGCAAAAGATGGTTTAGATGCTCCTTGAGTCCAAACCCTCGGGGTTGGCCTGGTGGCAATTGACTTGAGCTTTGGGGTTTGCTCCCTTCCAAGGTCTCAAGTTCGTAACTCACCGGGTGCAAATAATTTCTGAGGGCCATCGGACCGGGTAAAACCTGAATTAACCGTGGTGCGAGCCTGTGCACCCCGGGATTAATCGGGTCTCGAAGACTCGAAGACTCGAACACCCGGTGCAAAATCAAAAAATAAAAAAGATGCTCCTTGAGTCCACCTATTAGCCCCAATCTGAGTAGTTTTGTCATCAATAACTGTCCCTTTTGTAGTTGGTATTGGAGGTGGATTAGTGACTTCTTCTATGTTTCCTTTTTCTTGTATGTTTGCTGCAGACTGCTCCTTATTCCTCCTCTCTGGTTTATCAAAGTTGGCTGAAATTTTTTGTTGTGGTGGTATGGTGTGTGAGATAGCAGTGTTGGTTTGGTTTTTGTTTGAGTTGTTGGTACTATGATTTGGGTTATCAGAATTTGCAGTGATTGTTTGATGGCTGTCTTTCAATGTGTCCTTCTCTGTGGTGCTCGTACGTGGCAATGAGGTCGAAATATCAGTAGCTACATAGGCGGTTGTAGGGTCAGATATTGGGGCCGGCGGCGGGTCATTGTGATGTTGTCCGACTAGATCTACTTTAGACATAATTCTTATAGAGAGAGATAGTTAGAGAGGAGGAGGAGTAACTAGAATTGACCCCTTTTTGTTCGGAATACAAAAAGGTACAAATGCTATTTTCCTTAAATCCTATTAATGGATGTTAAGGATAATGTTACAAAGTAAAACAGTATGTTGTTTTATAGTTGGAGCATGGATGATACATTGCAAATTACTCCCTCCATTCACTTTTGCTTGGCAAGTTTTGACTTTTCATGTCCCTTAAGAAATAATAAATGAAATGTATAATTTACCATGATACTCATATTAATTGATGCATATTTTATTGGATTTGAGAAATGAAATAAGTAATAAATACTATGGGTATAACAGGATTTTTTTTAATCTGTAGATATGCGTAGAGTGACAAGTAAAAATGAAATTTTTTTTTTTAGTATACATGTCAAGTAAAAGTGGACGGATGGAGTAGTTAGCAGAGAAGAGAGGACTCTAGAGAATAGAGTTTTGGGGTGTTCGGTTTGTTCAAAACCCTTATTGAAAATTAATTAAGTAGGTACATGTGGTAATTAAATTGCGGGGAACCAAGCTTTGATCTCCAATTAAGATAATGCAAATATACATGTTTCTTTCTTTTTATCTTTTTTGCTTTTGGTGATATATATATATTTATTGATTAGCAAGAAGATCACCCAAAGAAATAAAGGGAAAAAAAGAGGAATGAAAGAATGAAGCTACATTAACTATTAAAAAAAGAAAAGGAAATTACTATGTTTTGTTTGTTCTTTGATCATACGTGTTTCTTGAATATTGAACTTGTTGGTTTTAATTTAAATGGAGTGAAGTTTTTCCCTTTTCTTTTGTTCTTCTGTTTGGGGGGTTGGGGGGTTTGGGCCTTTTGGAGTAGGAGGAATAAGGGTGATCAACTCATCTATGGTCTTTTAGTTTGAGGAACATGATTTTCTTGGCTCTTGCTGAGAGTGAAAGCAATCTTGGATTGGTGTAACCTTTAGAATTCTTTTCTTTGAGCTAGTAAAACTCTGACTTTCATTCTCTGATTGCTTGCTAGAGCTTCTGCTATATAGTTGTGGAACTTGTATATCTTTTGTATTCTGAAGATACTTTCCAGTCCAAAGTTCTTATAGAACTTTGTTAATCATTTTGATATAGGTGCCGCAATATCAAAGCTCTTCCAGGGGCCAATCGGTTGATTAACCATTTGAGGGGTCATGGTGTACCCATGGCATTGGCTTCAAATTCTTCTCGGTCTAACATAGAGACCAAATTTTTCATCATCAGGGTACGATTTTAAAATCTAGTTAGAGATGTATTTCTTCCCTTGTGAAGGTATTTGTGGCAGTCAGCATGTAAGATAGCATTTATGCTTGGTGCTTTGATTGGGATATTCTTCATTATTTTCAGGATGGAAAGAATCGTTCTCAACCATTGTTGGAGGAGACGAAGTGAAATCTGGAAGGCCATCTCCGGAAATGTAAAACTGGATGAATTGTTTATGTTTGTCCTTCTCATTTCATAATCTGGTATTATGGATGTAGAATTAACTCTTGTATATCTTCTTCTGGAAGATTTCTTGAAGCAGCTAAAAGACTCAACATGGATCCATCCAGCTTTCTTGTCATTGAAGATTCAATGTGAGTTTTTATCTTCAAAGATTATGTCGCGATATATCCTATCAGAAGCATAGGAGCACGTTAGAAAATCTAACTATTGGTCAAAAGAAGGAAGAAAAAGAAGGGTATTAGAGGGGTGGTTTTTCTCCTTTGAAGACATTGAGGGTTTTGTTTGAGTTTATCACACAGCTCAAATTTACACATGTTAAGATGGATATCAGCATAGGACTGACTAACTTTAGCTACTAACTTCTGACATCATAATTTATAATTTCTATAGTTATTAGTTTTATTTTTTTATTTCATGGATAATGAGGTTTAAAATTCCTTGTCATCGCTTTTGCATTTTCTAGGCTGAAATATGGCTCTTCACTCTCTGAAGTCCATATTAGTTTTGAATTGGATGTATATTGTTTATCTCATAACTTGGTGAAAGTTAACTCGACCAGATACCTATGTTAGACCAGGTTTTACTGCTGGTAAGGCTGCTGGCATGGCAGTTGTTGTTGTACCATCTCTTGCAAAGCAGTCTCATCTTTATACTTCCGCTGATGAAGTGATCAGTTCTCTTCTAGATTTGCAAATAGAAAAGTGGGGATTACCTGCATTTCAAGATAGTAAGTCTTTATGACTGCTTTACTTGTATGGAGTGTACTTGATTTCTCTTTCAATTTTTGACTGGAAGCATATGCAGGAATAGAAGGTACTTTGCCCTTAGAACCTTGGTATATAGGTGGTCCTGTCATAAAGGGATTTGAGCGCGGCTCAAAGGTTCTTGGGATCCCCACAGGTATACTTGTCATTATTCCTTCTGCTGAATGGCTAATATAAATGCTTGACTCAGTGATGTATTCGCTTGAAGTGGCTGTTAGAATTTCTCATAAATTTGTTATTGGAATTTTAGTTTCTTGTGAACCTATCATATCAGAGATTCTGATTTTATGTCAACGTGTTATTTGCATTCGAACATCTACAATTGTTAGAGGGGCTTGAAAGATTATTTTCTTGCATGGTATCGCCTAACGGTTTGATGTTTTTTTTCTATTCTTATGGTACAAATATTTTTTCAGCTAATTTATCCCCAGAAGGTTATTCAGCCATTCTTTCAGAACATCCAGCGGGTGTATATTTTGGATGGGCAGGATTATCAGCTCGTGGTGTTTACAAGATGGTCATGAGCATTGGTTGGAATCCATATTTTAATAACACAGAGAAAACTATAGTAAGTGTGTCGTGACTCGTGACATATGCTTCTTGCTTATTCTTTAGTTGTTGTGGGCTATATACGGCCGGAGGTATTGTGGCCTAGTTACTCTTATTTTTCTTTTTTCTTTCTGAAAGCACTTGTTCATATTACCGACTATTTGCAATAATACAGGCCAACTTTTCATCACTTGAAGCCTTGATAGCTAAGATTCACGAGGACAGGAAGATTGCAGAAAGAGCTCTCGAACTTACTCAATACTCGAAGTACAAGGACGATCCATACCTTAAAATCTCTTTGCATCAGGACAATGTTGAAGTTTGACAAACAAATTTTGACAACAGTAGTCTCACATCGGTAGGAAGAAGATTTTGGGGGGATTTTCCCCCTATAAAAGAAGGTCTAATGTTTATAATTTATACACACCTCTCATTTGCCTTCTTATCTTCTTAAGGCATTTGTATCTTCTCTCTTTAGTATTATTTCACTTGTATTTTGGAGTGGAATAAAATATTGGTTGTGTCCGAGGAGTAGGCAAAATTAGTCGAACCTCGTAAATTCTAGTGTTCTTTATATTGTTGCTTTATTGTCTTATTTATTATTTGGTGGCTGCCATAATTTTTGGTATAGTAGTTGTGACTCATTCACACTATATACATTTGGTTTCCGCAACAATTGGTATCAGAGCCAAGGTATTATCTCGGTATGCTCTGTGGTTGCAGCGTAGTCTGATCTTCCACATCAGAAAAGATTTATCTTGGTAACTGAGTCAATGTTCTGTCTCAGTATGCTCTGTGATTGCAGCTTAGTCCGATCTTCCACATCGGAAAGAAAATAATCTTGATTTGTGTCGTCAGCTATTAAATAATATTTATGACAAAGATGGGAGACAATAAACAAGAAGAATCTACATCAAGTGTCAGCAATATGTCATCATTGGCATCTTCTCTTTTGACAAGAATTGTGTCAAATGCAAAATTTGCGGTAGAAATTTTTTACGGGTCCGGACATTTTGGGATGTGGCAAGGCGAGGTTCTAGATGTCCTTTTTCAACAAGGGCTAGATCTTGCTATTGAAGAAAAGAGACCGGATGGTATTGGAGAAGAAGATTGGAGAATTATCAACCGTGTTGCTTGCGGTACCATTCGATCCTACCTTGCTAGAGAGCAGAAATATCCATACACAAAGGAAACTTCTGCAAGTAAATTATGGAAAGCACTGGAGGATAAATTTTTGAAGAAAAACGGTCAAAATAAATTGTACATGAAGAAGAGACTGTTTCACTTCACCTATGTTCCTGGTACCACGATGAATGAACATATCACCAGCTTCAATAAGTTGGTCACGGATTTGCAAAATATGGATACAACTTATGATGATGGTGACTTGGCCTTGATGTTGTTGGCATCACTTCCTGACGAGTACGAGCACCTTGAAACTACTCTACTCCATGGAAATGACGAAGTTTCTCTCAGAGAAGTTTGTTCGGCTTTGTACAGCTATGAACAAAGAAAGCGAGAAAAACAGAAGGGCGGAGAAGGAGAAGCACTGTTCGTGAGGGGTCGTCCTCAAAATCAAACGAGGACAAGGAAGGGAAGATCTAAGTCAAGATCTAAACCCAGCAAAGATGAATGTGCCTTTTGTCGAGAAAAGGGGCACTGGAAGAAAGATTGTCCGAAGTTGAATAATAAGGCCAATCATAACAATGGAAAGATCATTATGGATTCAAATGTAGCTGATTGTGATGATTCGGATTTCTCATTAGTTACAACTGAGCCGTCAACGTCATCGGACATATGGTTGATGGACTCGGCTTGTAGCTATCATATGTGTCCCAACAGGGATTGGTTTGTAGACTTTCAAGAAGGAGAATATGGAGTCGTCCAAATAGCGGATAACAGCCCTCTTACCTCATATGGAATTGGTTCAATACGATTAAGGAACCATGATGGAATGATCAGAACATTAACAGATGTTCGATATGTACCGGGTTTGAAGAAAAATCTCATCTCCGTGGGAGCCCTGGAATCAAAAGGGTTCAAAATTATTGCAGAAAATGGAGTGATGAGAGTATGCTCCGGTGCACTAGTGGTAATGAAGGCCAATCGGAAAAACAATAACATGTTTCGTTATCTCGGTAGTACAGTTATTGGGACAGCGACAGTGACGTCCAGTGACAACAAAGAGGCAGAAGCAACCAGGCTGTGGCACATGCGCTTGGGACATGCTGGAGGAAAATCCTTGAAAACTCTATCAGATCAAAGATTGTTGAAAGGGTTAAAGGCTTGCAATTTGGAGTTTTGCGAGCATTGTGTCAAAGGGAAACAGACAAGGGTTAAATTTGGTACAGCAATCCATAATACTAAAGGAATTTTGGATTATGTACACGCTAACGTTTGGGGTCCTTCCAAAACACCTTCATTGGGTGGGAAGCACTATTTGGTGACCTTTGTTGATGATTTTTCCCGAACAGTATGGGTGTATGCAATGAAGAGCAAAGATGAAGTGCTGGGAATTTTTCTCAAATGGAAGACGATGGTGGATAATCAAACGGGCAGAAGGATCAAGTGTATTCGCACAGACAATGGAGGTGAATACAAAAATGATCATTTCAATAAGGTCTGTGAAAATGATGGCATCGTCCGACACTTCACTGTCAGACATACACCACAACAGAATGGAGTGGCAGAACGCATGAACCGAACCTTGCTGGAGAAGGTAGGTGTATGTTGTCCAATGCTGGCTTGGGCAAAGAATTTTGGGCTGAGGCAATTACATATGCATGCCACCTCATTAATCGCTTACCATCTGTTGCTATTGATGGCAAGACACCATTTGAAAAATGGTATGGAAAGCCTGCTGTAGATTACGACTCTTTGCACGTATTTGGCTCAACTGCATATTATCATGTGACAAAGTCAAAATTGGATCCAAGGGCAAAGAAGGCTATTTTTATGGGGATTACTTCTGGAGTCAAAGGATACCGCTTATGGTGTCCTATGACAAAGAAAGTAATATTCAGCAGGGATGTTACCTTCGATGAATCTACTATGGTAAACAAGGTAACAAATATAAATACCAAACAAGATGATGGTGCTTCTAAGCAGGTGGAGTTTGAGGGAAAATTTATTTTTCCTACACAAGAAGCAAAAGAGGAAACAAATAAAGATTATCCTCTAGAAGGAGAGCCAGTAGAGGAGATTCCAACCCAGGAATCTCAACAACAACTTGAATCAATAGTAACCAGCAGGCCAAAAAGGAAAATAACGAAACATGTTCGTCTCATAGAGACAGTTGCTTGTGCAACCGCAATTGTAGCTGATGATGTTCCTACCACTTATAAAGATGCAGTCCAAAGTTCAGGAGAAGATAAGTGGGGGATTGCCATGAATGATGAATTACAGTTCCTTCATCAGAATCATACATGGAGATTGGCCAATCTCCCGAAGGGAAAGAAAGCAATTGGGTGCAAATGGGTATTTGCAAAGAATGAAGGATTTCCTAACCAAGTAGATGTTCGCTACAAAGCAAGATTGGTGGCCAAAGGATATGCTCAAAAGGAGGGAATTGATTACAATGAAGTATTTTCTCCAGTTGTAAAACATTCCTCCATTCGAATTATGTTGGCTTTGGTAGCACAGTTGGATTTAGAACTAGTTCAGATGGATGTAAAAACTGCGTTTTTACATGGAAACTTGGAGGAGGAAATCTACATGACTCAGCCAGAAGGATTCAAAGTTGCTAGTAAGGAAAATATGGTGTGCGAACTTGAAAAATCATTGTACGGATTGAAACAATCTTCTAGACAATAGTACAAGCGATTTGACAAGTTTATGTTATAGCAAGGGTACAAGAGAAGCAAATACGATCATTGTGTGTATTTGTGCAGGCTTAAAAATAGTTCCTTTATATATCTTCTCCTATATGTTGATGATATGTTGATAGCTTCCAAGAATTCGGAAGAAATTGATAAGTTGAAGATTCAACTGAAGAAGAAGTTCGAGATGAAGGATCTGGGTGAGGCGAAGAAAATTTTTGGCATGGAGATAATAAGAGATAGACATTCAAAGAAACTCTGTTTATCTCAGAAAGAATATTTGAAGAGAGTACTACTACGTTTTGGCATAGATGACAAGACTAATCCAGTTAGTACTCCACTTGCTCCCCATTTTAAGCTAAGTACTACTATGTCGCCAGTGGATGAAGTTGAACGAGAGTATATGTCAAAGGTACCATACGCAAATGTTGTTAGTAGCTTGATATATGCAATGGTCTGTACGAGACCTGACATTTCACAAGCTGTTGGAGTTATTAGCAGATATATGCATAATCCAGAAAAGGAGCATTGGCAAGCTGTGAAGTGGATTCTACGGTATATTCATAATACTGTAGATGTAGGGTTAGTTTTTGAGCAGGAAGGCAATCAGTCTGTAGTTGGATATTGTGACTCAGATTTTGTGGGTGATCTGGACAAACGAAGATCAACTACTGGTTATGTGTTTACTTTTGCAAAGGCACTAGTTAGTAGGAAGTCTACTTTGCAGTCAACAGTTGCTTTGTCTACAACAGAGGCAGAGTACATGGCTATTTATACAAGAGGCTGTGAAGGAGGCAATTTGGCTTCAAGGATTGCTAAAGGAGCTTGGTGTTGAACAAAAAGGTATCACAATTTTTTGTGATAGTCAAAGTGCTATTCAATTAGCGAAGAACCAAGTTTATCATGCAAGGATGAAGCACATTAATGTTCGGTATCATTTCGTACGAGAAATCATAGAAGAAGGTGGAGTCACGGTGAAGAAAGTTCATACTACAGAGAATCCTGCTGATATGCTAACAAAGGTGGTGACTACAATCAAGTTTCAACATTGTTTGAATTTGATCAACATTGTTGAACATTGAAGATTGAAGATGAAGACACAACCAAAATTTGTTATAGAGAGAAAATTGAAGATGTGAAATTTTTGTCAAGGTGGAGATTTGTTGAAGTTTGACAAACAAATTTTGACAACAGTAGTCCCACATCGGTGGGAAGAAGATTTGGGGGGGATTTTCCCCTATAAAAGAAGGCCTAATGTTTAGGATTTATACACACCTCTCATTTGCCTTCTTATCTTCTTAAGGCATTTGTATCTTCTCTCTTTAGTATTATTTCACTTGTATTTTGGAGTGGAATAAAATATTGGTTGTGTCCGAGGAGTAGGCAAAATTAGCCGAACCTCGTAAATTTTAGTGTTCTTTATATTGTTGCTTTATTGTCTTATTTATTATTTGGTGGCTGCCATAATTTTTGGTATAGTAGTTGTGACTCATTCACACTATATACATTTGGTTTCCGCAACACACAATTGATCATTGAAGATTGTTGAAATTCATTGTTGTTTCTGATTGGAATTGCATCTACCCTGTTTCCTGGTGCAGTCAGAATTATAGCAGAAGAATTTCCGTCAATTGCATGGAATTCTATATACAAAAAAAATGTAATAATTGAAGTTATAACTATTCAGAATAATAGTAGTAGTGTTTATAAAGTGGGTTAAGTATTGTCGATGCTTAAGGGTTGAAGTGTTGTATCCTTGTATCCTTGGACTGAGAAGTTCAAGTTCTGGTGTCATCTAAGTGTCCATTTGGTTCACAAAATAGACTTACTAATGTAATTTTCTTGATTTCTGCTTATGACAGAAGTACTTGTGATTTTTCATTTTGAAGAAATGAGTGGGCTTCACATTGAGGCATTGCATTCTTTCCTTTTAGACACAGGTAAAACTGTTGGGAAGTATTCTTGGTTAGTTGATATAACTTTTTAATAATTTGTAACATGGAATATTATCTCTTGAGACATGGCTGACGAAAGATAGTAAACAACTAAACAAGTTACCTAAGTAGACTTTGGTACTAGAAATAATGCAATTGAGACTCCTAAGGGAAATCTCATTAACTCTCTATGATCAGAAATTGGATAGTGCGAAATTTGACAAACAGGGTTTTTTTTTTTTTTTAAAATAAGAAAAAAAAAGTAATTGAATAATATGTTTGATTATTCAAACCTATCTCCATGGACAGAATAATAAATTTGCTAAGATGAATTCAAAAGAGAGTAAGCATATTGGGGGGGGGGGGAATTCAAGAGAATATTCACAATATTTACCAAAAAAGAAACTTGTTCTTACAAAATATACAAAGAAGGGCTCTATTTCTTCTATAACTCTTGCAAAGCACTTAATTGAATGACGGTCAATACGGCGAGTCAAAATTATGTAAGATTAAGTTTAAATTTTTAGCTGACATAACAGAGACAATTTTTTTTTTTCATACGTCTAAATCGTGACGAAAAGAATTGTATTAATGAGAGAAAGCACGTGCTAGTAAAATAGTCAAAGAGATTTAGCAGCTAAAAATTGGAACTACTAATAAAAAGATAATAGAGATGCGCGTTAGACCACTTTCAGTAGCGGATCTATAATGAAGCTTATGGGTGGTTAAGCACCAATATCCAACATTTAAATTCTTTGAGTTTAACCTTTAAAATTTGTAGCATTTAACTTATTATATTTTTAAAGTTAATTCGTATCTATTATTTATTGTAATTTTAGTAGACTATTCCATATAAAGTTATATTCGCGTCGAAATTATAGGTTCAATTGAACCATCACCTTAATGCTACATAGTACATATGGCCTTGCCTATTGTGTTTATCGAAGCTGTATATTTTTATGTTGGAAACTAGTACTAATATACAAAAATATTGATTGAACACCCATCATAGAAAGTACTACTTTGCAGCTTGTTTGGATGGTTGTTACCTGTTATATCGTATTGTATTGTTATCTCAAAACAATATTTATTTTTATTTTTTAGTTAAAATTGATTATATTATATTGTTAAATCCATTGTTTCAGAATAATAAAAAGTCACATTTTTTAAAATTTATGCCCTAACTTATTACACCATAATTCTATGTTAACCATAACTTCTTTTTCTTTGTTTTAACTACAAATCTCTAACATATAACTCATTTTGTCTTCGTCCCTTTTTTTTTTTGCCAACTCCAACATCAAAGGTAAAAAAGAATAGGTTTTGCCTTTTTTTTTCCTTTCTTTTTTCTCCTAATTTGATTTTTACTCCAATTCTAATTACTTTAGTCTACAATTAGTTGCATACTATTGCCTATTTTCAAGTGTGTGACGACTCGACTCGTCATCTCATGAGTTACCACTCTGATTTTCCCATTTTCAGCTTCCTTATGCTTCATTATCCATATCTTGTTTAATCGAGTTGATTTGAAGTGATTTTAATAAGAAATGAGACACTTAGCCTCTTTTAAGAAGTCTTAAGTTGGAAAAGTCAATCAAACGTTGACTTATGAGTTAGAGGGCTCGGATGTGAATTTCGATGGTTCGGTTAGCTCTGGGAGATGATTTTTGACTTAGGAGTGTGAACAGAAGTGGTTTTGGAGATCAGGTGTAAAATTAGGCTTGAATTGGCGAAGTTAGTATTTTGGCGAATTCTAGTTGATAGGCGAGATTTTGATATAGGGGTCGGAATGAAATTCCAAGAGTTGCAGTAGCTGCGTTATGTTAGTTGGGATGTGCGTGCAAAGTTTCAGATCATTCGAACGAGGTTTGGTAGACATTTTTATTGAAAATGTGTTTTTAGAGTTTTTGAAAATTTTAAGGTTGAATCCGACGAAAATTTTGTGTTTTGATGTTGTTTAGAGCGTTCCGAAGATTGGAACAAGTTTGAAGATGTTGTAGGATTAGTTGGCATGTTTGGTTGAGGTCCCCGGGGGCCTCGGGTGAGTTTGGGGGTAATTTCGGATTATTTTTAGGCCATTTTAACTGCTGGTTTTTGGCGACAGCAGTGTTCTATGCGATCGCGGGGAATAGGTCGTGATCACAGTGAGTAAAATGTGAGAAACGTGCCAATGAATTGCGATCGCGGAAAGCCTTTCCCGATCGCGGAGAAGAAATATTCTGTTGCATTGATCCCACTTCGGAAGCTTATATCTCACAATCTATAAGGAATTTGGAGATGATCCAACAGTGAAACTTTGTCTCTAGTTTTCAGAAATGTAAATTAATGGGAATTTGAAATTTTCTACAAAAGGTTATGGTGGTTACGCTATAGGCTGCCCGGGAAGATCTCTAATACACAAGGATGAATTTGAAAGCTTATAACTCTCAATGTATAAGGATTCAGGAAATGAGCAATATATAAAATTATAGCCCTATGTGTCTAATTTTTAGAACATCAAACCATTTGTAATTTGGAGTTGTGTGCAAAATGTTATGACAGTTATATTGGAGGCTGTCCGGAAGAGCTGGGAACTGTTCAGTGCGATCGTGAAACATTGACCGAGATCACGAAGAGTAAATTTTGGGCTGGAAAAATTATTCTCCGTGATCGCAAAGCATTTTCCACGATCACAAAGAGTAAATACCTGGGCAGAATATTTTAAACACGCTAGTCGCGATTTTGGGGCTCATTTACTACATTGTTGGTCTTTTTGAGAGCTTTTTGAAGGAAATTGAAGAGGGATTCAACGAGAATCGATTGAAGGTAAGATTTTTGAGCTTAAAAATCATTTTTATTGTGAAATTGGTCTATAAATTTATGGAAATTAAGCCAAAAATTGATGAACTAGGGCATGAATTTTTGATATTTCAAATTGGAATTTGATGGGTCATTTGAGCTCGGATTTGAGAGTTCTTAGTATGTATGAACTCGTGAGAAGAATCCACTAATGTTATAAATTTTTGATTTTCGAGAAGTAGGCCTGAGGCTCGAGTTTTGCTAATTTTGAGATTCTTAATATTTTTCAATTGTTTTTGATTGAGTATTATTCTTTTAGCATATTATGATGTATTCGCTCTAACATTGGTTAGATTCGACGAGCGTGGAGGCGGTTTAAAGGGCAAAGGCCTCGCGAGCTAGAGATTTCACCGGTTCGAGGTGAGTAATAATCGTAAATGATATCTTGAGAGTCTGAAACACCGAATATGCACATCGTAGTGCTATATTAAAGTGACTTGCACGCCGGGTAGCGAGCGTGGGGTAGGGCACCATTGGGGATTGTGACTTGGTCCGTCCTGATTGTTGATTTTACCGCGTATTTGACTGAAACTTATTTGATATTATCATGATTTGGGCTGATTGCCATATTTGGGCTTCATGCCAATTATTTGAACCTTTCGGGAATTTTTATCACTCTTTCCTCACTATTTGATATACTACTTGAACTCGGTCCTGTTGATTATATTGTTTTTGCAAACTTAGCCGTTTTAATCAATTTTGAGACTTTAATGATATTTCACTCTTGTCTGGGCTGAGAACCATTGTTTTATTGATGTCCGATGGGCTTATGATATTTTCTGGACTGAATGAAGCTTTCAGACCTTGAGCGTGAGGTGAGGAGGCTTCCAGGCCTCGAGTGATATGTGAGGAGGCTTTCAGGCCTCGAGTGATATGTGAGGAGGCTTTCAGGCCTTGAGCGATATGTGAAGAGGCTTTCAGGCCTCGAGTGTATTGTGAGAAGGCTTTCAGGCCACATGTTGATATGTACAGGCTTTCAGGCCTTATGATGATATAGCGCTTGGACTGTAGGATCCCCTCCGGAGTCTGCACCCCCATAGTGATCGCGGGTACCTATATGATGTGATACTGAGCCCGAGGGGCTGATACTGTTTTGGGTGATGTGATATTGTGCCCGAGGGGCTGATATTGTTCGGAGTGATGTGATATTGTACTCGAGGGGCTGATATTGTTTTGAGTGATGTAATACTGTGCCCGAGAGGCTGATACTGTGTTGAGCGATTGATATGGAGCTCGAAGGGATGCTACTGTTTTGAGATGTGCCTGAGGGGCAAACTTTGATGTGCTTATCTTGCATATTTACTTGTCTTTTTACCTATTATACTGTGGTACTTGTGCCCGAGGGCGGATTTTCTGTGCCTATCAGCACTAACTGTTTTGAAATCATTTTCGTAATTATTGAAAAGATCATTTTCAAAAGAGATTTAAACTGAGCCAAGGTATTTCTAAAGATTTCACAAATTTCACAATTTTTCTCAAAAAATTGTACTCGGCTTCTATACAGCATTTTGTTTGCTTTACGTGATTTCTTGCTGCTAGTTATTATTTACCTTTATTACTCACTGAGTTAGAGTACTCACTTTACTCCTTGCACCTCACATGCAGTTGCAAGTATTTGTTTATCCGATAGCGGGTATTGGCTGCATGGACGCAGAGTTGTAGAGGTTTTAGTGAGGTGACTGCCAGTGTTCGCAACACCACTATCTTTCTATGTTATTCATTATTCTTGTTCAGTGTATTTCTAGACTGTAAAGTGGAGATTTTATTCTTATAGATGCTCGTAACTTGTGACACCCCGATTAGGGTTGTATTGGGTTGTAAATCTGTTAATTAATATCATTAATTCCTATCTTGTCGTTCATTTGTGTTTAACTATTTTAAAGAGTCGAGTTGGGTTAGTTGGCTGGCTTTGTCTTCACGAGAAGTGCCATAACGACTGATGCTGGGTTTGGGTCGTGACAAGTTGGTATCAGAGCCTAGGTTACTAGGTCTCACGAGTCATGAGCAGGTTTAGTAGAGTCTCATGGATCGGTACAGAGACATTTGTATTTATCCTCGAGAGGCTGCAGAACTTTTAGGAAAACTTCATATTCTTGGAATTCTTATCGTGCGTCCTTGATTCATCTTTAAAGAAACTCTTGAAATTCCTTCCATATGTTTGTATGCGCACATGAACGCTCAGTATCAGATGTGCCTTGATAGCTTGTGATTCCCCGATCGAGGGGCGAGATGTAATCCCCGTAAGCATATATTGGGCCAGTCTGGAGGACTTGAGGTCGGATCTGTGCCTATAGCTGTGTGAGTGAGTGGTTTGAACTTATATGTTCGATATTGTCCCTATTAGCCAGAATGGCAGCTGGATATCCATGTGATGAATATGTTAGTACCTCCAGATGTATCTATATGACTTAGTAGTGACGAAGAAGCCTGCTGGATAATAGATGAACTGTTAGGTGTTCGATTCCTATAGTGATTTGATGTGTAGCCCCCGGTTATGGTCGCGTGGGGAATATTTTTGTGTCTCCTAGTTGGGGAGTGAAGTGCATTACATGTGGCGGTATGAGTTCGGACCCAGGAAGATTAAATGACTGTGTAAGGTGTACGATGGTGGAAGGTATGTAGAAATGCTAAATTGAGGCGAAGTAGGTGGGTTATCTCCAGCGGAGTGTTCTTAAGTGGTATGATCCTTATGTGTATGTTAGAAGATCTCATGTGTAATTGAAGGGTACGTGTTGAAATTTAAAATTTTGGTTCACTTAAGAGAGTGGACTCAACTGATGTAGAGGTGAATGCGATATTTTTAGAGGATTACAGTACTAGATGATCTGTGATTTCACAAACTTGTAAATGATTTGAGTTTAATCTCACTATGGTATTGTGGCATCACTAGAGTAAAAGTTTTATGGGTTAATGAGTATGTCCTGATATATGGCTTCGAGCCAAGTTAGGGAGGTTATTGTTGATTAGCTGATTGCACGGCTAGGTGCTATGTTGGTTCCAGTTTGAGGTGTGCAAGTGAATTAGCTATGACTTGCGGAAATTAAGACGAGGAATAGCTCATGTAAAGGAAAATGTTGGGAAAGGTTATATTATGCCTCATAGAGTATGAGAATCACGTAATGTCTAGAGTGTTATTGGCAAAGGATGCTCGATGTATAGAGCATAAAGTTGCTCTGTTGTATTGGGATGAAGACATCATCTTGCGGTATCGGAGTGACAATGGGGCACGGGTGGTTCTGTCCGTCAGGTCAGGTGATTTGCATTTTAAATAAGAGAGAATGACTCTCGAGAATGGTTTTAATGTGTTCAGGATTCTACATGTAACAATCAGGTGTCTTAAGGTTGTGTATGTGGTTAGAGACTGTGTTTTCATTGGAAAAGTCAAGACTTGTGGTATTTTTTTGTTAATTATGTGACTATATGTATCAGTATCTGGAAAGAAAAGGTAACAGATCTAGATTCGCAGGAAGTTCTTCAGAGTGAAGTATTTTGGAATGTGGCGTATCTAGGAATATTTGAGAGAGTATTCAGTGGCTTATGGGTCTCGTATGGTAAGCCTGGGTTGAGGTATTATAGTGCTACAACAAGAGTAAATTTCAAGTTGAAGATAAATCACAAAGAAATTTAGATAGATGGAGTAGCTTGATAGTAGACCGGATCGGTATAGTAAGGATATATTTAACTCTTTGTGTGTGTTCGAGCCAATGAGTTCTTACAGGTATTTTGTAGCAATGCTATTGGGTTTTGATGGTTTCTTAGCTTGGTCGAGTTATAATGATTCAGTCCTGGCCCACCTGATTTGTGCAAAGGGAATTCGGAGAGTACCTGATGATCACTACTACGGTTTGGAGATGTATATTTTCTATAGGCATGCGGAGCATGGGATGTATAGTGATTTTTCTTCTAGATGGGATCAATGGAAAGTTCTTGACTAGTTGAGTACGTAGATGTCTATGGCTCGGAAGGGAGATGAAGCTCTGATGTTATACTAGGATGGTATGGTATGTGTGATATATGTTGGAGGATCGAGATTATCGTGTGTAAGGTTCAGTTCAGTTCTGGAAGGGAGTTCATAAAACTCTTAGGCAGCGGGTAGCCTGAAATAATTAAGGAAATGGTACTGCTAATTGGAAATGATTTGACAAGATTATATGTTTCAGAAAAAAGGCAATATGATTAAGTTAATGGCATTTGGTAGTAGTGCGGCCCTTTCAAGATAGATCGACTGTTGATATTTGATTTTGCTTGGTGGCCTAGAAGAATTTTAGAGTATCTCTCATGATGTGACTGGGTACTAGTGGTGAGTTATATAAGAGAGTAGCGGAATTGGGATTAGATATGGTAATTCATTTGTTTTATGGACTTGGAGACTGGAGTTCTCATATACATGTTAGCTTGCGATTGTGGATGGGAAAATGTGGGTAAGTTAGTCAGATAATAGTATGTGCTATGATCCAGTCAGTGTGGACCTTCGAATGATTATTTATCTATTGTGTAACTGGAGTTGATGTGTGGTCCATTGGTAGACCTATATGGATATGTGTCCAGCATCGAGACAATTTTGTTGACTTAGAGTTGTTGTTGCGAAGGATGTGTTGATTCGGTTGTTTTGAACTATTAGTAATTGGGGAATCTATGAGTTACCTTCCTGTGTTGTGAGACATTACATTTGTTGGTTACAAGCACCTATGGTGCGGTTCTATTAGGGTTTCACAGTGGAAGTCGAGCGGAAAGAATAATTGGGTGTTGCTCGGTGAGTGGCATATCGGTTATGTCCTATCGAGTTTGCGTGGTTTATCTGACTTGTTTCACCATGGTTGTAAAGATTCGCTTTGGTTCCAAACATCAAATTGTGTGTGGTTGTCAATTTCGAGCATAGTGACGTAAGGTGTCTCATGTGGAGCATTATTTGGATAGGATCGTGCATTGCAACGAAGCTATGTGGAGATATGACCTTGCAGGTTAGATTCGCGTGTTCTATTATATGACAGGAGACGGGTTCTCAGCCTTGCATTGTGGTGGTACTGGAGAGCTTGAGGTCCAAATATTTCATTTGAGTCATTTTCATGAATTGAGTATGTTCGGACTGTTTCTTATTGGTGCGCGTATTGTGCGAGTTGTGGCTTAGTCCTGTATTAGTGTGTAATATCACCGGAGTAGTGTGTTGATTAGATGAGATTGTTGGGATCTTTAATGAGTATTAGCATATTCGATTTCAGTGTGTTGGAAGGATAATATCGAGCTTCAACTCAGAAATTTGATATAGTATTTGCCAAAGGAGAAGTGGTTCCATGAATAGTTGATCCGAGAAATGGTGATTGCTTACTGCGCATTTTAGTTATCAGTTCTAGTATATGTAAAAGTATTCGAAAGAAACTTTAGTTTTTTAGAGGTTTTTACCAGTATTCAGGCCTTGTGTGCAGGTGTCGTTAATGGGAGTTATCACTACGAGCCTTTGAGTCATGTGTTACGTCATGTAATTGCACCTGAGGTTGCAAGTATGGGTTATTGCACCTTGTTCGGACTTATTCATAGTATAAATTTGGGATTCTGATCATATGAAAGATTTCAAAAAATGGAAATGTGGCCCTATGTCTTATGGGTTAGATGGGATTGCAAATTTCTGTTACAATGTGTTGCCGGACCTATATGAGATATGGTGACGTGGAATCACCCCCGGGTATACGCATGGTAAGGTTATCCCGCGATTGGTTGGCTTTTAGAACAACTCTGAGTATGCTCAAGGACGAGCATTTGTTTAAGTTGGGAAGGATGTGATGATCTGACCCGTCGTCTCATGAGTTATCGCTCCGATTTTCTCATTTTCAGCTTCCTTATGCTTTATTTACATATCTTATGTAATCGAGTTGATTTGAAGTGGTTTTAATAAGAAATGAGACACTTAGTCTCTTTTAAGAAGCCTTAAGTTGGAAAAGTCGATCGGATGTTGACTTATGAGTTAGATGATTTGTGACGTAGGAGTGTGATCGGAAGTGGTTTTGGAGGTCTAGTGTAAAATTAGGCTTGAATTGGTGAAGTTAGTATTTTGGCAAATTCCGGTTGATAGGCGAAATTTTGATATAGGGTCGGAATGGAATTCCGAGAGTTGCAGTAGCTCCGCTATGCCATTTGGAATGTGAATGCAAAATTTCAGATCATTCGAACGAGATTTAGTAGACTTTTTGATCAAAATATGTTTTTAGAGTTTTTGAAAATTTTAAGGTTGAATCCGACGAAAAATTTGTGTTTTGATGTTGTTTTGAGCGTTCCGAAGATTGGAACAAGTTTGAATGATGTTTTAGGATTAGTTGGCATGTTTGGTTGAGGTACCGGGGGGCCTCGAGTGAGTTTCGGGGTGGTTTCACACTATTTTTAGGCCATTTTTAACTGCTGGTTTTTTTGCTACAACAGTGTTCTATGAGATAGCGGGGAATAGGTCGCGATTGCGGTGAGTAAAATGTGAGAAACGTGCTAATGAATCGCGATCGCGGAAACCATTTCACGGTCCCGGAGAAGAAATATTCGGTTGCGTTGATTCCACTTCGGATGCTTATATCTCACAATCTATAAGGAATTTGGAGATGATCCAAAAAATAAAAATTGTAGCACTTTGTGTCTAGTTTTCATAAATGTAAATTAATTGGAATTTGAAGTTGTGTACAAAATATTATGGTGGTTACACTATAGGCTGCCCGGGAAGGTCTCTAATACACAGGGATGACAATTCATTAACCGGGACATAAATAGCATACTAATATATCATTTTCCATTAATCTATGGTGAACTAGTGGTCTAGTCTAATAATTGTCTATTGTAAACTAGTGGTCGAGCACTATGCAAAAACGATTTGCACAAACCCAAATTAACAATGACGAAGATGAGATGAAAATACTTACTAGATGAAGGAGGTACATAATGTGAACACCTAATTTTTGGCCGTATTAAGATTTTTTTTCACTCTATGTATTTTGGCTTTTATATCATTTTATTTATATATAAGACAAATATATAAATTTTAAAAGGTCAATTATTATTATTATTTAAAATTAATTTTTTTTAAAAATCCAAAAATATTAATTTTTTTTTATTTCGGTTGGTTTTAAATAATTGAAAAAGGAAAGAAAGTTGGAACTAAAAAAATAAAAGATAAAAGTGGCTGAAAATAAAAAAAAAATCAAAAGTAAAAGAAAGTTGAATTTTTAAAAGAAAAGTAAAAGAAAGTGGCCTTTTCTGTTAAAAAAATAAAAGAAAGTGGAAAATTAAAAAAATAAAAGTAATTAAAGTTGGAATTTTAAAAATAAAAGTAAATAAAGGTTGGAATTTCTTTTTCTAAAAAAATAAAAGCAATTTATAAGTGGTATTTCTTTTAATTAAAAAATAATAAAATAATAAAATATTTTTAAAAAAAAATCTGAAAAATTTCGAAAGTTTTGCTATAAATAGAAGAGAAAATTTAGAAAAAGAGGGGGAGGAAAAAATAGAGGAGAAGAAAAAGAAGGGAGCGGAGAGAGGGGTATACACTCGATATACACTCTGGATAAACTGATATACTGGGGCAAAATTGTTGTGTTGTTGTTGTGTTATCCGCTACTGCTGACTACTCCTCCTCCTTCTATTTTCCATTATCCAGGTACATACTCTAAAATCATGTACTAATGTAAACCTGAAGTTGGAGATGAAATAAAATGCTGTCAAGTTTCCTTTTGAATTCTCTCGCATCTTTGACTGGATATTGAGTAGAATTTTTACTTGCAACTGACTGATAAGTGTATAAATAGGACTGTTGAATATATCTCTACAAACATGTGAATATTCATTATAATTAATCTTAGTTGGTGATTACTAGTTATGAAATATAGTGTAGTTAATGCATTTCCAACTAGTCGTAAAATAGTTTCAAATAGTTTAAAAGTTCAAATAGTTCAAATGGAAATGAGCATGTTGGTTTATGTGTCTAATTCTGAAATTGCGAGGTCATTTGAGTAAATAGCATCATTTTAAATAGCAATTTGAATAATGTTAATAACTAATGTTAGTGATGAACGTTAGCATGATGTCAATTTGTAAGCGTTTATGTATTTTTCAACAAGTTGTAAAAAAGAAGTTCAAAAATGGCTTTTGTATTACACATAGTTAATTCCAACGGTTCAATTAATCTAATACTGCTTTTTTTAAATTAATTAGAGAATGGTTAGTTTGTTTTAATATTTTTGTCAATCTCGTATGCTATTTATAATTCCAGTTTTAGTAATAATCACTTATAGAATAGGGCACGAAACAGTCTCCCTTTATGCGAGCTCAAATACAATTTTTCGTTTGCATTTGCCTTAATCTAATAACTAATAAGATGCCCGAACTTATAAGCATGTAATTAATTAGGACCTTTTCTTATTACTAGAGACAGAAAATAGAAAAAATATAGTCACTTTAGGATCGTCCTTTTAAAATAAATGAGACGAGCCTCTCCAAATAAAAATGCAAATTGCGGGGCCCTCAATAGATGTATATATTAAATACTTAGCTTTCGAAACGGGTTGTTTAGCGAATTTCACGACTTCCCCCAAAAATAATAAGGCGTTAGTCTCTTTAGGGGCGTCTTTAATAATTTTACCTTCTTAAATTTGGGTGCGCATTTCATGCGACCCAAATCCAAATCTCAATGGAGTAGAAATGTGTCGACAACCATGGGTGCACTGGTGCGACGTAGTTCGAGACGCATTTTCATAATGTTGCAATTCTTATTAAAATAATAAAAAGTGGTTCAAATTTAAAAGCATATTGGCTAAAACATGTATTAAAATTAGATAATTTAAGCCAAATATAACAGTTGAGCGACCATGCTAGAACCACGAAACTCGGGAATGCCTAACACTTTCTCCCGGGTTAACAGAATTCCTTATCCGGATTGCTGGTTCGCAAACTGTAATACAGAGTCAATTTTTTCCTCGATTCGGGATTCAAACCGGTGACTTGGGACACCATAAAATCTTCCAAGTAGCGACTCTGATTCTTTAATAAATAATCCCGTTTCGATTGTCCTTTAATTGAAAAAACTTCCTTGCTACGCCATTCGCGGGATACGGTAGCGCTAAAAGGAGGTGTGACAGCTCGAGCGACTCCGCTGGGGAAATTTAAACCTAGAACCACTGGTTCAGGGTTAGAATTCGAGTTTAGAATAATTGTTGTATTGGGCTTTATTTTGTATCTGATTTAATTATATGATGAGGCTTAAATATGCAAAATGATGATTTTTACCGCTTTGATATTGTTGAATTGTACTATAAACTGTCCTCTCTCGCACCTCTCTAAGTTTTCTGATAGGTAGTTATGTTGTGTTTACCTACCAGCATCACAAAACTTCTGTCGTGAGATATAGCCAGTTTTCTCAATCATTTTGAGCTTTTGAGGCCTTGAAAACCTTATTTATAGTTGCCTCGATTTGCGTGCGTAGTCCGGGCGCGAAGCTGAAAATTTTTTACGTTGAAATATATGAAATATGTGAAAAATATGAAGAATTTTGATATTAATATTGATATGGTTGACTTTGGTCAACATTTTTGGTAAACGGACCCGGACCCGTGATTTGACGGTCTTAGAAAATCCGTGAAAAAATATGGAACTCGGGCGTATGCCCAGAATCGGAATTCGAGGTCTAGAACCCCGGTAAAAAAAATTTTCAATTAAATTGTTTTCAGTATCGGGCTTGTATTTTGGTTCTGATGCCCGGTACAAGTCATATATATTGGTTAAGCGCTTCCTGTAAAGTTTGGTTGAAAACGGACGTCGTTTAATGTGTTTCGGCCTTAAATTGGAAATTTTGGAAGTTATGAAATTTTGAAAGAAATCTTGAGTTTTAAGGCTCAATTCATTGATTTTGATGTTATGTTGGCGATTTGATCGCGCGAGCAAGTTCGTATGATGTTTTTGAGTTAGTGTGCATATTTGGTTTGGAGCCTCGAGGGCTCGGGAGTGTTGTGGAGGTGGTTCGGGGTGTTTCTGGACTTAGGAAACTGGCAGATTTTCTATAATTGTTACACAGAGGTTTTACTCTACGTGATCGCGGCCTTGTTCACGCGATCTCACTGCCTTGACCATTTCCTCAACGCGATCGCATCCCGTTTCACGCGATCGCGTAGATTCCCGTCCTTCTTCAACGCGATCGCGTAGTGCAAATGAACCACCCAACGAATTTCTTCTACGCGATCGCAGCACTGTCCACGCGATCGCGATCATGTTCACGCGATCGCGTAGAATAAAAATGTTGCCCAGTGAATTTAATCCCAAAAAAGAACAGAATCGGGATCTTCATCCCATTTCACAAACGCTCTCTTCTCCACAGCTTCTTGGGCAATTCTTGAGCAATTCTTCATCAAACTTCTTGGGTAAGTGATTCTTGACTCGTTTTCTTCATTTTTCTTCAATATTATTTGAATTCCTAGGCCTAAATATGTGTAAATGGGTAGAAAAATTAGAGAAATGAGTGTAGTTAGGGTTTTCAAAGAATTTACGATCTAGACCTCGTTTTGGGATCGAACTTAAGAACAAATAGTATATTTGAAGTCGTGGATGATTGGGTGAATTTATTTTGGTTCGAAACTCGAGTTTCGATCATGTGGGCTCGGGGTTGATGTTTACTATTTCGGGCAGAATGTTGTAAAAATTATATTTGGCCACATGAGCTAGTTTGTTAAGTAGTATTGATGATATTAAATCAATTGTGTATATATACGATTGGATTAAAGCCAAATTCAAAAGGAAAAGGCATTGCTACAGATTGAATTGTTCGTAAACATTCGAGGTAAATGTTTGTTCTATCCTAGCTTGAGGAAATATGAATTGAGTTTATGTGTTAATTATTATATGTGGAGACCGACGTATAGGCATGGTGGCGAGTATCTATTCGTTGAGGGTCGAGCATGACCGTGGGTCTTAAATGGATTAAATTCCTATTAAACCTATGTGATTATGTGAAAGGAAATTATTATTGGTTTTATACCGGTAATATGTATAAATTATTTATTAAGGGTTATTGGTGTCACACCGGTAACAGACAAATATTGTTGATTTATTATCATTTATTGGTTTTACACCGGTAATATAAATATTGTTGAAATTAAAGATTATTGGTTTAATACCGGTAATACTTGTATATACTTACTGTTTATTAGAGATTATTGGTTCAATGCCAGTAATATACATTATTAAAGAATTGGGATCGTGTGGCACGCCGACCACTTATATAATAAGAAATGGGATTGTGTGGCACGCCGACCACAAAGTTATTTGAATCTTGGCATTGGCCATAGTTGCCGGTAGAATATTGTTAAATCTGGGAGCGACTGGTACGCCTACCGCGAGATATGCAATGAAAAATGAATTGAGACATGAAAGTAAGTTTTGTTCCATTGTTCAGATTACTTCGGATATTATAAATTATTGTTTGCCATTTCAGAGTAGATTCTTTCCTTATAAACATTCAATAATGTTTTCCTGCTGTTGTATATGTATATATTCCAACTGTACAAGTTTATGTGGGTGTCTGGTCCTAGCCTCGTCACTACTTCGTCGGGATAGGCCAGGCACTTACCTGCACATGGAGTCGGTTGTGCTTATACTACACTCTGTGCTCTTTTTGCGCAGATACAGGTTACGGACAGCAGCAACGACAGTAGCATGATTGTGGATATTCCGACTACTGAGACTTCGAGGTAGCCTTGCAGGCGCCCGCAAGACCCGTTATCTCCTCTATCTATAATTTTTCATTCTGTTGTCGCATGTATTCGAGATAAACAGCTTATATTTCTTTCAGACGATTATGTGTATTATTCTTAGAAGTTCGTGAGTATTGTGACACCAGTCTTGGGTAGTGTATCATGCTTGGGTTTTCTATATCGTATCTAGTAAAATTTGCTAAGACTTCCGCTAAATTTATTTATTTCGCTATAATTACATAATTTTATTTTAAGTTTTAAAAAGAGTGTGGTAACTAATGGAAATGTAAGTATGATTTGGCTTGCCTAACTTCCACTAGTAGGCGCCATCAGGACTCCCGATGGTGGGAAATCCGGGTCGTGACAAGTTGGTATCAGAGCTCTAGGTTGCACAGGTCTCAAAACTCACGAACAACCTTAGTAGAGTCTGAGGGATCGGTAAGGAGACGTCTGTATTTATCCCCCATAGGCTAAAGAGTTAGGAAAATCTTCCATTTATTCTTTCCAGTCATGCAACTTTGATCTTTCAAATGCTAATTGAATTTCTACTCTATTCTTCCGCAGATGGCAAGAACACGCGCATCCTCATCTACTGACTAGCAGCCCGAGGTCCCAGCGGCAGTAGCTTCCACTAGGAGCAGAGGCCGAGGTCGAGGCTGAGGTACGGGCAGGGCTCAGCCCCGAGCAGCAGCACAAGTGGCAGAAACTCAGGTTCATATCGAGGAGGAGATTCCAACCCCAGCAGTTCCAGTAGGCCCAGCTCAGGTCCTAGGAGGGATTATGTTTACACCGGACCTTCAAGATGCTTTAGTCCGGATAGCAGGTTTTATGGACAATATCACCAGAGCAGGTTTACTACCAGTAGCACCAGCCACTTCTCAGGTTGGAGGAGGTAATCAGACTCCTACTACGTGCACTCCGGAGCCAGTAATTCCCCAGGCTCAGGTTCCTATGATTCAGCCAGTTGGGGCAGTTCAGCCTGTTATTGTGACTCGGGCTAGTGATGGTGCAGCTATGTCTGCTGACGCGTTATGGAGATTGGACAGGTTTTCCAAGCTGTTCACTACCACATTTAGTGGCACTTCTTCAGAGGATCCCCAGGATTTCCTATATAGATGCGACGAGGTTCTCCGTGCTATGGGCATTGTGGAGACTAATGGTGTGGATTTTGCTACTTTTCGATTATATGGTTCTGCCAAGACTTGGTGTAGATATTATTGTCTATATAGGCCAGCAGGATCATCATCTTTGACTTGGGGCCAATTTGCAGAGTTGTTCTTGGAAAAGTTCCTTCCAGCAACTCAGAGGGAGGCTTTGCACATGCAATTTGAGCATCTTCATCAGGGTTCTATGTCTGTCACACAGTACGAGACTATGTTCATAGACCTGGCTCGTCATGCCATTGTCATACTTCCCACAGATCGGGAAAGAGTGAGAATATTTATTGATGGCTTGAATCAGCCAATTCGACTGTAGATGGCTATGGGAGCAGGGACTGAAATCACTTTTCAGGAGGCGGCTAATGTAGCCCGCCGGGTCGAGATGGCTTTGTCATAGGGAGCAGGTCATGGATCGGATAAGAGACCTCGTAATTCGGGCAGATTCAGTGGTACCTCGTCTGGAGGTAGAGATTCTTATGGTAGAGGCCATCCTCCTAGGCCTTATCAGTCAGCTCTTTAGGTTTCTCACGATGTTTCTAGTGGTCGTAATCCTCAGCCATACTATTCTGATCAGCAGTCTATCAACGCACCACCACTTCGTAATTCTCAGCAGCCGAGGGCTTGTTTTACGTGCGGCGATCTTAGGCACATTGCAAGGTATTTCCCTCGAGCTTCTGACAGCTCTCAGCAGCAGGGTCTCGTGCTATGGTTCAGGCCCCGGTTCCCCCACTGCCTGCCCAGCCAGCTAGAGGCGGGGGTAGAGGACATAGAGGTGGAGGTAGAGGTCATAGAGGTGGAGCTCAGACCGATAGAAGTAGAGACCATCCAGCAGCTGATCGTCCCAGAGATACTGCTCAAGTTGGTGGGGCCCAACCCCGATGTTATGCACTTCCTGCTAGACCAGAGGCTAAGTCCTCAGATGCTGTCATTACAGGTATTATTTTGGTTTGTGATAGAGAGGCATCAACATTATTTGACCCTGGGTCTACACATTCGTATGTGTCTTCCTATTTTGCACCGTACTTGTTTCAGCCTAGTGATCCACTGGGTGTTCCTGTTCATGTATCTATACTAGTAGGCGATTCTATTGTGGTTGATCGAGTTCATCGGTCATGTATTGTAGTGATTGAGGGTTGAGACCCGTGCTGATTTATTGCTCTTAAATATGGTGGATTTCGATATTATATTATGCATGGACTGGCTATCTCCATATCATGCTATTTTAGATTGCCATGCCAAGACTGTGACTTTAGCTCTACCGAATTTGCCTCGTATAGAGTGGAAAAGAATTTCAGGTCATACTAGCCGCAATGTTATTTCTTATGTTAAGGCTCAGCGTATGGTTCGAAAAGGGTGTTTGGCTTATTTAGCCTATGTCCGTGATTCCAGTGCTGAGGTTCCTTCTATTAACTCTATGCCCGTGGTTCGTGAATTTCCTGAGTTATTCCCTTCAGACTTGCCAGGTATGCCTCCTGACAGGGGACATTGATTTTTGCATTGACTTGGCTCTAGGCACTCATCCCATTTCTATTCCCCCATATCGTATGGCTCCGCCAGAGTTAAAGGAATTGAAGGAGTAGTTGCCAGATTTACTTGAAAAGGGTTTCATTAGACCTAGTGTTTCGCCATGGGGTGCACCAATATTATTTGTAAAGAAGAACGATGGTTCGATGAGAATGTGCATTGACTATCGACAATTGAACAAGATGACTATCAAAAATAAATATCCACTCCCGTGAATTGATGATGTATTTGATCAGCTTCAGGGTGCCAAGGTCTTTTCGAAGATAGATTTGAGATCTGGCTATCATCAGCTGAAGATTAGGGCATCTGATGTCCCTAAGACAGCATTCCGCACTCGGTACGGAGATTATAAATTTCTTGTCATGTCTTTTGGGTTGACAAATGCCCCAACAGCTTTTATGGAATTGATGAATCGGGTGTTCCGTCCTTATTTAGACTTGTTTGTAATACTCTTCATTGATGACATATTAATATATTCTCGCAGTTAGGAGAAGCATGCGCAACATCTCAGAGTGGCTTTGCAGACTCTGAAAAATAGGCAACTATATGCAAAATTTTCAAAGTGTGAATTTTGGCTAAGTTCAGTTGCATTCCTGGGTCATATTGTGACGGCAGCAGTTATTCAGGTTGATCCAAAGAAGATTGAGGCAGTCAAGAACCGGCCTAGACCGACATCAGCCACATAAATTTGGAGTTTCTTGGGATTAGCGAGTTATTATCAGCGATTCGTGGAGGGGTTTTAATCTATTGCAACCCCACTGACCAGATTGACGTAGAAAGGTGTTCAATTTGAATGGTCAGATGAATGTGAAGCGAGCTTTCAGAAGTTCAGGACAGCCTTGACCATAGCATCGGTATTGGTTTTACCCACAGGTACGAGACCTTATACTGTTTATTGTGACGCGTCTCGTATTGGGTTTGGTGCAGTGTTAATCTAGGATGGCAAGGTTATTGCATATGCTTCGAGGCAGTTGAAGATTCATGAAAAGAACTATCCAGTTCGTGATCTAGAATTGGCGGCGATTGTTCACGCATTGAAGATCTGGAGGCATTATTTGTATGGTGTAGCATGTGAAGTATACACCGATCATAAGAGTCTTTAATATTTGTTCAAACAGAAGGAGTCGAATTTGAGGCAGAGAAGATGGCTAGAATTGCTGAAAGACTATGATGTCACCATTTTATATCATCCGGGAAAAGCAAACGTGGTGGCCGACACTTTGAGTAGAAAGTCAGCCAGTATGGGCAGTCTTGCTTATATTCCAGTCAATCAGAGGCCGCTTGCTTTGGATGTTCAGTCCTTAGCCAACCAACTTGTGAGGTTGGATATTTCTGAGCCTAGTCGAGTGCTAGCTTTCACGGTCGCTCACTCTTTATTATTGGAGTGTATCCGCGAACAACAATATAATGATTCTTATTTATGTGACCTTAAAGACATGGTTCAGCGAGGAGGTGCCAAGCAGGTCACCTTAGATGCTGATGGGATTCTGAGGATGCAAGGGCGCATTTGTGTGCCAAATGTTGATGGGCTTAGAGAATTGATTCTAGAAGAACCTCACAATACGCGGTATTCTATTCATCCAGCCGCAGCAAAGATGTATAAAGATGTGCGGAACATTATTGGTGGCGTAGAATGAAAAAGGATATTGTGGCATATGTAGCACGGTGTCTAAATTGTCTGCATGTTAAATATGAACATCAGAGACCTGGCGGTTTATTTCAGAGAATTGATCTTCCTGAATGGAAGTGGGAGAGAATCACTATGGACTTCGTTTCTGGACTTCCGATGACTCGGAAGAAGTTTGATGCTGTTTGGGTGATTGTTGATAGGCTGACCAAGTCAGTTCATTTTATTCTAGTTGCCACTACCTATTCATCCGAGAGATTAGCTGGGATTTATATCAGGGAGATCGTTCGCCTTCATGGTATGCATATCTATATTATCTTAGATCGAGGTACACAGTTTACCTCACATTTCTGGAGGGTGATTCAACGAGAGTTAGGCACCCAAGTCCAGCTAAGTACAGCCTTTCATCCTCAGACGGACGGTGAGTCCGAGAGGACTATTCAGATATTGGAAGATATGCTTCGAGCGTGTGTTATTGATTTTGGAGGTTCGTGGGATCAATTCTTGCCTTTGGCAGAGTTTGCTTATAATAACAGCTATCAATCGAGCATTCAGATGGCTCCTTATGAAGCCTTGTATGGTAGGCGGTGTCGTTCTCCGATTGGATGGTTTGAACCGGGAGAAGCTCGGTTGTTGTGTACGTATCTAGTTCAGGAAACCTTAGATAAAGTCAAGATCATTCAAGATAGGCTTCGCACAGCTCAGTCCAGGCAAAAGAGCTATGCAGATTGCAAGTTCGAGATATAGCTTTCATGGTTGGGGAGAGAGTGTTGCTCCAAGTGTTGCCTATGAAGGGCGTGATGAGATTTGGAAAGAAGGGCAAACTTAGCCCTAGGTTTATTGGCCCATTCGAGATTCTTGATTGTGTGGGAGAGGTGGCATATAATCTTGCCTTGCCACCTAGCTTGTCAGATGTACATCCAGTGTTTCATGTGTCCATGCTCCGAAAATATCACAGCGATCCATCACACGTGTTAGATTTCAGCACTGTCCAATTGGACAAGGATCTATCTTATGAGGAGGAGCCGGTAGCAATTCTAGATCGGCAGGTTCCACAGTTGAGGTCGAAGAGTTTTCCTTCTGTGCGAGTTCAGTGGAGGGATCAGCCTCCTGAGGCATCGACCTGGGAGTCCGATTCTAACATGCGGAGCCGATATCCTCATCTATTCCCCGACTTAGGTACTTCTTTCTTTTGTCCATTCGAGGACGAAAGGTTGTTTTAGAGGTGGAGAATGTGACGACCCAAAGGGTCATCACTTGTTTTCTCAATCATTTCGAGCTTCTGAGGCCTTGAAAACCTAATTTATAGTTTCGTCGATTTGCGTGCGCAGTCCGGGCACGAAGCTGGAAAGTTTTTACGTTGAAATATATGAAATATGTGAAATATTTGAAGAATTTTGATATTAATATTGATATGGTTGACTTTGGTCGACATTTTTGGTAAATGGACCCGGACCCATGATTTGACGGTCTCAGAAAATCCGTGGAAAAATATGGATCTCGGGCGTATGCCCGGAATCGAAATCCGACGTCTAGAACCCCGGTAAAAGAATTTTTCTGTTAAATTGTTTTCTGAAAATGTTTAAGGAACATGAAACTGAAATTTGATTAAAAGTAATAGTATCGGGCTCGTAATTTGATTCCGATTCCCAATACAAGTCATATATATTGGTAAAGCGCTTCCTGTAAAGTTTAGTTGAAAATGGACGCCATTTGACGTGTTTCGGCCTTAAATTGGAAATTTTGGAAGTTATGAAATTTTGAAAGAAATCTTGAGTTTTAAAGAACAATTCATTGATTTTGATGTTTTTTGGCGATTTGATCGCGCGAGCAAGTTCTTATGATGTTTTTGAGTTAGTGTGCATATTTGGTTTGGAGCCTCGAGGGCTCGGGAGTGTTTTGGAGGTGGTTCGGGTGTTTTTGGACTTTGGAATCTGGCATATTTTCTGCAATTTCTACACAAAGGTTACTCTACGCGATCGCGGCCTTGTTCACGCGATCGTACTGCCTTGACTATTTCCTCAATGCGATCGCATCCCATTTCATGCGATCGCTTAGATTCCCGTCCTTCTTCAACGCGATCACAAGCCCTTCCACGCGATCGCATAGTGCAAACGAACCACCCAGTGAATTTCTTCTACGCGATCGCAACACTGTCCACGCGATCGCGTAGACTTGAGCATTTACCTTCGGCGATCGCGACCCTGTTCACGCAATCGCGTAGAACAAAAATGTTGCCCAGTGAATTTAATCCCAAAACAGAACAGAATTAGGATTTTCATCCCATTTCATAAACTCTCTCTTCTCCACAGCTTCTTGGGCGATTCTTGAGCAATTCTTCATCAAACTTCTTGGGTAAGTGATTCTTGACTCGTTTTATTCGTTTTCCTTCAATATTATTTGTATTCCTAGGCCTAAATATGTGTAAATGGGTAGAACAATTAGAGAAATGAGTATAGTTAGGGTTTTCAAAGAATTTGCGATCTAGACCTCATTTCGGGGTAGAACTTAAGAACAAATTGTATATTTGAACTCGTGGATGATTGGGTGAATTAATTTTGGTTCGAAACTCGAGTTTCGATCATGTGGGCCCAAGGTCGATTTTTACTATTTCGGGCAGAATGTTGTAAAAATTATATTTGGCCACATGAACTAGTTTGTTAAGTAGTATTGATGATATTAAATCAATTCTGTATGGATACGATTGGATTGGAGCCAAATTCGAAAGGAAAAGGCATTGCTACGAATTGAATTGTTCGTAAACTTTCGAGGTAAGTGTTTGTTCTATCCTACCTTGAGAGAATAGGAATTGAGTTTATGTGTTAATTGTTATATGTGGAGACCGACGTATAGGCATGGTGACAAGTATCTATATGTTGGGGGTCGAGCATTACCGTGGGTCTTAAATAGATTAAATTCCTATTAAACCTATGTGATTATGTGAAAGGAAATTATTATTGGTTTTATATCGGTAATATGTATAAATTGTTGATTAAGGGTTATTGGTGTCACACCAGTAACAGACATATATTGTTGATTTATTATTATTTATTAGTTTTACACCGGTAATATAAATATTGTTGAAATTAAAGATTATTGGTTTAATATCGGTAATACTTTTATATACTTACTGTTGATCAGAGATTATTGGTTCAATGCCGGTAATATACATTATTAAAGAATTGGGATCGTGTTGCACGCCGACCACTTATATATTAAAGAATTGGGATCGTGTGGCACTAGGGGTGTGCATTCGATTTATCGATTCGATTTTGACTCTTATCGATAATTACTTATTGATTATTGATTTGTACATATTCTTATCGTTATCATTTCAATAAGGTTTCGATTTTTTCGATTTCGATTTATTAAATTATTGGGGCTTATCTATTCGGTTATCGATTATACCAATAAGAAAATTTGTGGGATTCCACGGAAAGTATATCGCTATAAACACACCTAACTAATATGGACAAAGAAGCTAAAATATGACGAACATTGTTTATGTGACGACCCAAAGGGTCATCACTTCTTTAATTAATCATTTCGAGCTTCTGAGGCCTTGAAAACCTCATTCCATGTTGCCTCGATTTACGTGCACAATCCGAGCATGTAGCCGGAAAGATTTTGTGATAGAAAATATGAATTTTATGAGAAATTTGGATTAAAATGATATTAATATTGATATGGTTGACTTCGGTCAACATTTTTGGTAAACGGATCCGGACCCGAGATTGGATGGTCCCGAGAGGTCCGTAGGAAAATATGGGACTTGGTGATGTGTCCGGAGTCGAATTCTGAGGCCTAGAGCCCAAGTTATGAATTTTTCTATGAAATTGTTTTTGATGTAATTATTAAAGGAAATAAATTAATTGACCTTGGTATCGGGCTCGTATTTTGGTTCCGACGCCCGGTACAAGTCTTAAATATTATATATGTGATTTCATGTAAAGTTTGGTGACATTTGGATGTCGTTTGAGATGTTTTGGACCTTGAGTCCCAAGTTTGAAAGTTTTGAAAACTAAAGGTATGAAAATCATGCATTTGAGGCTTGATTTGATGAAAACGAGGTGATATTGGCGATGTGATCGCACGAACAAGTTCATAATGTGTTTTTGAGGTTATGTACATGTTTGGTGTGGAGCCCGGGGGGCTCGGGTAAAGATTTGATAGGCCGTTGGATGAAATTCTGAGTTTTTGAACTGCTGGTTTTTCACCCAGCTGTTGGCTTCGCAATTGCGAAGAATTTCTCGCAATTGCGAAGGGGACAAGCTCGCAAATGCGAACTTTTATCGCAAATGCGAAGCCCCTTTTGGCCCAGCCTTGTTCGCAAATGCGAACAATTGTTCGCATTTGCGAAGGTCCCCAGTGCCTGCTTATGTTCGCAAATGCGAACAACTGTTCGCAAATGCGAACATTCCCCATACTGACTTGGTTCGCAAATGCGAACCATTGTTCGCAAATGCGAACACTGCCTTATACAGCATGTGTTCGCAAATGCGAACATTGGTTCGCAAATGCGAACTTCCCAGCCTTAGCTTATTTTTCAAACTCCAGAAATTGGTCGGGGTTCGCAATTGCGAACCCATGTTCGCAAATGCGAACACGGAGACCTGTAAAACACGATTTTAAGTTCATTTCTTCACTTTTTACAAAACAAAAACACCCATTTGCGATTCTTCACGGATTCCTTCTTCATCAAAACCATTGTAAGTCACTTTTTACTTAATTCTTTCAATTCCTAACATCATTAAACACGTTTTTCATTAGAAATCAAAGGTTTTCATGGTGAAATTTCTTGTTTTTGTTAGAAAATAGGGTTTTTCATAAATTGGGGAATTGGACCTCGAATTGAGGTCCGATTTTGAAACAAATCATATACATGAACTCGTGGGGGATGGGTAACCGGATTTTGGTCCTAACCCCGAATTCCGACCATGTGGGCCCGGGGTTGAAATTCACTATTCCGGGCAGAATGTTGTAAAAGTTGTATTTGGTCTTAAGAATTAGTTTGTTGAGTAGTATTGACGATATTAAATCAATTGGGTATAGATACAATTGGATTGGAGCCAAAGTTGAAAGAAAAAGACATTTCCACGGATTGAATTGTTCATAAACATTCGAGGTAAGTGTTTGTTCTATCCTAGCTTGAGGGAATAGGATTATGTGTTATGTGTTATGTGATCGAGTGCGGTGTATGGGCTCGTGGTGACGAGCATCCATACACTGGCGTCTAGTATGACCGTGAGTCGTTGGAAAATGATTATTTTGAGATATATTACGGATGAATTGTTATTGTTCTCCCTTGTTGGGACTTGTTGTGAAGATAATTATTGATTGCCCTTGATGGGGCGGTTTATGAATTACTGTTTCTTTCTTTGCCCTTAACTGTGATTGTTATTTGGGTGAGGAAGAGTGATAATGCACGAAGGGTGAATGCTGTGCCATGTTTTATTGATTATGCACGAAGGTTAATGCCGTGCCATGTTTTATTGATCATGCACGGAGGTTAATGTCGTGCCATGTTTTATTGATTATGCACGAAGGATCATGCCGTGCCTTGTTATTGAACCATGTACGAAGGATCATGCCGTACCATGGATGTGAGGATGAGAGTAAAAGTACGAAGGGTGATGCCGTACACTTTATTTGCTTATTTGGTGAGGATGAGAGTAAAAGTACGAAGGGTGATGCCGTACACTTTATTTGCTTATTTGGTAAGGATGAGAGTAAAAGCACGAAGGGTGATGCCGTGCAACTACTTGCTATTTCCTGAATTGATATTACTTGTGTTTATATTACACTTCTGTACGTTTTTGCACAGGTCCAGGTTACGATCAGGAGCAGCAACAGTAGTAAATCGATTGTGTGGGAGTTGATCACATTTGAGACCGAGGTAGCTTGCAGTCGTCCGCAGGCCCGGCGTCTCTCTCTTTATTTATGTTACTAGCTGTAGTCTCTTTGTTCCGAGACAAACAGAATTATGTTATATTTCCTTCGGACTTTTATGTGTAGTATTCCATAGTAGTTCGTGAGTTGGTGACTCCACGTCTTGGGTAGAGGATTTCAGTATGATTTTCACTTTGTAATTAGTTATTTCTATCTGATAAAGTATTCCGCATTTATTTAATTAAGATTGTGTTAAAAACGGGATAGTATGAATACGGTGGCTTGCCTAGCTACCACGAGTAGGCGCCATCACGATCCCGATGTTGGGGGAAAATCCGGGTCGTGACAAGTTGGTATCGGAGCTCTAGGTTACATAGGTCTCACCACTCACGAACAAGCTTGATAGAGTTTGAGAGGTAGGTACGGAGACGTCTGTACTTGTCCTCCACAGTCTATTGAGTTAGGAAAGAGTCTCTCATTTGTTCCTTCTTGTCGTGCGATTTGTTCCTCAAATATTGATTGAACTTCTATTCTATCCTTTCGCGGATGGTGAGGACACGCGCTTCTTCGTCCGTCGACCGGCAGCCCGATCCCCGAGCGGCTCTCGTGCGAGGCGGGGGCCAAGGCGTATCGGAGGCCGTGGTAGGGGTAGAGCTCGGCCCCGCGCGGCTACTCCGGAGGTGGAGCCTCATATTGAGATTGACGGGGAGGTTCCGGTTCCAGCGGCTCCAGTGGGCCCGGCTCGGGTCCCAGGAGAGGCTTTATTTACCCCGAATCTCCGGGATGCTTTGGTCGAATAGCGGGATTCATGGACGACATTGCCGGAGCGGGTTTATTATCGGTTGCCCCGGCCCACTTCTCAGGCCGGAGGAGGGGCCCGGACTCCTATCGCTCGTACTCGCAGCCGGCAGCCTCCTCGGCCTCGAGCACCGGTGGTTCGGCCCAGCCGTGGCCACTCGGTCGAGTACCGCGGCCTCATGCCGGCGATGGAGCGGCCATGACTTCGATTCGTTATGGAGGCTTGATCGGTTCTCCAAGATATTTACCACTACATTCAGTGGAGCCTCATCAGAGGATCCTCAGGACTTTTTATTCAGTTGCCATGAGATTCTCAAGACTATGGGGATTGTGGAGACAAACGGAGTTGACTTCTGTACCTTCAGACTTGCAGGATCCGCCAAGACTTGGTGGAGAGATTATTGCCTGACTCGACCAGCAGGGTCCCCAGCTTTATCATGGGACCAGTTTGCGGAACTATTTATGGAGAAGTTTCTCCCTGCTACTCAGCGGGATGTACTTCGGAGGCAGTTTGAGCGCCTCCATCAGGGCACTATGACGGTTACACAGTATGAGACGAGATTTATCGATTTGGCTCGTCATGCAGTGGTGATACTTCCCACAGAGCGGGAGAGGGTCCACAGGTTTATAGATGGGCTTAATCATCCAATTAGACTCCAGATGGCTATGGGCGTGGGGAGTGACATATCATTTCAGGAGGCAGCAAATGCAGCACGCAGAGTTGAGATGGCTCTTGCTAGGGGAGGCTGTTATTCTTCAGATAAGAGGCCTCGTCATTCAGGCAGGTTTGGTGGTTCTTCCTCTGGTGGCAGAGAATCCTTTGATAGAGGCCAGTCCTCCAGGCCTTTTCATTCCGCCCTTCAGGCTTCACAGGGTGGACCAGGTGATCGTGGTTTTCGGGGGCATTATTCAGACCAGCCTCCTATTAATGCTCAGCCTCTTCAGAGTGTTCGTGGAGGCCATTCAGGTCGTCAGGGCCAACAGCCCTATCAGTCTAAGAGTTGCTACGGTTGTGGTGACCCAGGTCATTTTATCAGGAATTGCCCTCTAGCAGCGGGCAACTCTCAGCAGCGAGGTCCTCGTCCTATGATTCAGGCCCCAGCTGACCCTCAGCCTGCCCAGCCAGCCAGAGGCGGGGGTAGAGATTATAGAGGTGGAGGTCGAGACCGTAGAGGTGGAGACCGTCCAGCGAGAGGTAGAGGTCAGCCAGTTGATGGTCGTCCTAGAGACGTAGCTCAGAGGGGAGGTGCAGATCCCCGATTCTATGCTTTACCAGCCAGGCCAGAGGCAGAGGCATCAGATGCTGTGATTACAGGTACTATTCTTGTGTGTGGCAGAGGTGCTTCAGTATTATTTGACCCTGGATCTACATATTCCTATGTGTCTTCCTACTTCGCACCGTATTTGGCTGTGCCTAGCTATGCTCTGGATATTCCAGTTTATGTGGCTACACCAGTGGGTGACTCCATTGTAGTCGATCGGGTGCATCGTTCGTGCGTAGTTATATTTGGGGGTCTTGAGACCCGTGTTGATCTGTTGCTTTTGGATATGGTAGATTTTGATGTCATATTGGGGATGGACTGGTTGTCCCCATACCATGCTATTCTTGATTGCCATGCTAAGACGGTGACCTTAGCCTTGCCCGAATCACCCCGACTAGAGTGGAAAGGTACCTCAAGCCACTCCGTTCGCACTGTTATTTCTTATGTTAAGGCTCGACGCATGGTCGAGAAGGGGTGTCTAGCTTATCTGGCTTATGTTCGTGATTCCAGCGCAGAGGTTCCTTCCATTGAGTCAGTCCCTATTGCACGGGAGTTTCCTGAGGTTTTTCCTTCAGACCTACCGGGCATGCCACCCGACGGGGATATTGATTTCTGTATTGATCTGGCACCGGGCACTCAGCCCATCTCTATTCCACCTTATCGTATGGCCCCGCCGGAGCTAAAAGAGTTGAAAGACCAGTTGCAGTATCTTCTTGAGTAAGGCTTTATTAGGCCCAGTGTTTCCCCCTAGGGAGCACCTGTATTATTTGTAAAGAAGAAGGATGGCTCGATGCGGATGTGTATTGATTACCGGCAGTTAAACAAGGTGACTATCAAAAATAAATATCCACTGCCGAGGATTGATGATTTATTTGACCAGCTCCAGGGAGCGAGGGTATTCTCTAAGATAGACTTGAGGTCAGGCTACCATCAGCTGAAGATCAGGGCGGCTGACATTCCTAAGACAGCCTTTCGCTCTAGATATGGGCATTATGAGTTCTTGGTCATGTCCTTCGGGTTGACCAATGCCCCAGCAGCATTCATGGAGTTGATGAATCGGGTATTCAGGCCTTACTTAGATCTGTTCGTGATAGTCTTTATAGATGACATCGTGGTGTACTCCCGCAGCCAGGAAGAGCACGAGCAGCACCTCAGAGTGGTTCTTCAGACTCTGAAAGATAACCGACTATATGCCAAATTTTCTAAATGTGAGTTCTGGCTGAGTTCGGTAGCATTTCTGGGTCACATTGTATCAGTGGAAGGTATTCAGGTGGACCCAAAGAAGATTGAGGCAGTCCAGAATTGGCCTCGACCAGCTTCAATGATCGAGATCCGGAGTTTCTTGGGGTTAGCAGGTTACTACCGTCGATTTGTAGAGGGATTCTCTTCTATTGCAGCCCCGATGACCAGGTTGACCCAGAAGGGTGCCCAGTTCAAGTGGTCAGATGAGTGTGAGGCGAGCTTTCAGAAGCTTAAGACAACCTTGACTACAGTAACCGTGTTGATATTACTTACAGGTGCAGGGCCTTACACAGTTTACTGTGATGCATCCCGTACTGGGCTTGGAGCGGTATTAATGCAGGATGGATAGGTTATCGCTTATGCTTTGAGATAGTTGAAAATCCATGAGAAGAATTATCCGGTTCATGATCTTGAGTTAGCAGCAGTGGTTCATGCCTTAAAGATCTGGAGGCATTACCTATATGGTGTGACATGTGAGGTGTACACTGATCACAAAAGCCTACAGTACTTGTTCAAACAGAAGGAGTTGAATCTACGACAGCGGAGATGGTTAGAGTTGCTAAAAGACTATGATGTTACTATATTATATCACCGAGGTAAGGCCAATGTGGTGGCCGATGCATTGAGTAGAAAGTATGCCAGCATGGGTAGTCTTGCATATATTCCGGTCAATCAGAGACCATTAGCTCTAGATGTCCAGGCCTTAGCCAACCGGTTCGTGAGATTAGACATTTCCGAGCCTAGCAGGGTGTTAGCCTGCACGGTCGCTCGTTCTTCTTTATTAGAGCGTATCCGTGAGAGGCAATTTGATGATCCTCATTTGTGTGAATTGAGAAATAGAGTACAGCGGGGAGGTGCCACACGGGTAAATCTAGATGATGATGGGGTATTGAAATTGCAGGGTCGAGTTTGTGTACCCAATGTCGAAGGGATTCGAGAGTTGATCTTAGCGGAGGCCCACAGTTCGCGGTATTCTATTCACCCAGGCGCCGCGAAGATGTACCGGGACTTACGGCAACACTATTGGTGGCGCAGAATGAAGAAAGATATCGTTGCGTATGTCGCTCGGTGTTTAAATTGTCAGGCAGGTGAAATATGAGCACCGGAGACCTGGTGGTGTATTCCGGAGGATTGAAATTCCCGAGTGGAAATGGGAGCGGATCACTATGGACTTCGTTACTCTGGACTTCCTTTAACTCGGAGGAAATTTGATGCTATTTGGGTCATTGTTGATAGGCTGACCAAGTCGGCACACTTTATTCCATATCTGTCTCCTACTCGTCGGAGCGGTTAGCAGAGGTTTACATTAGGGAGATTGTTCGTCTCCATGGGGTGCCGATATCTATTATCTCTGATCGGGGAACGCAGCTTACCTCGCGGTTCTGGAGAGCGGTCCAGCGGGAGTTAGGCACCCAGGTTCAGTTGAGTACAGCATTTCATCCTCAGACGGATGGCCAGTCCGAGAGGACTATTCAGATTCTCGAGGACATGCTTCGAGCCTGTGTTATTGATTTCGGAGGCTCGTGGGATCAGTTTCTACCATTAGCAGAAAGTTCGCCTACAATAATAGCTACCAGTCCAGCATCCAGATGGCCCTGTATGAGGCGTTGTATGGTAGGCGATGTCGATCTCCAGTCGGATGGTTTGAGCCGGGGAAGGCTCGGTTGTTGGGTACAGACTTAGTTCCGGAGGCCTTGGATAAGGTCAAAATTATCCAGGAGAGATTGCGTGCCACTCAGTCCAGAGAGAAGACTTATGCGGATCGTAAGGTTCGAGATGTAGATTTCATGGTTGGTGAACGAGTATTGCTCCGGGTGTCGCCTATGAAGGGCGTGATGAGGTTCGGAAAGAAGGGCAAGCTCAGCCCTAGGTATATTGGTCCATTTGAGATTTTAGACAGAGTGGGAGGGGTGGCTTACAGATTAGCTTTGCCGCCTAGCTTATCAGCCGTGCATCCAGTTTTTCATGTATCTATGCTTCGGAGATACCACGGCGATCCCACACATGTGTTAGACTTCGGTACTGTCCAATTGGACAATGATCTATCTTACGAGGAGGAGCCGGTAGCCATTCTAGACCGGCGGGTTCGACAGTTGAGGTCGAAGAGTTATCCTTCTGTGCGTGTTCAGTGGAGAGGTCAGCCTCCTGAGGCATCGACCCGGGAGTCCGAGTCTGATATGCGGAGCCGCTACCCACACTTGTTTCCTGACTCAGGTACTTCTTTCTTTTGTCCGTTCGAGGACGAACGGTTGTTTTAGAGGTGGAGATTGTGACGACCCAAAGGGTCATCACTTATTTAATTAATCATTTCGAGCTTCTGAGGCCTTGAAAACCTCATTCCATGTTGCCTCGATTTACGTGCACAATCCGAGCATGTAGCCGGAAAGATTTTGTGATAGAAAATATGAATTTTATGAGAAATTTGGATTAAAATGATATTAATATTGATATGGTTGACTTCGGTCAACATTTTTGGTAAACGGATCCGGACCCGAGATTGGATGGTCCCGAGAGGTCCGTAGGAAAATATGGGACTTGGAGATGTGTCCGGAGTCGAATTCTGAGGCCTAGAGCCCAAGTTATGAATTTTTCTATGAAATTGTTTTTGATGTAATTATTAAAGGAAATAAATTAATGACCTTGGTATCAGGCTCGTATTTTGGTTCCGACGCCCGGTACAAGTCTTAAATATTATATATGTGATTTCTGTAAAGTTTGGTGACATTTGGATGTCGTTTGAGATGTTTTGGACCTTGAGTCCCAAGTTTGAAAGTTTTGAAAACTAAAGGTATGAAAATCATGCATTTGAGGCTTGATTTGATGAAAACGAGGTGATATTGGCGATGTGATCGCACGAACAAGTTCATAATGTGCTTTTGAGGTTATGTACATGTTTGGTGTGGAGCCCGGGGGGCTCGGGTAAAGATTTGATAGGCCGTTGGATGAAATTCTGAATTTTTGAACTGCTGGTTTTTCACCCAGCTGTTGGCTTCGCAATTGCGAAGAATTTCTCGCAATTGCGAAGGGGACAAGTGTAAGGCAAGGCTCGCAAATGCGAACCTTGATCGCAAATGCGAAGCCAGCGTTGTTCGCAAATGCGAACAATTGTTCGCATTTGCGAAGGTCCCCATTGCCTGCCTTGGTTCGCAATTGCGAACCATTGTTCGCAAATGCGAACACTGCCTTATACAGCATGTGTTCGCAAATGCGAACATTCCTCTGACTGCCAGTGTTCGCAAATGCGAACAAATGTTCGCAAATGCGAACTTCCCAGCCTTAGCTTATTTTTCAAACTTCAGAAATTGGTCGGGGTTCGCAATTGCGAACCCATGTTCGCAAATGCGAACACAGAGACCTGTAAAACACGATTTTAAGTTCATTTCTTCACTTTTTACAAAACAAAAACACCCATTTGCGATTCTTCACGGATTCCTTCTTCATCAAAACCATTGTAAGTCACTTTTTACTTAATTCTTTCAATTCCTAACATCATTAAACACGTTTTTCATTAGAAATCAAAGGTTTTCATGGTGAAATTTCTTGTTTTTGTTAGAAAATAGGGTTTTTCATAAATTGGGGAATTGGACCTCGAATTGAGGTCCGATTTTGAAACAAATCATATACATGAACTCGTGGGGGATGGGTAACCGGATTTTGGTCCTAACCCCGAATTCCGACCATGTGGGCCCGGGGTTGAAATTCACTATTCCGGGCAGAATGTTGTAAAAGTTGTATTTGGTCTTAAGAATTAGTTTGTTGAGTAGTATTGACGATATTAAATCAATTGTGTATAGATACAATTGGATTGGAGCCAAAGTTGAAAGAAAAAGACATTTCCACGGATTGAATTGTTCATAAACATTCGAGGTAAGTGTTTGTTCTATCCTAGCTTGAGGGAATAGGATTACGTGTTATGTGTTATGTGATCGAGTGCGGTGTATGGGCTGTGGTGACGAGCATCCATACACTGGCGTCTAGTATGACCGTGAGTCGTTTGAAAATGATTATTTTGAGATATATTACAGATGAATTGTTATTGTTCTCCCTTGTTGGGACTTGTTGTGAAGTTAATTATTGGTTGCCCTTGATGGGACGGTTTATGAATTGCTGTTTCTTTCTTTGCCCTTAACTGTGATTGTTATTTGGGTGAGGAAGAGTGATAATGCACGAAGGGTGATGCCGTGCCATGTTTATTTATTTATGCACGAAGGGTAATGCCGTGCCTTGATTTATTATTTATGCACGAAGGTTAATGCCGTGCCATGTTTTATTGATTATGCACGAAGGATCATGCCGTGCCTTGTTATTGAACCATGTACGAAGGATCATGCCGTACCATGGATGTGAGGATGAGAGTAAAAGTACGAAGGGTGATGCCGTACACTTTATTTGCTTATTTGGTGAGGATGAGAGTAAAAGTACGAAGGGTGATGCCGTACACTTTATTTGCTTATTTGGTGAGGATGAGAGTAAAAGCACGAAGGGTGATGCCGTGCAACTACTTGCTATTTCCTAAATTGATATTACTTGTGTTTATATTACACTTCTGTGCGTTTTTGCACAGGTCCAGGTTACGATCAGGAGCAGCAGCAGCAGTAAATCGATTGCGTGGGAGTTGATCACATTTGAGACCGAGGTAGCTTGCAGACGTCCGCAGGCCCGGCGTCTCTCTCTTTATTTATGTTATTAGCTGTAGTCTCTTTGTTCCGAGACAAACAGAATTATGTTATATTTCCTTCAGACTTTTATGTGTAGTATTCCATAGTAGTTCGTGAGTTGGTGACTCCACGTCTTGGGTAGAGGATTTCAGTATGATTTTCACTTTGTAATTAGTTATTTCTATCTGATAAAGTATTCCGCATTTATTTAATTAAAAATTGTGTTAAAATCAGGATAGTATGAATACAGTGGCTTGCCTAGCTACCACGAGTAGGCGCCATCACGATCCCGATGTTGGGGGAAAATCCGGGTCGTGACAGTTTATAACATAAAAATTATGTCAACAGACACATGCAACGAAACTAAAGTAAGGGATCAAATATATGCCACTAACATTCCTACGGTATTAAAAAAAATAAAAATACATCATCACTACTAATTCTATTTTCCATTAATTTGAACTTCATTCCCTTGAGCTTTAAATATGATCATTCCTTAAATGTGGTAGATGAAATAATTAAGGGTGTGCATTCGATTTATCCATTCGATTTTGACCCTTATCGATAATTACTTATCGATTATCGATTTCTATATATACTTATCGTTATCGTTTCAATAAGGTTTCGATTTTTTCGATTTCGTTTATCCATGAACCGATAACAAATAATCGATTCAATTTATCGATAAACCGATTCGAACGCACACCCCTATGTGGCACGCTGACCACTTATATAATAAGAAATGGGATCGTGTGGCACGCCGACCACAAAGTTATTTGAATCTTGGCATTGGCCATAGTTGCCGGTAGCCTATTGTTAAATCTGGGAGCGAGTGGTACGCCTACCACGAGATATGCAATAAAAATGAATTGGGACATGAAAGTAAGTTTTGTTCCATTGTTCAGATTACTTCGGATATTACAATTATTGTTTGCTATTTCAGAGTAGATTCTTTCCTTATAAACATTCGATAATGTTTTCCTGCTGTTGTATGTATATATTCCAACTGTACAGGTTTATGTGGGTGTCTGGTCCTAGCCTCGTCACTACTTCGTTGGGATAGGCCAGGCACTTACCAGCACATGGGGTCGGTTGTGCTGATACTACACTCTGCGCTCTTTTTGCGCAGATACAGGTTACAGACAGCAACAACGACAGTAGCACGATTGTGGATGTTACGACTACTGAGGCTTCGAGGTAGCCTTGTAGGCGTTCGCAGGACCCATTGTCTCCTCTATATATAATTTTTCATTATGCTGTCTCATGTATTCGATATAAACAGCTTATATTTCTTTCAGACGATTATGCATATTATTCTTAGAAGTTCGTGAGTATTGTGACACCAGTCTTGGGTAGTGTATCATGCTTGGGTGTTTCTATATCGTATCTAGTAAAAATTGCTAAGACTTCTGCTAAATTTATTTATTCCGCTATAATTACATAATTTTATTTGAAGTTTTAAAAAGAGTGTGGTAACTAATGGAAATGTAAGTAAGATTTGGCTTGCCTAGCTTCCACTAGTAGGCGCCATCATTACTCCCGATGGTGGGAAATCCGGGTCGTGACAGATTTAGTCACACATGATTAGGTGGGAGAGCCATTAGCTAGCCATTCCTATTCTACTACTGGTAACGCTTGACGCTCCTCGACTCGGGTTGTCCACCCGTGTAAGCCAGGTCTAGTTACCATCTCCTTTAGGATTTAAAAACATAGCAGAACGAGCCACCAACAATGAATATCCCTAGTAGGAGCGTTTGTTTGCATACCATGTATTTGACCTTGGAGACTCAACATAGGGTTTGGGTTTGTCTAGGACAGGTGTCCCCAAAAATGAAATAGTCCATCCTGATGCATCTTACGTGCTACTTGCGCACATGTTTGTCTCGCCTTACATGATTGACCGGCCTCTAGAAAAATGAAAAAAAAAGAAAAAAAAAAGAGAGAGTAAGATATAGGTATTTAGAGTTCTAAATTCAAGCTTAAATGAATTTCTATAATTGGCTTTGTCTTATATAATTTTTACAGGTCGAGTCCAAATGTGCTAAATGTTGCTTTATTGCTTTAATATTCTGTGAATTTTATATAAATTGTTACGAAATCCTTTCTCTTCTTACCTTTGGGTATGTGCTCGCTAGTCGAGACTCCTCGTTCTGTTAGTGCCATACCTCGAAATAAGAAAGAGGCTCGGAAAGTTTCTAATCCGGTTGGCCTTTTGGTTCCCGGAAAGAAGCTCATTCCTCGACCCGAGTTGTCTACTCGGGTACATGGTCTAGAACAAACACTCAGGTTTTTTACTTAGTATAACAAAACCTCATGTCGGATCCCTAGTAGGAACGCTTACTTACATCACGTTGCATTTGACTTAGAGGACCCAACACAGGGGTTGGGTCCGTCTAGGACAGGCAACCTGAAATGAAAACCATCCTGGTGCATCCTGTTTGTTTTACGCATTTATTTGCTTCAGACTTGCATGCTGACCATCTTTTAAATATTAAGGAAAATGAAAAAAATTACAGTGTAGAGAGATAACTACTCATTTTTAGAAACAAACCAATGTCCAGGTAGTGTCGAAACTCTACCGAATTTTGAGAATAAAAAGAAAAAAAAAAGAATTATTATTTTCAAAATAGTTTGTTTTTTTACTCAAAAAGAAAAAAAATTTAAAAAAAAAGTTTACTTTATTTATCAATAAAAAAATATGATTTTATTCTTTAAAAAAAATAGTTATTTGTTAGTTAATAAAATGAAAAAATATAATAGTTCATTTTATATGCCAATGAATTAAAAAAAATAGTCTTGTTTTTAAAATTAGTTCGTTTATCTTGCCAATAAAATAAAAAATAAAAGAAAAGGAAATGTCATTGTTTTCAAAACTAGTTTATTTTATCCGGCCGAACTACGCTGTTTTGATTCTCGACGGACGTGAGATATGTAGGCAATCCCCATCGGGTCTAACCTCCCCTTTTGCAAAAATAGCCAAAAAGTGTCAAAATTAATTTTCGTCGTTAATAAGTCGTGTGTTGTCGTTCTTATCAAATATAGACGAATGTTCCCAAAAGGGATGCCAGAAGGTTGACTTTGCATAAACAACCACCATTGGGTCATTTTTTAGATTTTGGTCGGTTGACCTACGCAACCTTAAAATCTTCGTCCCCGAGGCGCTGAAAGGCCATATTTGCAAATATAATGTTTTATTTTGAAAAACAAGAAAAAATAGTCTTAAGTAAGTTGGGTAGTGCCGTTTTACCAAAAATAGCCGAATATTCCCGAAAGGGACGTCGGAAGGCTGACTTTGCATAAACAGCTACCCTTGGTTATTTTTAGGGTTTTTGACTGGTTAGCCCACACAGCCTCAAAATCCTCGTCCTCGAGGTGCTGAAAGGTCGTGTTTGCGAAATCAGGTCTTTTATTTTAATTTGAAAAAAAAAGAAAAAAAAAAGTCAGTGGGCAAGTGAATGTCGTTTGTATTTTTGTCGAAATAAGCTGAGCCAACTTCGATAGTGTAGTAAACTGTTCTTGCCGAGATAGCCTTAGAGTATCTTTCAGTTGTCAAAAGGCTATTTTCGTAAAAGAACTGGCAAGTTTGTAAAATAATATTTCGAGGCCTCAAAATTCATGTTAAATTGAGAAAGGGCCACGTTTGCAGAAATAGTCATTTGGTTGAAATTGGCAAACATGGAAGGAATCTATCAGTCTGTTCTTTTTAATTTGTATTTGTTTTTATTAGAGCATGTGGCATTTTATTTTCGAGTCTGTAGGTTATCTTTTCGTCAAAGTCTGTTAAGTATGGTCAGCTTTTAAACCCGTGTGGCCAAGTTTATTGTATTATAAAAAATGAAAAAATGTGCTTTGTTGTTATTTACCACATATCTGACCGAACTACGCAAGGTCTGATTCATATGGCGTCATGATACGTAGGCAATCTCCATAAGATTCGACCACAATCAAAAAAGCAAAAAAAATGAAAAAATGGGAAAAATAATTTTTTTTTAAAAAGAGAAAAAAAATGTTGATAATGATAAGGACCGACTGAGTCCATCCTAACATGTTTTGTTTTGAATTGTTTAAAAAATTGAGGTGGTCGGTTTGTGGTAAGTTGGAAATACAAGATCCGGGAAAACCTGATTGTGATCCAAGACACTAACACCCGGAATATTGTCCTGAATCCTACATATGCACGTCATGATGCACACTTTGTGGGGATGATGCCTAGTGATGGGAAGAACGTGAATCCTCTTGAGTATATATCGACTAAAGCTGAATATGTCGAAGCAGACAATGGTCTTAGCATTATTGATGCAAATCTCAATGGCTAAAATAGCATACTTGATCATTGGGAAGACGCTTCAGTTTTTGGTCGGCCAGAATAGAATTTTGGTGGATTATTTTGTTGTCATTTCTTTTGTCCGGATTATTCTGAGGGTTGTAATTTGGGTATTGTTTTGTAAATCAAACCCTTCTATCATTTTTATTTTGTCTAGTTGCCTTTGGTCATAGTATCTCATGGTGTTGTCTAGGTTTGTTCCAAGGGTTGTACCCCAGTTTACTGTGCTTGTTTTTGTTGCACAAACTCTTTCCCTGTCTGTCTAATGCAATCATCTATTTTCGTTATTTCTTGTCATTTTTCTTTTCCTCTTTATAGTCCTCTTTCCGTCAACTCTAGTGACATGACATGCGCGCATGATTTTGGCCTAATCTTAAAAGTTAATAGTAAAGCCATTGGGAGGTGATCAGGATATTTAGAGAAAATAAAAACTGTTTGAGATTATTTGGCGCCCGAGTCATGTGAAACCGGGACAAGTAAAAATAAAACCATTAAAGACAAGGTGGCCATGTTGACATGGGGGTCGTTCGTGGTAATGAAAATTAGAGTGTTGCCCAACAGTGCTTTAAAGATATAGCAAATGCCTGATTGTGTTGTTTGCACTTGGCATGTTTTGAAGGTTGGAATGACGAAGGCATTTTGTTTTGCTATCTAAACACTTTATCATTTGTTAACCTTTAGAGCCTTATTCGATTTCCTTCATACTCCTCATTCGGAATCACTAGCAAAGATTAGAAACATAAACATGGAAGATAAAGGAAAAGAAAACAACAAAAGAGAAAAAGGGATAAGAAGAAAGAAAATGATAAGTGAAAAGAAAAATAAAGTAAAAATGAAAAGTAGAACAACGAGGAATTGGGAACTACGTTTGACCTGATTCCTTAAAGAGGATACGTAGGCGCTTCACGGCTCGGTCATAGTGTAATAAAAGATCAAAAAATCCCCAAGCAAGAAACTAGAGAAAAAGTTGTGTTTATTATAAATAAATATAGTTTCGAAGGTTGTAATTTTGAACCCAAATTGATGTGTTTTTTAGCCTTTAAGTACCCTGTCTTTCTAGACCTATCCAAATCCCACATTACGGTCCAAAGAAAGACCTTCCGATCAGTCTTCAAAAGAGCCCAAGTCAGGAAAATGCAAAAGTGTTATCAGAACATAACACTCTAATTTCCAGCAGAAAAGACTTTGATCCCTAGCAAAAAAGAAATATGAGAGAGTCTTAGCGGTGACACCCCGATTCCCAGCTAAAAAGTAATAAAAATGAGAGAGTCTTACCGGTGAAAACTTTCACAGGCACCATAAGATGATGAAAGCTGAGAGAAAAACCAAAATAAGAGAGGCTTAATAGTGAAAACCCTTCGGGCGCTATAAGTCGAGTGAAGATTGAGAATCAGATGGGAAAACCCCCTGATGAAGATTATGAAAGGCGATTAACGACGGAGGATAGGCCATATGTACATGTCATGACCTGTAGAGTTGGTATCCGTGTTTGATTAAGTTTTTATAGTTTTTCTTGTTAGAGTATCTTTTTCCTTTGTCTTATATTTTTGGTTCCTTTTATCTTTCTCCTTTTTATAAAAAGTTCCACAACAAAGTTTGTCTAGTCAGAGCAAGTAATAAATGACTTCAATACTTGCCACTAACTTTCCAATTATTATGCAAGGTGAGATCTGATTAGAACATCCAAGTCGTATAAGCCAGGAAGGAACAAACGCAAAGGCCAGTGTCTAGAAGGATATTCCCCAGCAAAAGGAAATTGACAAAGGGATGGACCAGTGCCAAGAAGTATATCTCTAGCAGAAAACGAAGGTTAATGAACTCATGGCCAAGGCCAATGAGACTCAAAGATCCAGAAAATGCATGTTCCCTAGATATGCCATAAAAGAATAGGGATATCTCTTACAGAAAAGGTATTTTCAGTGACACGGATGAGCGAAGAAAGTGGTTCATCAGTAAAACATACAAGATCCTCAAGCAGAGTCACTGCCATAGGAATGTGGAGGTCAGGATACAAGTGGAAAACAACGGTGAAAGGCTTGTGAATAAAGAGTCGTCAAGAAGGCAAGGGAACGTATTTGATGGCAGAATGGCATGCCACGTGGAAGATTATAAAACTGGGGTAGAAAATTTTCTAGAAGTCAAACATCCATTTGGGGAAGAAGGAAGATAAGACAAGTCTAAAAGGAAGTGGTCTTTAAACTAGTGTTATCCACAGCATAACAAGTTCTAATGAAGGAAGTTGTATCCCTAGCGGACAGAACAAAAGGGTGAAGCTTGTGTTTAAAAAATAATAGTTGTATCCCCAGCAGTCTTCAAAAGAGTGAAACACTAGTTTTGAAGGAATGAAGATTCCCTGGTAGTGTTATCCTCAACATCGTTATCCCCAACTTATAACATTTGTATCCCCAGCAGTGTTGAGAGAAAATAAAAGTTTTGAAGGAAGTAAAAAAAATCCTCAGCAGAAATATCATCCCCAACAAATAATATCATTCCCCAACAAGTTTTGGGAATGCAGAGCAAGGGAAAGGAAAAGGGAGAAACCATCCCCAGTAAGAGTGGCACAACCACTCATCACATTTAAAACTAACAAAATTTTCTTTGATTTGAAGCAGGGAAAGAAAATGCTATTGATAGCAGAAAGGCACACCAAATTTCAGTCTTTAAATTTCAAATTTTGAAGATTGGTCTATCAGCCCTCGAATAGGATATGATGGGTCTATCCGCCCTCGAATAGGATATGATGGGTCTATCCGCCCTCGAATAGGGTATGATGAGTCTACCCGCCCTCGAATAGGATATTATTGGTCTATCCGCCCTTGAATAGGATATTATGGGTCTATCCACCCTAGAATAGGATATGATGGGTCTATCCGCCCTCGAATAGGATATGATGGGTTTATCCACCCTCGAATAGGAGATGATGGGTCTATCCGCCCTCGAAGAGGATATTATGGGACTATCCGCCCTCGAATAGGATATGATGGGTCTATCCGCCCTCGAATAGGATATAATGGGTCTATCCGCCCTCGAATAGGATATGATGGGTCTATCCGCCCTCGAATAGGATATGATGGGTCTATCCGCCCTCGAATAGGATATGATGGGTCTATCTGCCCTTGAATAGGATAGGATGGGTCCATCCGCCCTCGAATAGGATATGGGACTATCCGCCCTCAAATAGGATATGATGGGTCTATCCGCCCTCGAATAGGATATGATAGGTCTATCCGCCCTCGAATAGAATATAATAGGTCTATCCGCCCTCGAATAGGATATGATGGGTCTATCCGCCCTCGAATAGGATATTATAGGTTCATCCGCCTTCAAATAAGATATTTTAGGTTCATTCGCCTTCGAGTAGGATATTTTATGTTCATCCGCCTTCGAATAGGATATTTTGGGTTCATCCACCCTTGAATAAGATATTTTAGGTTCATCCGCCTTCGAATAGGATATTTTAGGTTAATCCGCCCTCAAATAGGATATTTTGGGTTCATCCTGTCTCGAATAGGATATTTTAGGTTCATTCGCCTTCGAATAGGATATTTTAGGTTCATCCGCCTTCGAATAGGATATTTTAGGTTCATCCGCCTTCGAATATGATATTTTAGGTTCATCCGCCTTCGAATAGGATATTGGATTGAATTATTCTTCAAAGGGATATTTAATTTATTTCGACCCGAGTGGTCCTGCTTGTATAAACATTGCCAAATATATATTTTATAAATCATTGCCAAATGCATTAAATTTTTAAGTTGTTAATGAAGTCAGGAGCCCCACCCAAAGAGAGGAGAGTCGACTTAAAGTTGCTGTTAGAATCAGGAGCTCGCCTGGAGAACAAGGGAGTACTTTTCAAGCGATCGCAAGCAGGAGCCCACCTGAAGAATGGACACATATTTCATATTATAGTAGACAAGCAACATCAAGAGGAATGGCCAAAACATCTCCAAGGCAACAACAAGAATTCCATTGGAAGAACACAAGATACAAGTTCAAGGCAACACAAGAACAAGTTGAAGATATAGATAAGATTTAGAATTCATAGATTATAATTTAGTCTAGCTTCTTATTTTCTTTTAGCACGGTGTAATAAGGAGATCGGTAAGCATTATTAACAGCATACAGCAGCAGTAACAGCAAAATCACAGTCACATGGTAGGCCCAGCTACCAAAATCTTCTGAACTACACGCGACCTGATTCCCTTATAACATGGGATATGTAGGTTGTCCAAAATCATGAATCGGTTGCGCCTTTCCTTTTTATTTTCTTCCTCTTTTGAATAACGATATGATCAAAAAATTAGTCGCATTGTTCACTTTATCTTTGCCCGAAAGCTCTTCGTGTTTTCGAGCAAAGAGGGGCAGATGTGAACACCTAATTTTTTATCGTATTTAGATTGGTTTTTCACTCTATGTAATTTAATTTTTATTTCATTTTATTATATATATAATATAAAAATATAAATTTTATAAGGTCAATTACTACTACTATTATTATTATTATTTAAAATTATTTAAAAAAAAACTCCAAAAATATTTTTTTTATTTCAGTTGGTTTTAAATAATTCAAAAAGGAAAGAAATTTGGAATTTAATAAATAAAAGATAAAAGTGGCTGAAAATTAAAAACATCAAAAATAAAAGAAAGTTGAATTTCTAAAAGAAAAGTAAACGAAAGTGGCTTTTTATTTTAAAAAATAAAAGAAAGTTAAAAATTAAAAAAACATAACTAATTAAATTTGGAATTTTAAAAAATAAAAGTAAATAAAGGTGAGATTTCTTTTTCTAAAAAAATAAAAGCAACTTGTAAGTGTGATTTCTTTTAATTAACAAAATAATAAAATATTTTTTAAAAAAGATCTGAAATTTTTTGAAAGTTTTTCTACAAATAGAATAGAAAATTGAGGAAGAGAGGGGGAGGAAAAAATAGAGAGGAAAAATAGAGGAGTAGAAAAAGAAGGGAGCAGAGAGAGCGATATACACTCGATATACACTATGGATACAGTGATATATAGGGGCAGAATAGTTGTGTTGTTGCTGTGTTATCTGCTACTGCTAACTACTCATCCTCTATCACAACCCTAGTTTACCAATCGTGAACATGTCATGACGGCACCCAGTCCCCACGACTAGGTAAGCCTAACACGTTGCGGAATATACCATTTTATGAACATTAATTAAGAAATAGCGGAAAATAGTATAAAAAGGAAATGTAATCCGTGCCGCTTGGCACATACACCCATCAAACATACTGTATAAAACACCTCCAAGACCCGGAATCCCACGGGCAACACAGACTAAAAGAGAGTATACAACTGTGGCTGTATGTGTAAAGAGTATCTAACAACGAAATGAAGGAAAACATCTACTAATACTATCAGAATAGAATGAGGGCCTCCGGATCCGCGGACGTAGCAGATCATACCTCGAGGTCTCCCAAAATGCTGCTGAATCACCTAATATGAGCCTGTCCCGATGTACCTGGATCTGCACAACAAAAGTGTGCAGAAGAGTAGCATGAGTACACCACGACGGTACTCAGTAAGTGCCAAGCCTAACCTCGATGGAGTAGTGACGAGGAAGGTCAAGGCCCTACTGAGAGAACAATAATATAATGATGATAACAATGATAAACAGTTTTAATAATAATGAATCTGAAATGACGACAGTAAAGTGATTTCTGCAACCGTCTACAATTTAAGCTAGCAACAAGTAAATAACTCAATAAAACTCAATCAGCAAGTCCAAGACCTGTGGGAATTGAACCCACAGTCCCTTTCCATAACCAACAATCCAAGAGCTACAGGAATTGAACCCGCAGTCCCGATAACAGTATCCCTGGGTCTCCGGGAATCGAACCCGCAGCCCATGTCTCAATAAATCTCAGGATCTCCGGGAATCGAACCCGCAGTCCCTACCAATAACTCGGGATCTTCGGGAATCAAACTCGCAGTCCCTACTAATAACTCAGGATCTCCGGGAATCAAACCCGCAGTCCCTACCAATAACTTAGGTTCTCCGGGAATCAAACCCGCAGTCCCTACCAATATCACTCCGGGATCTCCGGGAATCGAACCCGCAGTCCATAAACGATATCACTCCGGGTCTCTGGGAATCGAACCCACAGCCCTGGGTCTCCGGGAATTGAACCCGCAGTCTACCAATACAGACAATAAAGGAACGCACAGAGAGAATATAATATGTTTAACTACAACTTCACCGAAACTAGTGCCAACAATTTATCAAGAAGTTCAAGTAAGTTAACTAGGCAATTAGACATGTTAAATCCTAGCTATTCATGCTTTTCTAACTAATACCGGGTAGAAGTAACGTTTTTATCAGCTAAGAACAGGAATATCACTAATCGGACAATTCAAGTAAAGTGTGTGTTACAACAACCAGCGCATGTACACGCCCGTCACCTCGCGTACAAGGCATTTAAACTATCACATAATATCCTAGGGGTGAAAGTTCCCCACACGAGGTTAGACAAGCCACTTACCTCAATTCCGGTACAAAACCGCTAAGAGACAACTCTCTTGCCACGAATGTCGGCCTCCAAAGGCGTAGTATCTGATAAAAATCAATAGAATCATATCAAAATAGGCCAATTGGGAATTACCCAATCAAAACAATTCAAAATACACCAAGACCCAGAAGTTGCCAAAACCCGACTTTCGGTACGCTTATCAAAAAATTACGAATGTTATATATTCGGGTTCCTTATCTCAATACGAGTCCGTGCATATAAAATTTATCGAAATCGGACTCCGTTTGCCCATCCAAATCAAAGATTTTCAAAAATTTAGGCCTAGGGCTCAAACCCTCCATTAACAGTGAAATAACCACGGATTTCATGATAAACTAACGAATTAAGGCCAAGAAACTTACCCCCGATGATCTCCCGATGATATCCCAGCGATTCGCCGTCAATTTCTGTCCAAAAGCTCTCAAGTTGCTCAAAAAAATGGAGGAAAATGACCCAAAATCGCGGATATACTGCCCAGAATTTTCATCGGGACTGTTCACGCGCGGACACTGTTCATCCCTCGCTGTTACTGTTCACGCGCGGTTACTGTTCACTATTCATAAAATGCAGCAGCTTTTTCAAAATAAATTGCAGCACAGCCATTTTGCACCAAAATGGTTCTAACTCCATCATACAAACTCGAAATTCGACGATTCTTTTTCCAATGGCTCCATAATTTCGATACGGATCCAGTGGTTAAAAAAAATTGCATTTGGATCTCATTTGCTCAGTCTAACATCAATTTCGCTCGTTAAACAATTAACTCACATTTCGCGTCAAAAAAACAATCGCGACTCGATGAAATTAAACCAAAATTTCCAGATCAGTCCTATAAGTCATGATTTAAATTCTCGAAGTCTCGAAATCAAATTTGGATCTCTAGAACTAAAATTAGACCTTTGGATCATTACATTTATGCTCAAAATGGCAAAAATCTTCCAAAAATGACCCGTTGGGCATCCGAAACACATCCGAGACCCCCGAGACCCCGACCAATAACACCAACCAGTCCTAAAACACATTATGGACTCGCTCGAGGCCTCAAATCATATCAAAGAACGCAAAAATTATGAATTAACCTCCAATCCAAGCTTGATGAACTTTGAAGTTTCCAATTTCTATTTCCGATGCCGAAACCTATCAAATCAAGTCCGATTGACTTCAAATTTTGCACACAAGTCCAAAATGACATAACAGAGCTATAGAAGTTTTCGGAATTCCATTCCGACCGTCGGATCAAAATTTCACCTATCAACCGGAATTCGCCAAAATACTAACTTTGCCAATTCAAGCTTAATTCTACACTGGTCATCACAAAAATATTCCGGACACACTCCTAAGTCCCAAATCACCTAACGAAGCTATCCGAACCATAAGATTTGCATTTCGAGTCCGATATAAAAATTTCCACTTCCGGTCAAATTTTCTCAAAAACCTTCAATTTTCTCTCTTTAGCCAAACGACTCCAAAATGACCTACGGACCTCCGAATTCACTTCCGATCGCGCACCCAAATCCAAAATAACCATACGGAGCTACTCCAAGTCTCGGAATCCCAAACGGATATCAATAACACTAAAATGCATTTTAAGCCACCGATGCAATTTCTTCTAAAATGCTATCTTCCATAATATGCGCCAAAACGCTCCCGGGTTATCCAAAACCCGATCCGGGCATACGCCCAAGTCCGAAATCATCATATGAACCTGTTGGAACCTTTAGATCCCAATTCCGAGGTCGTATACTCAAAATTCCAATCCTAGTTCATTTCTTCAATTTTAAGCTTCGGAAATGAGAATTTTCATTTAAATTTGACTCCAAACTTCTTGAATTTTAATTCTAACCATACACACAAGTCAATATACCTGAGATGAAGCTTCTCATGGCCTCAAACTGCTTGAATGACGCACCGTAGCTCAAAACGACCGGTTGGGTCGTTACAATCTCCCCCACTTAAACATACGTTCGTCTTCGAACATGCTGAGAACTACACTGAAGTAGTCTGAAATCACTGGTTTAACATCTCATGAAACTTCCTGTGCTTCCACAACTCATTTGAGCACGTTAGCTCGATAACTCTATAGATATACTCCTTATTCGAGTAAATAAGCCATTAGACCCAATTCCAACATCCTGAATTTCCTACCTAGCATGTTTCCATCATACGACCACCATATCAATCTTCACACGCTGTACCCATACATGACTGCATAACTTTGCTGAATTCATACTTTGCATCACTTTACTCATGGGACCACAATAATATTCTTTAAATATAATAGTCGAAATTCCACAAATATGATGCTCTCATTGCATCTCATGACCTACATAGGTCTTGCTCTAGCTTTTTAAACACTGACACGACGGAAGAGATGTGCCGATATCCATAACCAACTACTGAATCAACAATTCATTGGGTCTATACCCCTGACAAGATCCATTACCTTGTCCTAAACCAGAGAATGATCTTTTCCTCTATAATATACTTCATATAATCAGTTTGCACTGACCCCAAATCCCATAATCTCATCTCACCCAGTACGAGCTGCGCAGGCGATAAGCCACCTCAAACATACTCAAAAGTCCCACAAGATGACACAATGTACTAGTAATCCACTAATTCATACGTGATACAAAGGAAGGCGAACACTAGAGAGAACTATTCAACTCTCACACTAACATGGACCTCCTCAGAAAAAAATAGGAAACAGAACACATAAAAGCAATTATAGACACTGAAATAAACATCACACTATTGCGGCGTGCAACCCGATCCCAACAGTATACCCATGGCAGCGTGCCACCCGATCCCAACAATATAACCATGGCGGCGTGCCACCCGATCCCAACAATATAACCATGGCGGCGTGCCACCCGATCCCAACAATATAACCATGGCGGCGTGCCACCCGATCCCAACAATATAGACTCACACAAGGAGTCATATGTCGAGTTGAATAGCTCGTCACATCAAAATACCGAATATCGCTCATAAGCACGCTAAGGTGCATGATATCAGTCACAATGAAACATATAGCGCTATAGGCTACAAACTCAAGCACAACTGAGGTGCGATATAAGATCTGAGTCTCGAGGGCCATCATGCTCATATACATCACCGATGAGTGGAACCTCAACAAATAAGGAACTTACCAAGCCGTCTCACACTCATACAGCCAAATATATCTTTACATGAATTACTAACCGCGAAATAAGACCACGACTATCCCTCCATAAAGGGCACATTGCTGGAAGAAACACAACTGGCCTGACGCAAGGCTCATTTCCACATTTAAATCAATCCACCGACCTTGAGTCTATCTTGGCCGTGCCAAGCTAAGTCAATAATATTTCACAGGTCTATAACTCAATAAGTAGAGTGCCGTCCAGGCATAAATTCTCAAATGAATGATATTACCAAAATCCTCATACTTGGTTTAAATTTCTAATCAATCAAGTGACTACAAGTCACACCTATACAATCTTCTCGTGGGTCAAGCTCCCACCATCTTCCGAATAATTAAACGGGTCTGCACATTCAACCCACCAGCTGTACTAACACTGAAAAGCGATCAGGAGTCCCTAACCGGGATGCAAAGCCTTTCTCACAGAACACCGATCTCACATGATACTGATGTTAATACCCATCTTACTCAAAACACTGAAACTCCTTTCCCGCTCATCCGAGCTCTTTATATCACATTCATTGACCAAACTGTGACCTTGGTCCTTACTTCAAATTTCATACTACTCACTGCACCTCACATGTCGATATACGATAGACGCAATTTCCATCATAGCTCTAGAACTGACGATAGACTAATACTTCATCACATAATACTTTCCATTTAGCTCACTACATGAGAACTATAACAACATACGGCGAATTCTCATAACCATCGAATATGTCAATCTCTAAGTAGTGGTCCAAGCCACCATAACCTTTCCCGAGATCTGCCTACTCATAACAAGCCCTTAACAGAAGAATAATTCAGAATAACATCAATCACTGCGGCCGACAAATCTCAAATGCACCGCCACAAGTCACATGCATAATTCGATCACGTTGCATGAACCAATCATTGACACCAATACGCCAACTCAATTATGGCTGATCAATCTACTTCCTTCCAGGTTATCCTTGATTGCCTTAGAAATGTTAATATCTTCCTTCAATACCTAACTTATTCCAACCGCACTTACCCCGAGTGACCTTAAATCATGAGGCCATGCAATCTCAAGAACGACGACCATTTCATGTCTCTCAAATACTACACCACAAGTCAAAACATCATAGATCGTTTTGTGCCTTTCTTCATAAGTTGCTTCAAAAGCTTGAGCCTCAACTGTACTTATAGACTCAGAATTATTAGGCACCACATTTTACCTATTGAATTCACTAGGACGCTATTGAGAGCCATCCGGCCCTGACTTGCCCCAGTACGCAACCAACTCTACTAAATTTTATTACATATGAATACCCTCTCGATAAAGCCCCCAACAGAACCACTTCCCGCGAAGCGTGCACCTATACGAGGCATAAATCATGAATCTTTCCTCAAGTTTGAACACGAGCCAGTAAGGCTAACCATAACATGCATTCAACAATTTATATACTCAAATTACCACTCATGGCCCTTTTCCGTGGCTGCAATAACACAATAATACGCTAGTATCCAGAATTCACACAGGTAATTAACCATGCGACCCAATCTTAAGCGGTGGGACTCTCCCACTTAGCCCAAAGCCACTATTACACGACTCTCGAAGACATTAGAACCATTCTCTCAAGTCATTTACTATTATTCAACCGCAACTCACTTGATCCAACGAATATAACCACCTGTGCTCTATTAGCACTCTAACACCATAGGGTATGACCTCATCCCAATACAACCAAACATCTTCTCGCTCCATGCATCGAGCATTATTTACCGCGACAACTTAAGACATATTGTGATTCTCACACCTACGAAGCACCATGTAGCCTTCACCGAAATCTTCCCTGCTGATAATGAAAGGAAGAATTTATTAGGGATACAGGAACATCAAAAGTCCCAACATCATACCATACGAGCCTCAACTCTTGCCTATCCGCCAGTTTCAAAGAACTTTTGAATAGCACTTAAATACAGCGCAGGCCAAATCTGATATGATACATTACCCATAATTTGGTCGTTGATAGTGAACTCCTTTAACTTGGCACGAAGCCATAAGACACGTCTTGCTAATCTATGACAATAGCCTTTATCATTTGTACGTCTTCATCATAAGACAGCCCAAGACATTCGTTTGGCACATGTCCTTCTTAAGACAGTTAAACTCATATCCCCCCAGTATCTCTGCTGGCCGAATCCTTCGCTAAATAGATATCTCATATGAACCATATAGTTTTTATTACCACCAACTATCTTTAGATCTACATCCACCTTGAGATTCTACCATTGCTGTGACGATTAGGCAGTTAAGTAAACCTTCTCAAGATCGTACTTATCAATCGAATGTCAGAACCTAGTGCACCCCCATGTGCACAATTGAAGATCTCTCAATTCTCTTGCATTATCGATATGGATGACACGCAGTAACAATGGTTGAGTAAATTCTTGACTCCCTTGAGATCTCTCTGCAGCGTCACGAACCGTCGGCGCATACTTGATACCGAGTGCGCAATTTCAAAACACGAGTGGATGCAAAAGAACATATGACATAGGCTCCAACTCTGAATAAATGGCGCACGATAAGGAATTCAAAGAATTAAAGAGTTTCCTAAACAATTACATAGCCCCTCGTAGATAAATACAGACGTCTCCGTATCGATCAGCGAGAATCTAAGTAACCGGTCTGTGTCCCGTGACTCCTACGAACCTAGAGCTCTGATACCAACTTGTCACGACCCTAGTTCACCAATCGTGAACATGTCATAACGGCACCCAGTCCCCACGACTAGGTAAGCCTAACACGTTGCGGAATATTCCATTTTATGAACATTAATTAAGAAATAGCGGAAAATAGTATAAAAAGGAAATGTAATCCGTGCCGCTTGGCACATACACCCATCAAACATACTGTATAAAACACCTCCAAGACCCGGAATCCCACGGGCAACACAGACTAAAAGAGAGTATACAATTGTGGCTCTATGTGTAAAGAGTATCTAACAACGAAATGAAGGAAAATATCTACTAATACTATCAGAATAGAAGGAGGGCCTCCGGATCCGCGGACGTAGCAGATCATACCTAGAGGTCTCCCAAATTGCTGCTAAATCACCTAGTATGAGCCCGTCCCGATGTACCTGGATCTGCACAACAAAATGTGTGCAAAAGAGTAGCATGAGTACACCACCGCGGTACTCAGTAAGTGCCAAGACTAACCTCGATGGAGTAGTGACGAGGAAGGTCAGGGGCCCTATTGAGAGAACAATAATATAATGATGATAACAATGATAAACAGTTTTAATAATAATGAATCTGAAATGACGACAGTAAAGTGATTTTCGCAACCGTCTACAATTTAAGCTAGCAGCAAGTAAATAACTCAATAAAACTCAATCAGTAAGTCCAGGACCCGTGGGAATTGAACCAACAATCCCTTTCCATAACCAACAATCCAGGAGCTACAGGAATTGAACCCGCAGTCCCGATAACAGTATCCTTGGGTCTCCGGGAATCGAACCCGCAGCCCATGTCTCAATAACATCTCAACAACTCCAGGAATCGAACCCGCAGTCCCTACCAATAACTCAGGATCTTCGGGAATCAAACCCGCAGTGCCTACCAATAACTCAGGATCTCCGGGAATCGAACCCGCAGTCCCTACCAATAACTCAGAATCTCCTGGAATCAAACCCGCAGTCCCTACCAATAACTTAGGATCTCCGGGAATCGAACCCGCAGTCCATAAACAATATCACTCCGGGTCTCTGGGAATCGAACCCACAGCCCTGGGTCTCCGGGAATTGAACCCGCAGTCCACCAATACAGACAATAAAGGAACGCACAGAGAGAATATAATATGTTTAACTACAACTTCACCGAAACTAGTGCCAACAATTTATCAAGAAGTTCAAGTAAGTTAACTAGGCAATTAGACATGTTAAATCCTAGCTATTCATGCTTTTCTAACTAATACCGGGTAGAAGTAACGCTTTTATCAGCTAAGAGCAGGAATATCACTAATCGGACAATTCAAGTAAAGTGTGTGTTACAACAACCAGCGCATGTACACGCCCGTCACCTCGCGTACAAGGCATTTAAACTATCACATAATATCCTAGGGTGAAAGTTCCCCCACACGAGGTTAGACAAGCCACTTACCTCAATTCCGGTACAAAACCGCTAAGAGACAACTCTCTTGCCACGAATGTCGGCCTCCAAAGGCGTAGTATCTGATAAAAACCAATAGAACCATATCAAAATAGGCCAATTGGGAATTATCCAATCAAAACAATTCAAAATACACCAAGACCCACAAGTTGCCAAAACCCGACTTTCGGTACGCTTATCAAAAAATCACGAAAGTTATATATTCGGGTTCCTTATCTCAATACGAGTCCGTGCATATAAAATTTATCGAAATCGGACTCCGTTTGCCCATCCAAATCAAAGATTTTCTAAAATTTAGGCCTAGGGCTCAAACCCTCCATTAACAGTGAAATAACCACGGATTTCATGATAAACTAACGAATTAAGGCCAAGAAACTTACCCCCGATGATCTCCCGATGATATCCCAGCGATTCCCCGTCAATTTCTGTCCAAAAGCTCTCAAGTTGCTCAAAAGAAATGGAGGAAAATGACCCAAAATCGCGGATATACTGCCCAGAATTTTCGTCGGTACTGTTCACGCGCGGACACTGTTCATGCGCGTGGGACACTGATCACTGTTCACCCGCGCGGTTACTGTTCACGCGCGGTTACTGTTCACTGTTCATAAAATGCAGCAACTTTTTCAAAAAAATTGCAGCACAGCCATTTTGCACCAAAATGGTTCTAACTCCATCATACAAACTCGAAATTCGACGATTCTTTTTCCAATGGCTCCGTAATTTCGATACGGATCCAGTGGTTAAAAAAAACTACATTTGGATCTCATTTGCTCAGTCTAACATCAATTTCGCTCGTTAAACAATTAACTCACATTTCGCGTCAAAAAACCAATCGCGACTCGATGAAATTAAACCAAAATTTTCAGATCAGTCCTATAAGTCATGATTTAAATTCTCGAAGTCTCGAAATCAAATTTGGATCTCTAGAACTAAAATTAGACCTTTGGATCATTACATTTATGCTCAAAACGGCAAAAATCTTCCAAAAATGACCCGTTGGGCATCCGAAACACATCCGAGACCCCGACCAATAACACCAACCAGTCCCAAAACACATTATGGACTCGCTCGAGGCCTCAAATCATATCAAACAACGCAAAAATTATGAATTAACCTCCAATCCAAGCTTGATGAACTTTGAAGTTTCCAACTTCTATTTCCGATGCCGAAACCTATCAAATCAAGTCCGATTGACTTCAAATTTTGCACACAAGTCCAAAATGACATAACGAGTCTGTGGAAATTTTCGGAATTCCATTCCGACCGTCGGATCAAAATTTCACCTATCAACCGGAATTCTCCAAAATACTAACTTTGCCAATTCAAGCTTAATTCTACACCGGTCATCACAAAAATATTCCGGACACACTCCTAAGTCCCAAATCACCTAACGAAGCTATCCGAATCATAAGATTTGCATTTCGAGTTTGATATAAAAATTTCCACTTCCGGTCAAATTTTCTCAAAAACCTTCAATTTTCTCTCTTTAGCCAAACGACTCCAAAATGACCTACGGACCTCCGAATTCACTTCCGATCGCGCACCCAAATCCAAAATAACCATACGGAGCTACTCCAAGTCTCGGAATCCCAAACGGACATCAATAACACTAAAATGCATTTTAAGCCAAACTGGTGCAATTTCTTCTAAAATGCTATCTTCCATAATATGCGCCAAAACGCTCCCGGGTTATCCAAATCCCGATCCGGGCATACGCGCAAGTCCGAAATCATCATATGAACCTGTTGGAACCTTTAGATCCCAATTCCGAGGTCGTATACTCAAAATTCCAATCCTAGTTCATTTCTTCAATTTTAAGCTTCGGAAATGAGAATTTTCATTTAAATTTGACTCCAAACTTCTTGAATTTTAATTCTAACCATACACACAAGTCAATATACCTGAGATGAAGCTGCTCATGGCCTCAAACTGCTGAATGACGCACCGTAGCTCAAAACGACCGGTTGGGTCGGTACAATCTCCCCCACTTAAACATACGTTCGTCTTTGAAAGTGCTGAGAACTACACTGAAGTAGTCTGAAATCACTGGTTTAACATCTCATGAAACTTCCTGTGCTTCCACAACTCATTTGAGCACATTAGCTCGATAACTCTATAGATATACTCCTTATTCGAGTAAATAAGCCATTAGACCCAATTCCAACATCCTGAATTTCCTACCTAGCATGTTTCCATCATACGACCACCATATCAATCTTCACACGTTGTACCCATACATGACTGCATAACTTTGCTGAATTCATACTTTGCATCACTTTACTCATGGGACCACAATAATATTCTTTAAATATAATAGTCGAAATTCCACAAATATGATGCTCTCATTGCATCTCATGACCTACATAGGTCTTGCTCTAGCTTTTTAAACACTGACACGACGGAAGAGATGTGCCGATATCCATAACCAACTACTGAATCAACAATTCATTGGGTCTATACCCCTGACAAGATCCATTACCTTGTCCTAAACCAGAGAATGATCTTTTCTCTATAATATACTTCATATAATTAGTTTGCACTAACCCCAAATCCCATAATCTCATCTCACCCAGTACGAGCTGCGCAGGCGATAAGCCACCTCAAACATACTCAAAAGTCCCACAAGATGACATAATGTACTAGTAATCCACTAATTCGTACGTGATACAAAGGAAGGCGATCACTAGAGAGAACTATTCAACTCTCACACTAACATGGACCTCCTCAGAAAAATAGGAAACAGAACACATAAAAGCAATTATAGACACCGAAATAAACATCACACTGTTGCGGCGTGCAACCCGATCCCAACAGTATACCCATGGCGGCGTGCCACCCGATCCCAACAATATAACCATGGCGGCATGCCACCCGATCCCAACAATATAACCATGGCGGCGTGCCACCCGATCCCAACAATATAACCATGGCGGCGTGCCACCCGATCCCAACAATATAGACTCACACAAGGAGTCATATGTCGAGTTGAATAGCTCGTCACATCAAAATACCGAATATCGCTCATAAGCACGCTAAGGTGCATGATATCAGTCACAATGAAACATATAGCGCTATAGGCTACAAACTCAAGCACAACTGAGGTGCGATATAAGATCCGAGTCTCGAGGGCCATCATGCTCATATACATCACCGCTGAGTGGAACCTCAACAAATAAGGAACTTACCAAGCCGTCTCACACTCATACAGCCAAATATATCTTTACATGAATTACTAACCGCGAAATAAGACCACGACTATCCCTCCATAAAGGGCACATTGCTGGAAGAAACACAACTGGCCTGACGCAAGGCTCACTTCCACATTTAAATCAATCCACCGACCTTGAGTCTATCTTGGCCGTGCCAAGCTAAGTCAATAATATTTCACAGGTCTATAACTCAATAAGCAGAGTGCCCTCCAGGCATAAATTCTCAAATGAATGATATTACCAAAATCCTCATACTTGGTTTAAATTTCTAATCAATCAAGTGACTACAAGTCACACCTATACAATCTTCTTGTGGGTCAAGCTCCTACCATCTTCCGAATAATTAAACGGGTCTGCACATTCAACCCACCGGCTGTACTAACACTGAAAAGCGATCAGGAGTCCCTAACCGGGATGCAAAGCCTTTCTCACAGAACACCGATCTCAAATGATACTGATGTTAATACCCATCTTACTCAAAACACTGAAACTCCTTTCCTGCTCATCCGAGCTCTTTATATCACATTCATTGACCAAACCGTGACCTTGGTCCTTACTTCAAATTTCATACTACTCACTGCACCTCACGTGTCGATATATGATAGACGCAATTTCCATCATAGCTCTAGAACTGACGATAGACTAATACTTCATCACATAATACTTTCCATTTAGCTCACTACATGAGAACTATAACAACATACGGCGAATTCTCATAACCATCGAATATGTCAATCTCTAAGTAGTGGTCCAAGCCACCATAACCTTTCCCGAGATCTGCCTACTCATAACAAGCCCTTAACAGAAGAATAATTCAGAATAACATCAATCACTGCGGCCGACAAATCTCAAATGCACCGCCACAAATCACATGCATAATTCGATCACGTTGCATGAACCAATCATTGACACCAATACGCCAACTCAACCATGGCTGATCAATCTACTTCCTTCCAGGTTATCCTTGATTGCCTTAGAAATGTTAATATCTTCCTTCAATACCTAACTTATTCCAACCGTACTTACCCTGAGTGACCTTAAATCATGAGGCCATGCTATCTCAAGAACGATGACCATTTCATGTCTCTCAAATACTACACCACAAGTTAAAACATCATAGATCGTTTTGTGCCTTTCTTCATAAGTTGCTTCAAAATCTTGAGCCTCAACTGTACTTATAGACTCAGAATTATCAGGCACCACACTTTACCTCTTGAATTCACTAGGACCGCTATTGAGAGCCATCCGGCCCTGACTTGCCCCAGTACGCAACCAACTCTACTGAATTTTATTACATATGAATACCCTCTCGATAAAGCCCCCAACAGAACCACTTCCCGCGAAGCGTGCACCTATACGAGGCATAAATCATGAATCTTTCCTCAAGTTTGAACACGAGCCAGTAAGGCTAACCATAACATGCATTCAACAATTTATATACTCAAATTACCACTCATGGCCCTTTTCCGTGGCTGCAATAACACAATAATACGCTAGTATCCAGAATTCACACCGGTAATTAACCATGCGACCCAATCTTAAGCGGTGGGACTCTCCCACTTAGCCCAAAGCCACTATTACACGACTCTCGAAGACATTAGAACCATTCTCTCAAGTCATTTACTATTATTCAACTGCAACTCACTTGATCCAACGAATATAACCACCCGTGCTCTATTAGCACTCTAACACCATAGGGTATGACCTCATCCCAATACAACCAAACATCTTCTCGCTCCATGCATCGAGCATTATTTACCGCGACAGCTTAAGACATATTGTGATTCTCACACCTACGAAGCACCATGTAGCCTTCACCGAAATCTTCCCTGCTGATAATGAAAGGTAGAATTTATTAGGGATACAGGAACATCAAAAGTCCCAACATCATACCATACGAGCCTTAACTCTTGCCTATCCGCCAGTTTCAAAGAACTTTTGAATAGCACTTAAATACAGCGCAGGCCAAATCTGATATGATACATTACCCATAATTTGGTCGTTGATAGTGAACTCCTTTAACTTGGCACGAAGCCATAAGACACGTCTTGCTAATCCATGACAATAGCCTTTATCATTTGTACGTCTTCATCATAAGACAACCCAAGACATTCGTTTGGCACATGTCCTTCTTAAGACAGTTAAACTCATATCCCCCCAGTATCTCTGCTGGCTGAATCCTTCGCTAAATAGATATCTCATATGAACCATATAGTTTTTATTACCACCAACTATCTTTAGATCCACATCCACCTTGAGATTCTACCATTGTTGTGACGATTAGGCAGTTAAGTAAACCTTCTCAAGATCGTACTTATCAATCGAATGTCAGAACCTAGTGCACCCCCATGTGCACAATTGAAGATCTCTCAATTCTCTTACATTATCGATATGGATGACACGCGGTAACAATGGTTGAGTAAATTCTTGACTCCTTGAGATCTCTCTGCAGCGTCACGTACCGTCGGCGCATACTTGATACCGAGTGCGCAATTTCAAAACACCAGTGGATGCAAAAGAACATATGACATAGGCTCCAACTGAAAAACATCACATGACAAGAAATTCAAAAGAAATGAAGATTTTTCCTAAACAGTTACATAGCCCCTCGTAGATAAATACGGACGTCTCCGTATCGATCGGCGAGACTCTAAATAACCGGTCTGTGTCCCGTGACTCCTATGAACCTAGAGCTTTAATACCAACTTGTCACGACCCTAGTTCACCAATCGTGAACATGTCATAACGGCACCCAGTCCCCATGACTAGGTAAGCCTAACACGTTGCGGAATATTCCATTTTATGAACATTAATTAAGAAATAGCGGAAAATAGTATAAAAAGGAAATGTAATCCGTGCCGCTTGGCACATACACCCATCAAACATACTGTATAAAACACCTCCAAGACCCGGAATCCCACGGGCAACACAGACTAAAAGAGAGTATACAACTGTGGCTCTATGTGTAAAGAGTATCTAACAACGAAATGAAGGAAAATATCTACTAATACTATCAGAATAGAAGGAGGGCCTCTGGATCCGCGGACGTAGCAGATCATACCTCGAGGTCTCCCAAAGTGCTGCTGAATCACCTAGTATGAGCCTCTCCTGATGTACCTGGATCTGCACAACAAAAGTGTGCAGAAGAGTAGCATGAGTACACCACGGCGGTACTCAGTAAGTGCCAAGCCTAACCTCGATGGAGTAGTGATGAGGAAGGTCAGGGCCCTATTGAGAGAACAATAATATAATGATGATAACAATGATAAACAGTTTTAATAATAATGAATCTGAAATGACGACAGTAAAGTGATTTTCGCAACCGTCTACAATTTAAGCTAGCAGCAAGTAAATAACTCAATAAAACTCAATCAGTAAGTCCAGGACCCGTGGGAATTGAACCAACAAGTAACAAAACTCAATTAACAAGTCCAGGACCTGTGGGAATTGAACCCACAGTCCCATTAACAGTACCCCTGGGTCTCCCGGAATCGAACCCGCAGCCCATGTCTCAATAAATCACAGGATCTCCGGGAATCGAACCTGCAGTCCATATCTTAATAACTCAGGATCTCCGGGAATCGAACCCGCAGTCCATATCTCAATAACTCAGGATCTCCGGGAATCAAACCCGTAGTCCACAAACAATACCACTACGAGTCTATGGGAATCGAACCCACAGCCCTTTGATCTCCGGGAATCGAACCCGCAGTCCATAAACAATATCACTCCGGGTCTCTGGGAATCGAACCCACAGCCCTGGGTCCGGGAATTGAACCCGCAGTCCACCAATACAGACAATAGAGGAATGCACAGAGAGAATATAATATGTTTAACTACAACTTCACCGAAGCTAGTGCCAATAATTTATTAAGAAGTTCAAGTAAGTTAACTAGGCAATTAGACATGTTGAATCCTAGCTATTCAAGCTTTTCTAACTAATACCGGGTAGAAGTAACGCTTTTATCTGCTAAGAGCAGGAATATCACTAATCGGACAATTCAAGTAAAGTGTGTGTTACAACAACCAGCACATGTACACGCCCGTCACCTCGCGTACAAGGCATTTAAACTATCACATAATATCCTAGGGGTGAAAGTTCCCCCACACGAGGTTAGACAAGCCACTTACCTCAATTCCGGTACAAAACCGCTAAGAGACAACTCTCTTGCCACGAATGTCGGCCTCCAAAGGCGTAGTATCTGATAAAAATCAATAGAATCATATCAAAATAGGCCAATTGGGAATTACCCAATCAAAACAATTCAAAATACACCAAGACCCACAAGTTGCCAAAACCCGACTTTCGGTACGCTTATCAAAAAATCACGAAAGTTATATATTCGGGTTCCTTATCTTAATACGAGTCCGTGCATATAAAATTTATCGAAATCGGACTCCGTTTGCCCATCCAAATCAAAGATTTTCTAAAATTTAGGCCTAGGGCTCAAACCCTCCATTAACAATGAAATAACCACGGATTTCATGATAAACTAACGAATTAAGGCCAAGAAACTTACCCCTGATGATTTCCCGATGATATCCCAGCGTTTCCCCTTCAATTCCCTCTCTTGGATCTCAAAAATGGCATTTTTGTTTTATTTTTTGTCGGTACTATTCACGCGCGGACACTGTTCATACGCGTGGGACAGTGTTTATTGTTCACCCGCGCGGTTACTGTTCACGCGCGGTTACTGTGCACTGTTCATAAAATGTAGCAGCTTTTTCAAAATAAATTGCAGCATAACCATTTTGCACCAAAATGGTTCTAACTCCATCATACGAACTCGAAATTCGACGATTCGTTTTCCAATGGCTCCGTAATTTTGATATGGATCCAGTGGTTAAAAAAACTGCATTTGGATCTCATTTGCTCAGTCTAACATCAATTTCGCTCGTTAAACAATTAACTCACATTTCGTGTTAAAAAACCAATCGCGACTCGATGAAATTAAACCAAAATTTCCAGATCAGTCCTATAATTCATGATTTAAATTCTCGAAGTCTCGAAATCAAATTTGGATCTCTAGAGCTAAAATTAGACCTTTGGATCATTACATTTATGCTCAAAACGGCAAAAATCTTCCAAAAATGACCCGTTGGGCATCCGAAACACATCCGAGAACCCCGAGACCCCGACCAATAACACCAACCAGTCCCAAAACACATTATGGACTCGCTCGAGGCCTCAAATCACATCAAACAACGCAAAAATTATGAATTAACCTCCAATCCAAGCTTGATGAACTTTGAAGTTTCCAACTTCTATTTCCGATGCCGAAACCTACAAATCAAGTCCGATTGACTTCAAATTTTGCACACAAGTCCAAAATGACATAACAAAGCTACAGAAATTTTCGAAATTACATTCCGACCGTCGGATCAAAATTTCACCTATCAACCGGAATTCGCCAAAATACTAACTTTGCCAATTCAAGCTTAATTCTACACCGGTCATCACAAAAATATTCCGGACATACTCCTAAGTCCCAAATCACCTAACGAAGCTATCCGAACCACAAGATTTGCATTTCGAGTCCGATATCAAAATTTCCACTTCCGGTCAAATTTTCTCAAAAACCTTCAATTTTCTCTCTTTAGCCAAACGACTCCAAAATGACCTACGGACCTCCGAATTCACTTCCGATCGCGCACCCAAATCCAAAATAACCATACGGAGCTACTCCAAGTCTCGGAATCCCAAACGGACATCAATAACACTAAAATGCATTTTAAGCCAAACTGATGCAATTTCTTCTAAAATGCTATCTTCCATAATATGCGCCAAAACGCTCCCGGGTTATCCAAATCCCGATCCGGGAATACACCCAAGTCCGAAATCATCATATGAACCTGTTGGAACCTTTAGATCCCAATTCCGAGGTCGTATACTCAAAATTCCAATCCTAGTTCATTTCTTCAATTTTAAGCTTCGGAAATGAGAATTTTCATTTAAATTTGACTCCAAACTTCTTGAATTTTAATTCTAACCATACACACAAGTCAATATAACTGAGATGAAGCTGCTCATGGCCTCAAACTGCTGAATGACGCACCGTAGTTCAAAACGACCGGTTGGGTCGTTACATCCTCCTTCTATTTTCCATTATCCAGGTACATACTCTGAAATCATGTACTAATGTAAACCTGAAGTTGGAGATTGTCAAGTTTCCTTTTGAATTCTCTCGCATCTTTAACTGGATATTGAGTAGAATTTTTACTTGCAACTGACTAATAAGTGTATAAATTGGACCGATGAATATATCTCTACAAATATGTGAATATTTATTATAATTAATCTTAGTTGGTGATTACAAGTTATGAAATATAGTGTAGTTAATGCATTTCCAGCTAGTCGTAAAATAGTTTCAAATAGTTTACAGGTTCAAATAGTTCAAATGGGAATGAGCATGTTGGTTTAATGTGTCTAGTTCTGAAATTGCAAGTTTATTTGAGTAAATAATAACATTTTAAATAGCAATTTGAATAACGTTAATAACTAATGTTAGTGATGAACGTTAGCAAGATGTCAATTTTTAAGCCTTGATGTTATTTTCAATAAGTTGTAAAAACAAAGTTCAAAAAATGGCTTTTGTATTACACATAGTTAATTCCAACGGTTCAATTCATCTAATACTGTTGGTTTAAATTAATTAGAGAATGGTTTGTTTTTTTTAATATTTCTGTCAATCTCGTATGCTATTTATAATTTCAGATTTAGTAATATTCACTTATAGAATATGGCACGAAACATTTTCCCTTTATGCAAGCTCGAATGCAATTTTCTGTTTGCATTTGCCTTAATCTAATAACTAATAAGATGCCCGAACTTATAATCATGTAATTAACTAGGACCTTTTCTTATTACTAGAGACGGAAAATAGAAAAAATGTAGTCAAGGATCGTCCTTTTAAAATAAATAAGACGAGCCTCTCCAAATAAAAATGCAAATTACAGGGCCCTCAATAGATGTATATATTAAATACTTAGCTTTCGGGACGGGCTGTTTAGCGAATTTCACGGCTTTTCCCAAAATAATAAGGCGTTAGTCTCTTTAGGCGCGTCTTTAATAATTTTACCTTCCTAAATTCGGGTGCGCATTTCATGCGACCCAAATCCAAATCTCAACGAAGTCGAAATGTGGCGACAACCATGGGTGCACTGGTGCGGCGTGGTTCAAGACGCAATTTTACGACGTCGCAATTCTTATTAAAATAATAAAAAGCGGTTCAAAGTTAAAAGCATATTGGCAAAAATATGTGTTAAAAATCAGATAATTTAAGCCAAATATAACAGTTGAGCGACCATGCTAGAATTACGGAACTCGAGAATGCCTAACACATTCTCTCGGGTTAACAGAATTCCTTATCAGGATTGCTGGTTTGCAGACTGTAATACAGAGTCACTTTTTTCCTCAATTCAGATTCAAACCGGTGACTTGGGACACCATAAAATATTCCAAGTGGAGACTCTGATTGTTTAATTAATAATCCCATTTCGATTATCCTTTAATTAGAAAAACTCCCTTGTTGTGCCCTTCGCAGGTGTGGTAGCGCCAAAAGGAGGTGTGGCACATAATATACCACCTTGAAATGAATTACGAATCCGATATACTACCAAATTCTTTTCTAAATTTGACATATCAGATAAAAAAATCAAATTTATCGATTTCTTCAAAGTAAATGTTAAATCAAAAGAATAATGCTTTAAGATGAATGAGAGAAGAAGGAAGACGACCTCTTTGTGTTGAATGCAAGAAAAACAAGTTACAATGGAGGAATCATCCGCGAAAATGGGGAACTGGGCGGCAGATGAGGCGGGAATGGATATATATATATTTTAAATATCATACTATTACATTTATATAGTTAGGGCCAAAGTGTAATAACTGCAACATTAGAGATAAAAATTCAACTTCCTCCTTTCACTTTATAAACCACTTAATCATTAATTAAGCATGGAGATCAATCCTACAATAATTAAAACCTGAAGGTCACTTGGCCAATTCAAGCTAAAAGGAGGTCACCTCGCCAATTCCTAGAAATCTACTAAAGTAAAATTAAATTCTACAAAACACTTACAAGACCTACCATCTTATATGTGGTACAAGTTGGTTGCAAAAGATAAAGATGACAAACTAAATAAAAAAAATTATAACCAACAGATCTGGCGTAGAAGGAAAACTATAAAAAAACAATTAGTAAATAAAAGTTACATGCCTTACTAAATTGCTTCTTTTTACATGGCTAGCTGATCACGCTCAACTATGTCTTCTAAAAAGAACAATGTGGTTGCTGCAAATGTAATCCGGTTTACAAGTCCGGAGTCGAATCCCATAGTGATTTAAAATTTAACTACAACTATTCACTATCACCAAGAAGACAATCTTGAACAATTTCTAACTTATAGATATTAAGATTCTTATGTTTAACTAATTAACTAATGAATTAAAATAGTAAATTAACGACTAACGATACTGAGGGGTAGAGAAAAGATTAAGGAGGTCTAAAGTTATGATTTTCCAAATTGTCGGAATCCTTCCCGCTATATCTTCTATAATTTTGCCTAAGTATTCTCTACCGATCATGAGCACTCTTATTACCTTAAATCTCTGTCGATTAATTATGATAATTTACTAGACGCACTCTCTCGAGCTACGCTAGCTAGCTTTTAATACATCTCAATTCAGATCACACCCAAGGCTTCGTTATCCCTAATTTCACCTTAAACCCTCGGTTATTGATCCCTCATATACTCTGGGAGTGGTCTTGTTCAATAATTACCTAAATATGCACCCTCTCTCGAGTTATGCATACTAAATAGGTACAACTACTTGAGAGCTCTTCAATAAATTAGAATATAAATGTAGTTGAACAAATAGAGAAAAGCTATGGCTCAATTATATAAACACATAACGAGAATTTATCCTACAAAAGGTTCTATCAAAACACTAGATAACAAATTAACTATTCATAATAGTATGTAAAGCTGCAATACTAAAAGTCACAACCAGCAATGAAAAATAGGAAGAGGAAGGAAAAACTCATAGAAGAATTCTCTGCATTGCTCCCAATATGTTTTTGCCTCCTTCGTTTGAATCTATGTCTCAAATCTATCATGTGTCCATTGTTGGTCGGGTTCCTTGGTTTAATATAGGGTTTAGGGCTTAAAATCCCATATTTTGCACATAAGTCCCTGAAATTTCTACCTCCTATTGTGGTTTTGTCGTGGTCGCAGTGGAACCTCGGCCAAACATGCCCTCTGATTCTTCAGTTGTCCGCGACTATCTTCTACCGCGGTTCTGCCGTGGTCGCGGTAGATCTGCGGTGTTTTACCCTATTCCGTTGGGAATTTGGAAATATGTAAAACATGAAAGTTGTATCCCTTTGAGTTAGCTTTTCAACCATATATTGTGGAGCCAAAATGGAGTTCTGATAAAAAGGTTATGTGTAATTTACTAGACATTGCGCAATATACCTCATCGAGTCTTTGTTTGTTCTCAACTATCAAATTTGACCCCCCGAACATGATCCCGACTTAATTCCTTGAGCTTTTACTTAGAATTCAAAGCTTCAAATCACTTAAATTCATTCAAAAACATCTATATAGCTCGGAATCACACATACAAGGCATAACACATGCCGTTAGCGCAAAACACTAGCGATTAAAGCGCAAACTCAATTAAAGTGCAGTAAATTACAGTGTAATAATCGACTAAAATACGTAATTATAGTCTATCATCAAAACCCTACACTTAAACTATTGCTCGTCCTCGAGAAATCAAACTACACTTTTTTTTTTTTTATAGACAAGACCTTTTTAAACAATTCTCCTAACTCATCACACCAAGAGTATTTAAAATAGACTAAGCACAAAAGCATAACATCTTCACCTCAAGATTTGACTCACAAGTACCACGCATTATTCACAACTCACCTACTTACTCTAACCTAGAGGTCACTGACATTACCTTTCCTTCATGAATCAAGTTCCCACACAACACAAGAGATTAGTTCCACACAATAAATTTAAGAACAATTAGGAACTCAAGATAGAAAGAATTCACTCACTCTCAGAAATAACATTCATATGCTACAAAAGATGCACCATAAGCTTGCCCGTAGTGTACTACGCCACTAATCGAGCTCATTCAATCTTGGATCAATTAGGACTTTATTTGGTTGTAATGTAGGCTACGGGATACATTTAGATATAAGAGTGATTACACCTCCCTAAGCACTTTATCCATATACTTTAAAATTCAAACCTCATACTTATATCAAACCAAACTCCACCTTGACATCAATGTAAATTACCCCTTTCTTCTTTAAGCACACTTACGTTAAGAGCCACCACTTATCAAGGAATTTTTTTTCTTCACAACAATCCAACTATATTTTTTTCCAATTCAAGTGGCTCTCCCTTTTTTTCAAAATAGTGCACATTTCTCCTTATTCAATTAGTTCCACTCAAAAGCCAAACCAACCACCCCACACTTTAACTTTTACAAAATTCATAACAATCAAGTGCTCATGAGAGGTGAAACGGTTCAAACAGATGATTAATTCAAATAAATGAGTAAAGCTTGTAATGTGGTTGCCAAAGAAACAAGATTACAGGCTCAAAGGGGTTAACTACGATACATAATAATTAGGTGGGTAAAATATGTATATATGGCTCAACAAGAAATGCCTATATCACTTCCAAGACTGAACAGAACTACTATTTCGCTTTGCAAACACACGGGTCATGTTCTAGGTGTCAAATGCAATGCACTAAATAATGCAAAACCTTACACACACATGAAACATAACTCACTCGGGATTGGATTCATAGACACTCTAGTCAAAGTAGTTAAGAAAAGTTAAGATAATACAATTTAAGGTACTTCTCCAAGAGTCAAAAACTGAGCACATGCGTCACAACCAAAGTACTCACTATTCTCAAGGCATAACCGAGTCCAGAGATATTGCTTCAATTCATAACACACCATAATGACTTATACTTCCCAAAAAAAAACTAACTACACCCGGTTCAAATAAAACCCTTGGAAAAGAACCGTGGTTTAAAGAAAAACCAAGGGGTAATTTCTACACTACCTAATAAAATAAAAAATGTTTTTGGTATTTATTTAGACTTACTTCCCTCAGGAAAACTATCTAGAAGATCCGTCATTAGGAAAAGTCCAATTTTTGTTTATAAAAAAAAACAAACACAGCTAAAGTAGCATGAAAAGCCACCAAGACAATCTCCTCACCTTACATTTAAAGTTTTGCATTGTCCCCAATGAACATCCATACATACAAGAGGGTAAAAGAAACTCCTTGATAGGCCAAAGGCCAAAGCACTAGCAGTTCATGGGATACTCAGACTTCTCCCAGCTTGGTCCTTCGTGCGGGTACCTCACACTTAGGTCCAACCATTGCATTTGTTGGTGCATCCTTCAATACCTTTGCTTTTCATGCTCCAAGAAAATAAAAATATTGATACTACAAAAATAATATAATTAAAAAAAATAAAAAAATAAATAAAATAAAGCAATAAAGTTGGGTTGCCTCCCAACAAGCGCTTGATTTAATATCGCGGCACGACGTGAATCACTTTCTGCCTCCACTTTGAACTTATGAATCAGACCCCAAGTTTTGATTCTGCTCTATGATCATGCTCTTGGGTGGTGGAACGAATCTGGCTGGACCAATAAAATAATGGAGTATTCTGCACTTCTTGGCCTTTAGATGATGTGTGTAATCCCGATTTTATGGCAAGGAGAATTCCAGAATGTAAGCACTTTGTTCCTCATTCCTCGACTCTGCAAATGGCTCGGATGACTCTATTTCCATATCATAATCTAAACACAATGTGAAAAAAATGCTTGGAGTGAGGACCAATGCCCTCAACTACATGAACATTGGGACAATTGACATTCTCAACACTAATGACAATAGAGTCAACAAAATATGTATCCTCAATATCTAGTATCTCTTCTACAACATCGATATCCTCAAAATCTAGTGCGATTGATTGTTGGTGTTCTACTCTAGCATCCTCCTCTAGCTCATCAATTTCTGTATCTAATTCACGTTTTTCTTGGATACTATTCACAATATTGGCTTGTTGAGCATCAAATACTTCAACTAGTTAACTCATGTGAACTTTCAAGTTTTGAATAGTTTTCTCCTGCCTTTTTATCCGCAGTATTAATTTACTTTATTGTTCCAAAATGCACTTTAACATATCTTCGAGCTTCTTTAGGTCAGCTTCCCTAGGGTCTTCGTTCCTATTAACTTCACCAGAAAAAGAAGAACCATCAAAGTAAGGGGTTGGGGGAAGGTAAGAAATATAAGTACAACCGTGAAAGTGACTATCTTGACCACCACACATATCACACATATTCCACACATAAGATTGAGTTGATGCACAAAACTCGCTCTCAGGATTATTTTGATAAATTTGCCCTAGGTGATTTCCTTCACAATATGCATAAGGAGGATCAAAATAAGAATTACCAACAATAAAATTCTCATAATTCCTTGATGTCATGTTTCTCAAATAAACAAATAAAACTAAAATAAAAAAAATCAAATAATAAAATAAAAGTTAAAACTTGAAATCTATCAATATGTACACCCACAACTACATCATTAGTTCCCCGGCAACAACGCCAAAATTTGATCACGCCAAACTATGCCTTCTAAAAAGAACAATGCGATCGCTGCAAATATAATCTGATTTACAAGTTCAAAGTTGAATCCCATAAAGAACTAAGGTTTAGCTACACCTATTCACCACCAAGAAGACAAGCTTGAACAATTCCTAACTTATAGATATTAAGATTCTTATGTTTAACTAATTAACTAACAAATTAGAATAGTAAATTAACAATTAACAATATTGAGGGGTAGAGGAAAGATTAAGGAGGTCTAAAGTTATGTGTAACGACCCGACCGGTCGTTTTAGAAAATTACACCCCAATCCCTAATTTAACTGTTCCCCTAAGTTCATTTCTACTATTGTGGTTTGCCGGGAGAGTCGGTTCTGGAAATTTGAGCATTTTGGGACACTTAGTCCCTAAATAAGAGCTTGAAGCTAGAAAATGGCCCGTAGCCGGAACAGTGTTAAGGCGATCTTGGAACGGAAATCCGATGGTTCCATTAGCTCCGTTAGGTGATTTCGGGGTTGGGAGCGCGTTCGGAATGTATTTTGGAGGTCCGTAGCTCAATTAGGCTTGAAATGCCGAAGGTTGAAATTTTGGCGAATCCGAACGATAGGTGAGGTTTTGATCCGGGGGTCGGAATGGAATTCCGACAATTTCTGTAGCTTCGTTACATGAATTTGGATATGTCCGCAAAGTTTCAGGTCATTCGGACGTCGTTTGGTCGGGTTTTTGATCGAATGTGCAATTCGGAAAGTTTTAAGAAATTTAGGCTTGAATTCGATGTGAATTATGGGTTTTGATGTTGTAGACGTGTTTTTATGATTTGAATGAGTTCGTATCGTGTTTTGGAGTATGTTGGTGGTTTTCGTTGGGGTCCGGGAGCCTCGGGATGAATTCGGGGGTCCAAACGGACCAATTTGTGCCAAAAGGCACTGCTGTTCTGCCGCAATAATTGCAGAGCAATTTTGCTCTCCGCGATCGCGGAGATGGCCATGCGATCGCGTAAGGGAGAAATCCTGAGCTCTGCGATCGCGTAAGTCTGGAGGTTGAACCAGTGCGATCGCGTAAGGTTTCACGCGATCGCGTAGGGTATTGGTCGGAAGCAGTGCGATCGCGTGAGGGAGTATGCGATCGCGTAGGGTAGTTTGGGGAGCCGGACGAGTTTGTTCTTCGCGATCGCGTTAGTACGTTTGCGATCGCGTAGGGTTGCTGAGTTGTTCACTGCGATCGCGTCCAGGGTCACGCGATCGCGTAGAGGAAAATTAGGCCGCCCATATTTTGTGCATCGCGATCGCAAGCCCAGTGCTGCGATCGCGTAGAGTAAAATGGCCTGGCAGTGACTTTAAGTCCAGAACATTTCAGTCGCGGCCTAACACACCAAAACCGCCATTGTTGAGCTCCAAGAGAGGATTTTGAAGGGGAAACGTTGGGAAATCATCGGGAAATCATCGGGGGTAAGTTTCTTGACCTTAATTCGTTGGTTTATCATGAAATCCGTGATTATTTCACTGAAATTGGAAGATTAAAGGTGGGTTTGAGCCCTAGGCCTAAATGTTAGAAAATCTCCGATTTGAGTGGGCAAATGGAGTCCGATTTTGGTAAATTTTATATGCCTAGACTCGTATTGAGATAAGGAACCCGAAAATATAATTTTCGTGATTTTTCGATAAGCGTACCGAAAGTCGGGTTTTGGCAACTTGTGGGTTTTGGTGAATTTTGAGTTAATTTGATTGGGTAATGCCCAATTGGCCTATTTTGATGTGATTCTATTGATTTTTATCGGATTCTACACTTGTGGAGGCCGACATTCGTGGCAAGAGGGTTATTACTTAGCGGTTTTGTACCGGAATTGAGGTAAGTGGCTTGTCTAACCTCGTGTGGGGGAATTTTCACCCCTAGGATATTATGTGATAATTTAAATGCCTTGTACGCGAGGTGACGAGCGTGTACATACGCTGGTTGTTGAACACATACTTTATTTAAAAATGTTCGATGAGTGATATTCCTGTCTTTAGCTGTTAATTTGATATTTTACCGGTAGTAGTTAGAAAAGCATGATTAGGTAGTACCTAACTGTTTAGTTGCCTAATTGCCTTATTTTTGATAATTATTGGCAGTATTTTCCGGTGAAATTATAGTTAAGCATAATTTATTCTCTCTGTGTATTCCTTTATTTGCTGTGCTTGTGGACTGCGGGTTCAATTCCCGGAGACCCAGGGCTGTGGGTTCGATTCCCAGAGACCCGGAGTGATATTGGTAGGGACTACGGGTTCGATTCCCGAGATCCCGAGATTTATTGAAATGTGGACTACGGGTTCGATTCCCGAGATCCTGAGATTTATTGAAATGTGGACTACGGGTTCGATTCCCGAGATCCTGAGATTTATTGAAATGTGTACTGCGGGTTCGATTCCCGGAGATCCTGAGCTATTGAGATATTATTGAGACATGGGCTGCGGGTTCGATTCCCGGAGACCCAGAGGTACTGAGAATGGGACTGTGGGTTCAATTCCCACAGGTCCTGGATTTGTTATTATTGAGTTGACTATTTGTTGTTAGTTTAATTGTAGACATTTGCAGCAATCGTCTTATTGTTGTTAGTTCGGGAATTATTATCATTTAAACTGTTTATTTTTATTATCATCATTATATTATTGTTTCTCAGTAGAGTCCTGACCTTTCTCGTCACTACTCCATCGAGGTTAGGCTTGGCACTTACTGAGTACCGCTGTGGTGTACTCATGCTACTCTTCTGCACACTTTTGTTGTGCAGATCCAGGTACATCAGAGCAGGCTCGAGCTAGGTGATTTTTCCGCCGCATTTGGGAGACCTCGAGGTATGATCCGCTACGTCCGCGGATCCGGAGGCTTTCCTTCTATTCTAATAGTACTAGTTGATATTTCTCTTCATTTCATTGTTAGCTACTCTTTACACATAGAGCCACAGTTGTATTTCTCTTTTAGTCTGTGTTACCGTGGGATTCCGGATCTTGGTAGTGTTTTATCCATTGTGTGACGGATGTATGTGTCAAGTGGCACGGATTACATATCTTTTTTTTTTATGCTATTTTTCCGCTGTTTCTCATTTAAGTATTTTTAACTTGTATAATCCGTAACGTGTTAGGCTTACCTAGTCGTGGGGACTGGGTGCCATCACGACATGTTCACGATTGGTGAACTAGGGTCGTGACAAGTTGGTATCAGAGCTCTAGGTTCATAGGAGTCACGGGACACGGACCGGTTACTTAGAGTCTCGCTGATCGATACGGAGACGTCTGTATTTATCTACGAGAGGCTATGTAACTGTTTAGGAAACTCTTCAATTCTTTGAATTCCTTATCGTGCGTCATTTATTCAGTTAGAGCCTATGTCATATGTTCTTTTGCATCCACTCGTGTATTGAAATTTCGCACTCGGTATCAAGTATGCGCCGACGGTTCGTGACGCTGCAGAGAGGTCTCAAGGGAGTCAAGAATTTACTCATCTATTGTTACCGCGTGTCGTCCATATCAATAATGCAAGAGAATTGAGAGACCTTCAATTGTGCACATGGGGGTGCACTAGGTTCTGGCATTCGGTTGATAGTACGGTCGTGAGAAGGTTTACTTAACTGCCAAATCATCACAGCAATGGTAAAATCACAAGGTGGATGTAGATCTAAAGATAGTTTGTGGTAATAAAGACTATATGGTTCATATGAGATATCTATTTAGCGAAGGATTCAGCCAGCAGAGATACTGGGGAAATGAGTTTAACTGTGTTAAGAAGGACATGTACCAAACGGATGCCTTTGGCTTGTTTTATGATAAAGACGTACGAATGTTAAGGGCTAGTATCATGGATTAGCAAGATGTATCTTAAGGCTTCGTGTCAAATGAAAGGATTTCACTATCAACTATGTAATTATGGGTCATGTGTCGTATCAGATTTGGCCTCTGCGATGTATTTAGGTGCTATTCAAAAAGTTCTTGAAAACTTGCGGATGGGCAAGAGTTGAGGCTCGTATGGTATAATGTTGGGACTTTAGATGTTCCTGTGTCCCTAATAAACTCTGCATTTTATTATCAACAGGGAAATATTTGACAAAGGCTACATGGTGCTTCGTAGGCGTGTGAGAATCATAGTATGTTTTAAGATGTTGTTGGTAGAGAATGCTCGGTGCATGTAGCGAGAAGATGTTTGGTTGTATTGGGATGAGGTCATACCCTATGATGTTAGAGTGCTAATAGAGCACATGTGGTTATATTCGTTGGATCAAGTGAGTTGCAATTGAATAATAGTAAATGACTCGAGAGAATGGTTCTAAGGTGTTCGAGAGTCGTGTAATAGTGGCTTTGGGCTAAGTGGCCCACCGCTTAAGATTGGGTTGCATGGTTAATTACCTCTGTGAATTCTGGATATTAGCGTATTAATGGGTTATTGCAGCTACGGAAAAAAAAAAAAAAGACCATGAGTGGTAATTTAAGTATATATATTGTTGAATGCATGTTATGGTTAGCCTTGCTGGCTCATGTTCAAACTTGAGGGAAAATTTATGATTTATGCCTTGTATAGGTGCAAGCTTCGCGGGAAGTGATTCCGCTGGGTGCTTTATCAAGAGGGTATTCATATGTTATAAAGAAATTCAATAGAGTTGGTTGCGTACTGGGGCAAGTTAGAACCGGATGGTTCTCAATAGCGGTCCTAGTGAATTCAAGAGGTAAAGTGTGGTGCCTGATAATTCTGAGTCTATAAGTACAGTTGAGGCTCAAGCTTTTGAAGCAACTTATGAAGTAAGGCACAAAACGATCTATGATGTTTTGACTTATGGTGTAGTATTTGAGAGACATGAAATGGTCGTCGTTCTTGAGGTAGCACGGCCTCATGATTTAAGGTCACTCGGGGGTAAGTGCGGTTGGAATAAGTTAGGTATTGAAGAAAGATATTAACATTTCTAAGGCAATCAAGGATAACCTGGAAGGAAGTAGATTGATCAGCCATAGTTGAGTTGGCGTATCAGTGTCAATGATCGGTTCATGCAACGTGATCGAATTATGCATGTGATTTGTGGCGGTGCATTTGAGACTTGTCGGCCGCAGTGATCGATGTTATTCTGAAGTATTCTTCTGTTAAGGGCCTGTTATGAGTAGGCAGGTCTCGGGAAGGGTTATGGTGGCTTGGACCACTACTTATGGATTGGCATATTCGATGGTTATGAGAATTCGCCGTATGTGGTTATAGTTCTCCTGCAGTGAGCTTAATGGAAAGTCTTATGTGATGAAGTATTAGCCTATCGGCAGTTCTAGAGCTATGATGGAAATTGTGCCTATCGTATATCGGCACGTGGGGTGCAGTGAGTAGTATGAAAATTTGAAGTAAGGACCAAGGTCACAGTTTGGTCAATGTATGTGATATAAAGAGCTCGGATGAGCAGGAAAGGAGTTTCAGTGTTTTGAGTAAGATGGGTATTAACATCGGTATCATTTGAGATCGGTGTTCTATGAGAAAGGCTTTGCATCCCGGTTAGGGACTCCTGATCACTTTTCAGTGTTAGTACAGCCGGTGGGTTGAATGTGCAGGTCCGTTTAATTATTCGGAAGATGGTGGGAGCTTGACCCACAAGAAGATTGTATAGTTGTGACTTGTAGTCACTTGATTGGTTAGAAATTTATACCAAGTATGAGGATTTTGGTGATATCATCCATTTGAGAACTTATGCCTGGAGGGCACTCTGCTTATTGGGTTATAGACCTGTGAAATATTATTGACTTAGCTTGGCACGACCAGGATAGACTTAAGGTCGGTGGTTAGATTTAAATGTGGAAGTGAGCCTTGCGTCAGGCCAGTTATGTTTCTTCCAGCAATGCGCCCTTTATGGAGGGATAGTCGCGGTCTTATTTTGCGGTTAGTTAATTCAAGTAAAGATATATTGCGCCGTATGAGTGTGCGACGGCTTGGTATGTTCCTTATGTGTTGAGGTTCCACTCAGCGGTGATGTTATATGAGCATGATGGCTCTTGAGGCTCATATCTTATGTCGCACCTCGGTTGTGCTTGAGTTCATAGCCTATAGCGCTATATGTTTTCATTGAGTCTGATATCATGCACCTTAGTGTGCTTATGATCGATATTCAGTATTTTGATGTGATGAGCTATTCAACTCGACATATGACTCTTTGTGTGAGTCTATATTGTTGGGATCGGGTGGCACGCCGCCATGGTTATATTGTTGGGATCGGGTGGCACGCCGCCATGGTCATATTGTTGGGATCGGGTTGCACGCCGCAACAGTGTGTTGTTTATTTCAGTGTCTATAATTGCTTTTATGTGTTCTGTTTCCTATTTTCTGAGGAGGTCCATGTTAATGTGAGAGCTGAATAGTTCTCTCTAGTGTTCACCTTCTTTTGTATCACGTACGTATTAGTGGATTAGTAGCACATTGTGTCATCTTGTGGGACTTTTGATTATGTCCGATGTGGCTTATCGCCTGAGCAGTTCGTACTGGGTGAGATGAGATTATGTGATTTGGGGTCAGTGCAAACTGATTATATGAAGTATATTATAGAGGAAAGGATCATCCTCTGGTTTAGGACAAGGTAATGGATCTTGTCAGGAGTATAGACCCAATGAATTGTTGACTCAGTAGTTGGTTATGGATATCAGCACATCTCTTCTGTCGTGTCAGTATTACAAAAGTTGGAACGAGACCTATGTAGATTGTGAGGTGCAATAGGAGCATCTGATTCGTTGAATTTTTGGCTAATTTGATCATAAAATATTATCGTGGTCCTGTGGATTTAGTGTTGCAAGGTAAGAATCCAGCAAGGTTATGCAATCATGTTTGAGGATGGCGTTTGAGGAATATTGAGTGATCTCTTGATCAAAACAAGCCTGACATAGAATTTCGGATGTTGGAAGTAGGCTCTAAGACTTAATTGTTAAACAAGAGGGAATATCTTCAGATTATATCAGGCTAATGTGCCCAACTGAGTCCTAGATCTATTGGCCCTTTTGAGATTTTGAGGCATGTTGGGGAGGTTGCTTATGAGTTGGCCTTACCTCCCAGCCTAGCCGGAGTCCATCCCGTATTTCATGCCTCTATGCCCGGAGGTACCATGGTGACCCGTCACATGTGTTGGATTTCACTTATGTTCAGCTAGACGAGGATCGGTCTTATGTTGAGGAGCCAGTAGCCATTCTAGACAGGCAAGTCGGGAAGCTAAGGTCAAAGAACATCGCTTTAGTAAAGGTTCAGTGGCGGGGCCAGCCGGTCGAGGAGGCGACCTGGGAGACCGAGCAGGATATGCGCAGCCAGTACCCTCAACTTTTCACTACTCCAGATATGTTTTCTATGCTCGTTCGAGGACGAACGAATCTTTAAGTGTGGGAAGATGTAACGACCCGACCGGTCGTTTTAGAAAATTACGCCCCAATCCCTAATTTAACTGTTCCCCTAAGTTCATTTCTACTATTGTGGTTTGCCGGGAGAGTCGGTTCTGAAAATTTGAGCATTTTGGGACACTTAGTCCCTAAATAAGAGCTTGAAGCTAGAAAATGGCCCGTAGCCGGAACAAGTGTTAAGGCGATCTCGGAACGGAAATCCGATGGTTCCATTAGCTCCGTTAGGTGATTTCGGGGTTGGGAGCGCGTTCGGAATGTATTTTGGAGGTCCGTAGCTCAATTAGGCTTGAAATGCCGAAGGTTGAAATTTTGGCGAATCCGAACGATAGGTGAGGTTTTGATCCGGGGGTCGGAATGGAATTCCGACAATTTCTGTAGCTTCTTTACATGAATTTGGATATGTCCGCAAAGTTTCAGGGTCATTCGGACGTCGTTTGGTCGGGTTTTTGATCGAATGTGCAATTCGGAAAGTTTTAAGAAATTTAGGCTTGAATTCGATGTGAATTATGGGTTTTGATGTTGTTAGACGTGTTTTTATGATTTGAATGAGTTCGTATCGTGTTTTGGAGTATGTTGGTGGTTTTCGTTGGGGTCCCGGGAAGCCTCGGGATGAATTCGGGGGTCCAAACGGACCAATTTGTGCCAAAAGGCACTGCTGTTACTGCTGCAATTATTGCAAAGCAATTTTGCTCTTCGCGATCGCGGAGATGGCCACGCGATCGCGTAAGGTGTGGTGGTAATGCATCGCGATCGCGATGCCTAAGATGCGATCACGTAAGTCTGGAGGTTGAACCAGTGCGATCGCGTAAGGTTTCACGCGATCGCGTAGGGTATTGGTCGGAAGCAGTGCGATCGCGTGAGGGAGTATGCGATCGCGTAGGGTAGTTTGGGGAGCCGGACGAGTTTGTTCTTCGCGATCGCGTTAGTACGTTTGCGATCGCGTAGGGTTGCTTAGTTGTTCACTGCGATCGCGTCCAGGATCACGCGATCGCGTAGAGGAAAATTAGGCCGCCCATATTTTGTGCATCGCGATCGCAAGCCCAGTGCTGCGATCGCGTAGAGTAAAATGGCCTGGCAGTGACTTTAAGTCCAGAACATTTCAGTCGCGGCCTAACACACCAAAACCGCCATTGTTGAGCTCCAAGAGAGGATTTTGAAGGGGAAACGCCGGGATATCATCGGGAAATCATCGGGGGTAAGTTTCTTGACCTTAATTCGTTGGTTTATCATGAAATCCGTGATTATTTCACTGAAATTGGAAGATTAAAGGTGGGTTTGAGCCCTAGGCCTAAATGTTAGAAAATCTCCGATTTGAGTGGGCAAATGGAGTCCGATTTTGGTAAATTTTATATGCCTAGACTCGTATTGAGATAAGGAACCCGAAAATATAATTTTCGTGATTTTTCGATAAGCGTACCGAAAGTCGGGTTTTGGCAACTTGTGGGTTTTGGTGAATTTTGAGTTAATTTGATTGGGTAATGCCCAATTGGCCTATTTTGATGTGATTCTATTGATTTTTATCGGATTCTACACTTGTGGAGGCCGACATTCGTGGCAAGAGGGTTATTACTTAGCGGTTTTGTACCGGAATTGAGGTAAGTGGCTTGTCTAACCTCGTGTGGGGGAATTTTCACCCCTAGGATATTATGTGATAATTTAAATGCCTTGTACGCGAGGTGACGAGCGTGTACATGCGCTGGTTGTTGAACACATACTTTATTTAAAAATGTTCGATGAGTGATATTCCTGTCTTTAGCTGTTAATTTGATATTTTACCGGTAGTAGTTAGAAAAGCATGATTAGGTAGTACCTAACTGTTTAGTTGCCTAATTGCCTTATTTTTGATAATTATTGGCACTATTTTCCGGTGAAATTATAGTTAAGCATAATTTATTCTCTTTGTGTATTCCTTTATTTGTTGTGCTTGTGGACTGCGGGTTCGATTCCCGGAGACCCAGGGCTGTGGGTTCGATTCCCAGAGACCCGGAGTGATATTGGTAGGGACTACGGGTTCGATTCCCGAGATCCCGAGATTTATTGAAATGTGGACTACGGGTTCGATTCCCGAGATCCTGAGATTGATTGAAATGTGGACTACGGGTTCGATTCCCGAGATCCTGAGATTTATTGATTATTGGTAGGGACTGCGGGTTCGATTCCCGGAGATCCTGAGCTATTGAGATATTATTGAGACATGGGCTGCGGGTTCGATTCCCGGAGACCCAGAGGTACTGAGAATGGGACTGTGGGTTCAATTCCCACAGGTCCTGGATTTGTTATTATTGAGTTGACTATTTGTTGTTAGTTTAATTGTAGACATTTGCAGCAATCGTCTTATTGTTGTTAGTTCGGGAATTATTATCATTTAAACTGTTTATTTTTATTATCATCATTATATTATTGTTTCTCAGTAGAGTCCTGACCTTTCTCGTCACTACTCCATCGAGGTTAGGCTTGGCACTTACTGAGTACCGCCGTGGTGTACTCATGCTACTCTTCTGCACACTTTTGTTGTGCAGATCCAGGTACATCAGAGCAGGCTCGAGCTAGGTGATTTTTCCGCCGCATTTGGGAGACCTCGAGGTATGATCCGCTACGTCCGCGGATCCGGAGGCTTTCCTTCTATTCTAATAGTACTAGTTGATATTTCTCTTCATTTCATTGTTAGCTACTCTTTACACATAGAGCCACAGTTGTATTTCTCTTTTAGTCTGTGTTACCGTGGGATTCCGGATCTTGGTAGTGTTTTATCCATTGTGTGACGGATGTATGTGTCAAGTGGCACGGATTACATATCTTTTTTTTTATGCTATTTTTCCGCTGTTTCTCATTTAAGTATTTTTAACTTGTATAATCCGTAACGTGTTAGTCTTACCTAGTCGTGGGGACTGGGTGCCATCACGACATGTTCACAAGAGGTGAACTAGGGTTGTGACATTATGATTTTCCCAATTATCGAAATCCTTCACGCTATGTCTTCTATAATTTCGCCTAAGTATTCTTTACCGATCATGAACACTCTTATTACCATAAATCTCTCCCGAGTAATTACGACAATTTACTAGACGCACTCTCCCGAGCTACGCTAGCTGGATTTTAATACAGCTCACTTCAGATCGCACCCAAGACTTTGTTATCCCTAATCTCACCTTTAAACCCTCGGTTATTGATCCCTAATATACTCTAGGAGTGGTATTGTTCAACAATTACCTAAATATGCACTCACTTCCGAGTTATGCATACTAAATAGGCACAACTAATTGAGAGTTATTCAATCAACCAGAATATAAATGTAGTTGAACAAATAGAGAAAAGCTATGGCTCAATTATATAAAAACATAACAAGAATTTATCCTATGAAAGGTTCTATCAAAACTCTATATAACAAATTAGCTATTCATAATAGTATGTAAAACTACAATACTAAAATTCATAACCAACAATGAAAAATAGGAAAAGGAAGGAAAAACTCGTAGAAGAATTTTTTGCCTAGCTCCCAATGTGATCTTGCCTCCTTAGGTTGAATCTATGTCTCAAATATATTATGTGTCCTTTCTTGGCCGGCTTCCTTGGTTTAATATAAGGTTTAGGGCTTAAAATCCCGTATTTTGCACATAAGTCCCTAAAATTGTCGCCTCTTGCCGAGGTTTTACGCGATTGTGGTGGAACCACGGCCAAATATGCCCTCTGATTCTTCATTTGTCCGTGACCATCTTATACCGTGATTCTGCCGCAGTCGCGATGGAACCGCGGTATTTTACCCTGTTTCGTTTGAAATTTAGAAAAACGTAAAACATTAAAGTTGTATCCCTTTGAGTTAGATTTTCAACCATATATTGTGGAGCCAAAATGGAGTTTTGAGCAAAACATTATGTTCAATTTACTAGACAGTGCGCAATATACCTCATCGAGTCTTTGTTTGTTCTCAACTATCAAATTTGACCCCCGAACACGATCCCGGCTTAATTCCTTGAGCTTTTACTCATACTTCAAAACTTCAAATCACTTAAATTCATTCTATAACATCTATATAGCTCGGAATCACATCTACAAGCCATAAAGCACACTGTTAGCGCAAAACACTAGCGATTAAAGCGCAAACTCAACTAAAGTGCAGTAAATTAAAGCGTAATAATCGACTAAAATACCAGTCAAAATAGTTTTATATTCACTTAATGCTATTGACGATGTCTACTATTCATTAGAGTTTATTACCCTAATTTATTCTGCAAGCATTGAAATTTACCCAGGTATAATTTACCGGCAATGAAATATGAGTACTACTATTCTTGAAGTTATAAGATTTTAAGAAAATATAAAAGAGTAAATAGTAGGAGTAACAAATTGTGTTGGCAAAGTTCTGTTCTCTCAAAGTTTAGGAGGTTAAATTTTTTTATTTTATAAATCACTGTCTTTTAGTATTAGTTAGTCATTTATAGCTATTATTTGCTATATTACGAATTATAGATGCTTTTTTTGTGGTTATAATATGTATTTGATGTATTTTTGTTATTGTATTCATGAGTACAATAGCAAAAATAGACGTAAATCAGGGAAGTTCGACTAATTAGTTGTTGTATTTGAGTGTATTCATGAAGTGAAACATGGATTTATAACTTATTTTATTCAATTGAATTCATGGCGTGAAATAGGGGATCACACTGTTTTTAAAACGGAAAGTGAATCAATTAACATAATTGTGACGACCCAAAGGGTCATCACCTGTTTTTCTCACTTGTTTCGCGCTTCCGAGGCCTTGAAAACCTTATTTTATGTTGCCTCAATTTACGTGCATAGTCTGGGCATGTAGCCGGAAAGATTTTGTGCTAGAATATGTGAATTCTATGAAAATTTTGAAGAAAATTGATATTAATATTGAAATAGTTGACTTCGGTCAACATTTTTGGTAAACGGACCCGGACCCGAGATCGGACGGTCCCGGAAGGTCAGTAGGAAAATATGGGACTTGGGCATGCGTCCGGAGTCAAATTCTGAGGCCTAGAGCCCAAGATATGAATATATCTGTTAAATTATTTTTGCTGACAGTATTAAATGAAAATGGATTAAACGACCATGGTATCGGGCTCGTATTTTGGTTCTGACGCCCGGTACAAGTCTTAAATATTATATAAGTGATTTCTGCAAAGTTTGGCGACATTTGGATGTCGTTTGATGTGTTTTAAACCTTGAGTTCCAAATTTGAAAGTTTATGAAATTAAAGAAAGATAATCATGAACTTGAGGCTTGATTTGATGAAAACGATGTTATATTGGCGATTTGATCGCACGAGTAAGTTTGTAACATGATTTTTAAGTTGTGTGCATGTATGGTTTGGAGCCCGAGGGCTCGGGTAAAGACTCAATAGGCCTTTGGAGCAGATTTTGAAAAATAACACAGCTGGTATCTTCGCAATTGCGAAGTGTTCCAGGATCATTCTAAGTTCGCAAAAGCGAACAATTAGTCGCAAATGCGAAAAGGCCCTCAGATGGCCTGGGTTCGCAAATGCGAACAACGGGTCGCAAATGCGATCATGCGCAGGAAAGACTCAATTTTGCAAATGCGAAAAACATCTCGCAAATGCGAGACTGGCAGCTTGGGCCAGAGTTCGCAAATGCGAACTTTTTCTCGCAAATGCGAGAGCGACAGTCCCCAAACCTACTATGTTCGCAATTGCGAACAAACGTTTGCAATTCCCATAATCGCAGTTGTGCAATCTGATACTTAAATGAATCTTATACCTCTTTTCTCCATTCTTTCAAAACCCAACACACCACACACAATTCTCCTAGAGCAAAATCACTCCAAACACTTGTAAGTCACTTTTCACTTAATTCTTTCAATTCCTAACATCATTAAACATATTTTTCAAGAGAAATCAAAGGTTTTCATGGTAGAAATTCTTGTTTTTGGGTAGAACCTAGGTTTTTCATGAATTGGGGAATTGGACCTCGATTAGAGGTTTGATTTCGAAACAAGTCATATATTTGAACTCGTGAGGGAATGGGGTAACCGGATTTTGGTTCAAACCCCGAGTTCCGACCACGTGGGACCACGGGAGTTTTGGGAAATTTTGGGTTAAACTTTGAGAAAACCATTTTTGAGCATCCAAACCAATTTATATAGTATTTGTTAATGTAATTGAACCAATTGTGATTAGATTCGAGCAAGTCGAAAGCTGAAATTCGAGGTAAAGCTATAATTGAAGGATAATTGGACTTCAAGGCTTAGAGGTAAGTGTTTGATCTATCATAGCTTGAGGGAATAGGATTAATGTGCTATTTGCTATGTGATCGAGTGCAGTGTATGGGATGTGGTGACGAGCATCCATACACTGGCGTCTAGCATGACCGTAAGTCGTTTGTTGATATCTATTTATGGGATGTTTTTAAGATATAACCTTGAACTCTTGACGGGTGGTGAAATTGATCATTGTTTTCCCTTTCCGAGACTTTATTGTGATGAGTATTATGTCCCTTGCCAGGACAGTTCATGATTATTGTTTTTCTCTCTTTTGCCCTTAGCTGTGATTGTTATTTGGGTGAGGAAGAGTGATAATGCACGAAGGGTGATGTCGTGCCTTGTTTATTGATTATGCACGAAGGGTAATGTTGTGCCTTGTTTTATTGATTATGCACGGAGGATCATGTCGTGCCTTGTGATATTTATTATGCACGAGGGAACATTTCGTGCCGTTGTTATTTGAACCATGCACGAAGGATCATGCCGTACCATGGATGTGAGGATGAGAGTAAAAGCACGAAGGGTGATGTCGTGCAACTATTTGATATTTTCTTGTTTGATGATGGCTGTTTTATTTATACTCTAATTTTCCTTGCTTATTTAATACATGTTGCTGATTGTGTTTCCCCCAGTATGATACTTCTTGGTTCACTTTGTTACCTGATAATCCTATTATTTTGTGGTATATACATATATAGAATTGCACGGGTTTATGTGAGTGTCCGGTCCTAGGCTTGTCACTACTTCGTCGGTATAGGCCAGGCACTTACCAGCACATGGGGTCGGATTGTGCTGATACTACACTTCTGTACGTTTTTGCACAGGTCCAGGTTTTGAGCAGGAGCAGCAGAAGCAGTAGGGTACTCGTGGGAGTTTTGAGCATTTCGAGACCGAGGTAGCTTGCAGGCATCCGCAGACCCGGCGTCTCTTCTATTTACTTATGTTATTTATTGTGGTCTCATTGTTCCGAGACAGACATATATTTATTATTTTCTTTCATACCGTTATGTGTAGTATTCTTTAGTAGTTTGTAAGTTGGTGACTCCACATCTTGGGTAGAGGATTTTATCAGTGTTTTACCTTAGTATTATTCATCTCTATTTAGAAAGACTTCCGCATTTATTAAATTGAGTAATTATTTCTCTTGTTATTAAGTATGAGTATGAAAATGATGATATGCACAGGATAATGTTGAATGAATTGGCTTGCCTAGCTACCACGAGTAGGCGCCATCACGATCCCGATGATGGGGGAAAATTTGGGTCATGACAAGTTGGTATCAGAACTCTAGGTTACATAGGTCTCACCACTCACGAACAAGATTAGTAGAGTTTGAAGGGTAGGTACGGAGACGTCTGTACTTGTCCTCCAAAGTCTATTGAGTTAGGAAAAAGTCTCTCATTTGTTTCTTCTTGTCGTGCGATTTGTTCCTCAAATACTAATTGAATTTCTACTCTGTCCTTTCGCAGATGGTGAGGACACGCGCTTCTTCATCCGCTGATCAGCAGCATGAGCCCCAGGCAGCTCCCGTGAGGGGAAGGGGCTGAGGCCGTATCGGAGGCCGTGGTAGGGGAAGAGCTCAGCCCCAGGCAGCGATTCCAGAAGTGGAGCCTCATGTTGCGATTGGTGAGGAGGTTCCAGCCCCAGCAGCTCTAGTGGGCCCAACTCAGGTCCCAGGGGAGGTCTTATTTACCCCGGATCTTCGGGAGGCTCTGGTCAGAATAGCGAGTTTTATGGAGAGTGTTGCCAGAGAAGGCTTATTACCAGCTGCACCAGCCGCTTCTCAGGCTGGAGGAGGGGCCTAGACTCTTATTGCTCGTACTTCAGAGCCAGTAGCTCCTCAGCCTCAGGCACCAGTGGTTCAGCCAGTCGTGGCCACTCAGTCAGGTACCACAGCTCAGGCCGGAGAGGGAGCGGCCATGACTTCTGATTCTTTATGGAGACTTGATCGGTTCTCCAAGCTGTTTACCACTACTTTCAGCGGTGCCACATCAGAGGATCCTCAGGACTTCTTATTCAGTTGCCATGAGATTCTCAAGACTATGGGAATAGTGGAATCCAATGGAGTTGATTTTTGCACATTCAGGCTTTCAGGATCTGCCAAGAATTGGTGGAGAGATTACTATTTGACTCGACCAACAGGGTCCCCGGCTTTACATGGGACCAGTTTCCAGAGTTATTTCTGGAGAAGTTTCTCCCTGTTACTCAGCGGAAGGCACTTCGGAGGCAGTTTGAGCGGCTCCAGCAGGGTACTATGACCGTCACCCAGTGTGAGACGAGGTTTGTTGATCTGGCGCATCATGCGGTTGTGATACTCCCCACAGATCAGGAGAGGGTCCACAGGTTTATAGATGGGCTAAATCAGCCGATTAGACTGCAGATGGCTATGGGAGTGGGGAGTGATATATCTTTTCAGGAGGCAGCTAATGCAAGTCGTAGATTTGAGATAGCTCTTGCTCGGGGAGGTGGTTATCCTTCATATAATAGGCCTCGTCATTCGGGCAGATTTAGTGGTTCTTCTTCTGGAGGCAGGGATTCTTTTGATAGGGGTCAGTTTTCCAGGCCTTTTCAGTCAGCCCTCCAGGCTTCGCGGGTGGTCCAGGCGATCGTGGGTTTCGTGTGCAGTATTCAGATCAGCCTCCCATCAGTGCTCAGCCTCTTCAGAGTGTTCATGGGGGCCATTCAAGGCGCCAGGGCCAGCAGCCCCATCAGCCTAAATGTTGTTACGGCTGTGGTGATCCAGGTCATCTTGTCAGGTTTTTCCCTCGAGAAACGGGCAACACTCAGTAGCGGGGTCCTCGTCCCATGATTCAGGCCCCAGCTGACCCACAACCTGCCCAGCCAGCCAGAGGCGGGGTAGAGATCGTAGAGGTGGAGGCCAAAATCGTAGAGGTGGAGACCGTCCAGCCAGAGGTAGAGTTCAGCCAGTGGATGACCGTCCTAGAGATATAGCTCAGAGGGGAGGTGCTGATTCCCAATTTTATGCTTTACCAGCTAGGCCAGAGGCAGAGGCATCAGATGCTGTGATTATAGGTTCCACTCTGGTTTGTGATAGAGGTTATTTAGTATTATTTGACCCCGGGTCTACATATTCATGTGTGTCTTCCTACTTTACTCCATGCCTGGCCGTGCCTAGCTATACCCTAGACATTCCAGTTTATGTGTCTACACCAGTGAGTGACTCTATAGTAGTCGACCGGGTGCATCGTTCGTGCGTAGTTATATTCGGGGGTCTTGAGACCCGTGTTGATTTATTGCTATTAGACATGGTGGATTTCGATGTCATAATGGGGATGGACTGGTTGTCCCCGTATTAGACTGTCATGCCAAGATAGTGAACTTGGCCTTGCCAGAATCACCCCGACTAGAGTGGAGAGGGACGTCAGGCCATTCCGTTCGCACTGTTATTTCCTATGTTAAGGCTCGACGCATGGTCGAGAAGGGGTGTCTAGCTTATTTGGCATATGTTCAGGATTCCAACATGGAAATTCCTTCCATTGATTCAGTTCATATTATATGGGAGTTTCCCGAGGTTTTCCCTTCAGACCTGTCGGGCATGCCACCCGACAGGGATATTGATTTCTGTATTGATCTGGCACCGGGCACTCAGCCCATCTCTATTCCACTCTATCATATGGCCCCGCCAAAGTTAAATGAGTTAAAAGATCAGTTGCAAGACCTTCTAGAAAAGGGCTTTATCAGGCCAGTGTTTCTCCTTGGGGTGCACCTATGTTATTTGTGAAGAAGAAGGATGGCTCGATGCGGATGTGTATTGATTATCAGGCAATTAAACAAAGTGACGATAAAGAACAAGTATCCATTGCCGAGGATTGATGATTTGTTTGACCAGCTCCAAAGAGCGAGGGTGTTCTCAAAAATAGACTTGAGGTAGGGCTACCATCAGTTGAAGATCAGCGCGGCTAACATTCCTAAGACGACCTTTCGCATTAGATACGGGCACTATGAATTCTTGGTCATGTCTTTCGGGTTGACCAATGCTCCAGGAGCATTTATGGAGTTGATGATTCGAGTGTTCATGGCTTATCTAGATCTGTTCATGATAGTATTTATAGATGATATCCTGGTATACTCTCGCAACCAGGAAGAGCACGAGCAACACCTTAGAGTGGTTCTTCAGACTCTGAAGGATAATCAACTATATGCCAAATTTTCGAAATGTGAGTTTTGGTTGAGTTCGGTGGGATTTCTGGGTCATATTGTATCGGTGGAGGGTATTCAAGTGGACCCAAAGAAGATTGAGGCAGTCCAGAATTGGCCTCGACCAGCTTCAGTGACCAAGATTCGGAGTTTCTTGGGGTTAGCAGGTTACTACTGTCGATTTGTAGAGGGGTTCTCTTCTATTGCATCCCCGATGACCAGGTTGACCCAGAAGGGTGCCCGATTCAAGTGTTCAGATGAGTGTGAGGCGAGCTTCCAGAAGCTCAAGACGGCTTTGACTACAGCACCGGTGTTGATACTACCTACGGGTGCAGGGCCTTATACAGTTTACTGTGATGCATCCCGTACGGGGCTTGGAGCGGTATTGATGTAGGATGGTAAGGTTATTGCTTACTCTTCGAGACAGTTGAAAATCCATGAAAAGAATTATCTGGTTCATGATCTTGAGCTCGCAGCAGTGGTTCATGCCTTGAAAATCTGGAGGCATTATCTATATGGTGTGGCGTGCGAAGTGTACACGGATCACAAAAGCCTACAGTATTTATTCAAGCAAAAGGAGTTGAATTTGCAGCAGAGGAGGTGGTTAGAGTTGCTGAAGGACTATGATGTTACTATCCTATATCACCCAGGAAAGGCCAATGCGGTGGCCGATGCGTTGAGTAGAAAGTATGACAGCATGGGTAGTCTCGCATACATTCTGGTCAGTCCGAGACCACTTGCTCTAGATGTCCAGGCCTTATCCAACCAGTTCGTGAGACTAGACATTTATGAGCCTAGCAGGATGTTAGTCTGCACGGTCGCTCATTCATCTCTATTAGAGCGTATCCGTGAGAGGCAATTTGATGATCCTCATTTGCGTGACTTGAGGGATACTGTACAGTGGGGAGGTGCTACGAAGGTAACTCTAGATGATGATAGAGTATTGAGATTGCAGGGGCGCATTTGTGTGCCCAATGTGGAGGGGATTCGAGAGTTGATCCTAGCGGAGGCCCATAGTTCATGGTATTCTATTCACCCGGGCGCCGCGAAGATGTATCAAGATTTACGGCAGCACTATTGGTGGCACAAGATGAAGAAAGACATTGTTGCGTATGTCGCCCGGTGTCTAAATTGTCAGCAGGTGAAATATGACCACCAGAGGCCTGGTGGTGTATTCTAGAGAATTGAAATTCCCGAGTGAAAATTGGAGCGGGTCACAATGGACTTCATTACTGGACTTCCTTTGGCTCGGAGGAAATTTGATGTTATCTGGGTCATTGTTTATAGGCTGACCAAGTCAGCACACTTCATTCCAGTATCTGTCTCTTACTCATCGGAGAAGCTAGCAGAGATTTACATAACGGAGATTGTTCGTCTTCATGGGGTGCCGGTGTCTATTATCTCAGATCGGGGTACGCATATTACCTCGCATTTATGGAGAGCGGTCCAGCAGGAGTTAGGCACCCAGGTCCAGTTGAGTACAACTTTTCATCCTCAGACGGACGGTCAGTCCGAGAGGACTATTCAGATCCTAGAGGACATGCTCCGAGCCTGTGTCATTGATTTTGGAGGCTCGTGGGACCAGTTTTTGCCATTAGCAGAGTTCACCTACAACAACAGCTACCAGTCTAGCATTCAGATGGCCCTGTATAAGGCATTGTATGGTAGGCGATGTCGGTCTCCAGTCGGATGGTTTGAGCCGGGAGAGGCTCGGTTGTTAGGTACATACATAGTTCAGGAGGCCTTAGACAAGGTCAAGACCATCCAGGAGAGATTGCGTTCAGCTCAGTCCAGACAGAAAACTTATGCGGATCGCAAGGTTCGAGATGTAGACTTCATTGTTGGTGAGCGGGTATTGCTCCGGGTATCGCCTATGAAGGGCGTGATGAGGTTCAGAAAGAAGGGCAAGCTCAGCCCTAGGTATATTGGTCCAATTGAGATTCTCGACCGAGTGGGATAGGTGGCTTACAAACTAGCTCTGCCACCTAGATTATCAGACGTGCATCCAGTTTTTCATGTATCTATGCTTCGGAGGTACCATGGCGATCCCACACATGTGTTAGACTTCAGTACTGTCCAATTGGACAATGATTTATCTTACGAGGAGGAGCCGGTAGCCATTCTAGACCGGCAGGTTCGACAGTTGAGGTCGAAGAGTTTTCCTTCTGTACATGTTCAGTGGAGAGGTGAGCCTCCTGAGGCATCGACCTGGGAGTCCGAGTCTGATATGCGGAGCCGCTACCCACATTTGTTCCCCGACTCAGGTACTTCTTTTTCTTGTCCGTTCGAGGACGAACGGTTGTTTTAGAGGTGGAGGATGTGACGACCCAAAGGGTCATCACCTGTTTTCCTCACTTGTTCCGCACTTCCAAGGCCTTGAAAACCTCATTTTATATATCCTCGATTTACGTGCATAGTCTGGGCATGTAGCTGGAAAGATTTTGTGCTAGAATATGTGAATTCTATGAAAAATTTGAAGAAAATTGATATTAATAATGAAATAGTTGACTTCGGTCAACATTTTTGGTAAACGGACCCAGAACCAAGATCGGACGGTCCCGGAAGGTCACTAGGAAAATATGGGACTCGAGCATGCGTCCGGAGTCGAATTTTGAGGCCTAGAGCCCAAGATACGAATTTTTCTTTTAAATTGTTTTTGCTGACATTATTAAATGAAAATGGATTAAACGACCATGGTATCGGGCTCGTATTTTGGTTCCGACACCCGGTACAAGTCTTAAATATTATATAAGTGCTTTCTGCAAAGTTTGGCGACATTTGGATGTCGTTTGATATGTTTTGAACCTTGAGTTCCAAATTTGAAAGTTTATGAAATTAAAGAAAGATAATCATGAACTTGAGGCTTGATTTGATGAAAATGATGTTATATTGGCGATTTGATTGCACCAGTAAGTTTGTAACATGATTTTGAAGTTGTGCTCATGTTAGGTTTGGAGCCTTGAGGGCTCGGGTAAAGATTCAATAGGCCATTGGAGCAGATTTTGAAAAATAACACAGCTGGTATTTTCACCCAGCTGGTATCTTCGCAATTGCGAAGAAATACTCGCAATTGCAAAGTGTTCCAGGACCATGCTGAGTTCGCAAAAGTGAACAATTAGTCGCAAATGCGAAAAGGCCCTCAGATGGCCTAGGTTCGCAAATGCGAACAATGGGTCGCAAATGCGATCATGCGCAGGAAAGCCTCAATTTCGCAAATGCAAAAAACATCTCGCAAATGCGAGACTGGCAGCTTGGGCCAGAGTTCGCAAATGCGAACTTTTTCTCGCAAATGCGAGAGAGACAGTCCCCAAACCTACTGTCTTCGCAATTGCGAACAAACGTTCGCAATTCCCATAACCGCAGATTGTGCAATCTGATACTTAAACGAATTTTACACCTCTTTTCTTCATTCTTTCAAAACCCAACACACCACACACGATTCTCCAAGAGCAAAATCACTCCAAAACACTTGTAAGTCTCTTTTCACTTAATTCTTTCAATTCCTAACATCATTAAACATGTTTTTCAAGAGAAATCAAAGGTTTTCATGGTAGAAATTCTTGTTTTTGGGTAGAACCTAGTTTTTTCATGAATTGGGGAATTGGACCTCGATTTGAGGTCCGATTTCGAAACAAGTCATATATTTGAACTCGTGAGGGAATGGGTAACCGGATTTTGGTCCAAACCCCGAGTTCCGACCACGTGGGACCAGGGGCATTTTGGGAAATTTTGGGTTAAACTTTGAGAAAATCATTTTTAAGCATCCAAACCAATTTATATAGTATTTGTTAATGTGATTGAACCAATTGTGATTAGATTCGAGCAAGTTGAAAGCTGAAATTCGAGGTAAAGCTATAATATAAGGATAATTGGACTTCAAGGCTTAGAGTTAAGTATTTGATCTATCCTAGCTTGAGGGAATAGGATTAATGTGCTATTTTCTATGTGATCGAGTGCGGTGTATGGGTTGTGGTGACGAGCATCCATACACTGGCGTCTAGCATTACCGTGAGTCATTTGTTGATATCTATTGTGGGATGTTTTTAAGATATAACCTTGAACCCTTGCCGGGTGGTGAAATTGATCATTGTTTTCCCTTGCCGGGACTTTATTGTGATAAGTATTGTGTCCCTTTCCGGGACGGTTCATGATTATTGTTTTTCTCTCTTTTGCCCTTAAATGTGATTGTTATTTGGGTGAGGAATAGTGATAATGCACGAAGGGTGATGTCGTTCCTTATTTATTTATTATGCACGAAGGGTAATGACGTGCCTTGTTTTATTGATTATGCACGAAGGATCATGCCTTGTGATATTCATTATGCACGAAGGAACATTCTGTATCGTTGTTATTTGAACTATGCACGAAGGATCATGCCGTGTCATGGATGTGAGGATGAGAGTAAAAGCACGAAGGGTGATGTCGTGCAACTATTTGATATTTTCTTGTTTGATGATGGCTATTTTATTTATACTCTGATTTTCTTTGCTGAATTTAATACATGTTGCTGATTGTGTTTCCCCCAGTATGATACTTCTTGGTTCACTTTGTAACTTGATAATCCTGTTGTTTTGTAGTATGTACATATATAGAACTGCACAGGTTTATGTGAGTGTCTGGTCCTAGGCTTGTCACAACTTCCCCAGGATAGGCCAGGCACTTACCAGCACATGGGGTCGGATTGTGCTGATACTACACTTCTGTGCGTTTTTGCACAGTTCCAGGTTTTGAGCAGGAGCAGGAGCAGCAGTTAGGTACTCGTGGGAGTTTTGAGCATTTCGAGACCGAGGTAGCTTGCAGGCGTCCGCATGCACGTCGTCTCTTCTATTTACTTATGTTATTTGCTGTGGTCTCATTGTTCCGAGACAGACATATATTTATTATTTTCTTTCAGACCATTATGTGTAGTATTCTTTAGTAGTTTGTGAGTTGGTGACTCCACATCTTGGGTAGAGGATTTTATTAGTGTTTTACCTTAATATTATTCATCTCTATTTAGAAAGACTTCCGCATTTATTAAATTGAGTAATTATTTCTCTTGTTATTAAGTATGAGTATAAAAATGATGATATGCACAGGATAATGTTGAATGAATTGGCTTGCCTAGCTACCACGAGTAGGCGCCATCACGATCCCGATGATGGGGGAAAATCCGGGTCGTGACAATAATAGACTCCTAATATAACTCAACAAACTCAATTATAACATACAAATTTTGTATTTTCAGTTATAAAAGAGATTCTCAACCGAAAAATATCCCGAAAACATAGCAATCTTTGGAGAAATTATATAATACATCGGAATACATAAATTATATTAATTAAAAAACTATATGAATACATTCATGACATATAGCGAGACAGTGAATACAATGAAATACATAGAATACTGCGGGATACATTGAAATACAAGGAAACAAAGACAACGAATATAATGAAATACACGGAATACAACGAGATACACTTAATTACAATGAAAAAAAGACAATAAATACAATAAAATACATTGAAAAAATATATTAACATAAAATCAAGTTGCTCATCCCCAAATTCCTTCGTCTTTGTTCAAGAACAAACTCTAGTTTCCAGCGAATCCGTCATAGCAACGTTTGAAGGTACAACATGCGAAACCTTTGAGATTTGAAGGTACAAGACGTGACACCTTTGATATTTGAAGGTACAACACGTGACTCCTTTTTTCCAGCAGATTCAATCTCGGCCGTCCACTGTCCGTTGTTCCGTCGCCACTGCTCCATCAGCCACTATATCCAAGGCTTTACATTTTGTCGATGGTCAGATTGAATTAATTCTCTTTCTTTTCCGTGCTATCTAAGATTCTTCATAGTTCATGGCATTGGTTGTTTCTCTGTTTGGTTCAACGATTAGTTCCAGGTTCAAGCTGCTTCGTTTCATTACCTGCTACCCAACAGATTCAATCTTGGTCGTCCACTGTTCGTTGTTCTGCGTTGCTGCTCCATCGACCACTATATCCAAGGCCTCCGCTAAGTTAAAACCTGTCAAAGTTCAAACGTTGGTTAACTCCCTTACCCAAATCAGTTAGTTTTGGTAAGGGATTTGAATTGCTTTTAAATCGCAATTCAATATTCAGTGCAAGAATTGATCAGAATGAAAAAAAATCAGTGTGGGTGAGAGAAATTTTGAGATTTAGCATCGTATTTTCAGGGAATAGGGGAAGAGAATGCGATGTATCAAAGTAGAGAGAAAAAGAAAATAGTGCAACCGTATTAGTGACTTAGGGCTACGAAGTAACCAAGATTAAATATTTTGCTATAAACCTTAAAGAGTATCTATTGAATATAATTTTTTTGAATGATATTTATTTAAAATAAATAAGATGTTAACATTTGCTATAGGATGTAAAAATTCCTTATAAAAATGATAACAATAGGCGCTCTTCGCTCTTCTTTCATTTAGTCTTTTATAAAATCTATTTAAAAAAAAATCAAACTACCTACTTTAAACGTGAGAAAATAGTTTTCATTTCCCAGACATAGAAGAAGCTTTGTATGATTTCAAAGGGTCATAACTGAATTTTTGAGAATATATGCAACAAACGGAACTCATAAAGATAATATTGTTGCATTTTTTAAAGAGTGTGAATGGGAAATGAAAGAGGCACCTTTTGGATTGCACCTCTCCATAAGAGGCACCTTTTAGATTGCACCTCTCCATATCACCCTTCCTTTGTCTATAAATTTAGAGGCTTGGCCTCATAATTGAGACATGAAAATCATATGGAAAAATCAGAAAATTTCTCCCCTCTTTTTATATTGTTGCATTATTTTCAAATAAACATAAGTGTCAAGTGTGATTTGCTCCGTCTGTTGAGTTCGCCGAAATTCTGTAGTTTCGATTGCCAGTGTTGCAGAATAGTTATTTCGTTCTATCCTGGGAGGAATTAATCCAAAACCTTGGGCAACAGTGAGGGGATTAAATTCCTTAAGGACACACAAGTAACTTGTGGGCTCGGAATTATTATTTCAAGTTTTGTTTATTAAACTAACGTTTATTTGTTATCTTCTCTGATTTCTGATTTCGAACACAGATTACCAACAGTCTTAAGGAATTTAATTTTTATATATATATATATATATACAACTTCTGTGTTCGTGAGAATTGGCGAATCTGCAGAACAGAAAATTTGGTCACTGTTCTGAAATTTGTCAAAGGAGCAGAGAACAAGTGCGTACTAAATATAGTAAAGACACGCAGACCTTGTGCTAGCCACCACTATTGCATGAAAGTAAAAACATACCAAGGGCATGGAAATGTGTCCAGTACTCTTGGCAACAGGAAGTATGTACTGGTAATTGTAATCATTGCAATTATTTATTGATTCGGTGTGTTCACTTCATAATAGAATTACAATAAATTTATCATCTGTCTGTGTGATGATATATATTTCATTGTGATGGAATGTTCAAAAATAAGTGATGGACGGAAAATTAAGAGGGAAACCATCTTGAATTCTACCATGTTAAAGTTAAGGCCACTTGTCTGTTGTCACTTTGAATAATACTCGATCTCTCTTTAAAGAGAGGATTTTGTATTCTTTGTGGGATTAACTTCATCAGAAAGTAATAACTATACATGTTTATGATTTTCTACCCCATGTGATTTATGAGACTTAATTTCTACCAGCAATGGTGTAGGTGCTTATTATCTATTCATACTACAAATCAAGAATTACGTGCATGATAGAGAATAACATGTGTTTATTTTTTTTTATTCCTGACCAAAAGAAAACTATCAGTAGTTGGTACATAATTTGGTAACACGCATAAATATTTGTGGATGGTTATTTTTCAAGGTTGTAAGCAAAAGTTAGGCTTACGGTAATACTTGAAATATTTTGAGATAATGAATATAATATATGTAAAGGTGAACATATATGTATTTGATTAGAGAAAGAAATCACATTGTTTAAAGTGTTATAATGGTTTAGTTGGAAAATCATTTGGAAAGAGAATTAAAATTCTCGTGATTTTCTACACACGTTATGGAGAATAAAATCTTCGTGATTTTTTACTCCTTCTTCGAGATCAAAATCTGCGTGATTTTTACTCGTTCGTTGAGATTAAAGTCTTTGTGACATTCTACTCATTTGTCGGAAATTAAAGTCTAAGTGACTTTATACTCGTTTTGGAGAATTAAAATCTTAGTGATTTTTTACATTAATTTATTATTCGATTTGAAGATTAAAAACTTCATCGTTTATTAAATTTGTTGTGTCAGATATTACATGGTTTGAAGATTAAAAACTTCACCATTTAATATATCTGGTATCAGGTAGTACTCGGTTAGAAGATTAAAAACTTCACCGTTTATTAATTCTGATTGTGTTAGATTGGTTTGAAGATTAAAAACTTCACTATTTATTCTGACTATGTTATGGCACAAACAACAGTTCTTGTGGCGGGCTCAACAACGTAATAGGGGCGTCGAATATGAATCTTCATTTGAAGAAATATGTTTGGAATATGACATTATTCACCAAACAACTGCCCCTTCATTAGCGCAATATAATGGAATTGCGGAAAGAATGAGTAGAACGTTAAATGAGATGATAAAATTCCTTGTTGTAAGTTCTGGTTTACCCAAATCTTGTGGGAGAAGCTATTCTTACGGAATCCTTTCATACGAAAAATGAATAAAAGGAAGAATACCCAACTTGATATATTTTCAAGTGTGGGGGATATTTGGGTAAAACGCAAGTTCTTAAACCCAAAAGGATAAAAATCGGATCGAAAACTGTTGATTCGTTTTCATAAGATATGCAACAAATAGTAAGGCATATCATTTTCTGATTCATAAATCAGAAAATCCCGACATTCATATTAATACGGTAATTGAATCAGATAATGTTGAATTCTTTGAGAATAGTTATCCGTATAAAAGGAATGTGAGTCGTCTAGTGAAAAATCTAAGCGAACACGGAAAGAAGCAAAAGAAAGTACACATATTGAGGTGAATCTAAGACGTAGTAAACGTCAAAGGATAACTACTTCCTTTCGACATGATTTTCTAACATTCTTGTTGGAAAATGAGCCTCAAACATTTAAAGAAGCATTGTCTTTTTTGAAAGCACAATATTGAAAAGAGGTTGTCAATAGTAAGATAGAATCCATATTAAGTAATCATACTTGGGAAAATGGTTGATCTTCCTCCAGAAAATAAACCTTTGGATTCTAAGTGGATTTTCAAAAAGTAAATTGAAAGTTGATGGTGCTATTGACAAATATAAGGCAAGATTAGTTGTCAAAAGAGTTTAGACAACGAGAAGGTCTTGTTTATTTTGATACATACTCACCGGTAACGATGATTACATCTACTCAGGTGTTAATAGCGTTAGCTGCGGTGTATGGCCTTGAAATCCATCAGATGAAATTAAAGAAAATCTTCTTAAATGGATATTTGGAGGAAGAAATTTACATGGAACAACTTGACAGGTTCATGGTTCCCGAAAAAGAAACGAATGTGTGTAGACTTATTAAGTCACCCAAACAATGACATGCGAGATTTGACCAAATAATATTTGTCAAATAGTTTCAAAAATTAATGAGTGTAAATAAAAGTGTTTACGTTAAGAATACTTCAAGTCATATAGTCGTTATTTTGATTATATGCTGATGAAATATTTAAAATGTGGGGGCTTTTATCTTATGCATGACAAAAGCAAATATTAGACGTAATGTCTAAATGATATAATTTTTGAAACTCGTTGATATAGTAGTTGGTAAATTCATCAGTTGTTTAGTCTTAATGAAGATTAGTTGATGAAACTACTAATTCGGAAGTTGGTCACATGTCTTTCTCGAAAGGTCATTTTCTTTAATGAAAATTTATATTGTTTGGTTCTTTTATGAAATGATGTCACTTTGAAGGTTGTGACTTTTTATAAAATAATACGTCTGTACGTTTTAGTATGGACATGACCGTTCATGAACGGATATATTAGTACGTTGGTGTATAATGAGGTGAACCAACCAATGAACATGACCACAATCCATTGCAAGTTGGATTTGTTTCACAAATGAAGGTGCTATAATTTACATATCATATTGACGTATGAATAAATAGCATACAAATGCTTGAAAAATGAGGGAGTGATTGATAAATGTGTTATATATTAAAAGGTTGTGGTCACAACTGATGCCAATCATTCCAGCTATTGTTATACTATATTATCACTACATTAAGTGTAGTCAATAATATGCTATGCAATTGAAAGTCGAGACGTTTAGTCTACAACATAAGGAAGGTTGTATTGAACGTTCGTGACAATGAAACGAGTTTTTAAGTATACTCCAAATTATATTTTGCACTGCAATAATTATCCCGCGATAAAAGAGGGGTATAGTGATGAAAATTAGATCACCGGTTCAACCGATTCTAACCAGTCGGTACAAAAGCGATGTATTGGAAATCGTCCAAACAAATGTGCATTGATCGCTCTATAGTGGAGGCTGAGTTTATAGCCTTAGACAAGGCCGGTGAAGAAGCTGAATGGCTCAGGAATTTCTTGAAAGATATTCTATTTTTGCCCAATTTTTGGCACCTATATGTATAGATTGTGATAATCAAGCAACAATAGGAAGGGTTGGGAGCGTTATGTATAACGGGAAGTCTCGTCATATAAGACGCAGACATAGAACCGTTAGGCAACTACTTTCTAGTGGAATTATCACAATTGATTATGTAAAATCAAAGGATAATTTGACGGATCCGCTTACAAAAGGCCTAACTAGAGAAGGAGTTGAGAAATCATCTAAGGGAATGGGACTATGGCCGAGGACAAGTCATCATGGCGGTAACTCTACCTAGAATTTTGGAGGTCCGAGATCTAGGTTCAAGGAGCAAACAAAGTTATGCATGACCGGTTCAACATTGTCAAATATAATATTTTAGTTCATTCTCGTGATGAAGATAATGTTTAGTAACAAGGATAAAATGTTAAGACATTTTTTAATGGTTTCTAAGTTTGATACAGGGTATATCAAATAGTGTATCTACGGGATAACACGTTTAGGAATCACCTATGTAAGTGTGAAGTGTAAGCCGCTTCAAGGAGAATTCTGTAAGGCCGGTTCTCTATGCACTTATGAACCAGGCGGTGTTCATGGCTGAAACGAACACAACAATGAGAACCAAAGACGGTTAAGGGTTGATTGTGTGACTTATGGTTGTCTAGGTATACACCAAAGCTCGACGGTTCAAAGATATCAATTCTACCGATTGACCGAGTATATCCGACATAAGTTCACTACGGAAAGTTCAAAGGGAAACCTACTTATCCAGATGCGATTAATCCTACTTGCGAATCACACAGTATTTTCATGCATGTTTTGTTTCACCTATGCCCATTCCCCATTCATGTGGGGGATTGTTGCATTTTTTAAAGAGTGTGAATGGGAAATGGAAGAGGCACCTTTTGGATTGCACATCTCCATAAGAGGCACCTTTTAGATTGCACCTCTCCATATCACCCTTCCTTTGTCTATAAATTTAGAGGCTTGGCCTCATAATTTAGACATGAAAATCATATGGAAAAATCAGAAAATTTCTCCCCTCTTTTTATATTGTTGCATTATTTTCAAATAAACATAAGTGTCAAGTGTGATTTGCTCCGTCTGTTGAGTTCGCTGAAATTCTGTAGTTTCAATTGCCAGTGTTGCAGAATAGTTATTCCGTTCTATCCTGGGAGGAATTAATCCAAAACCTTGGGCAACAGTGAGGGGATTAAATTCTTAAGGACACACAAGTAACTTGTGGGCTCGGAATTATTATTTCAAGTTTTGTTTATTAAACTAACGTTTATTTGTTTTCTTCTCTGATTTCTGATTTCGAACACAGATTACCAACAAATATAACATATATGGCTGAATTAAAATAAAAAATTAACTAGGCCTTCCGTCTTTGAACAATAATAATAGTAGAGCTCTTTTTCTAAGTAAACAAAAGAAGCTCATTGATACAGGCAAGTTTGCTCGTAGGAATTCCTCAGGACATATTATAATTTTTCATCGAAGAGGTGGATCGAAGCAATTACAGCAAAAAATTGATCTTATAAATTAAAATGATCTTTCTTTTCCATCATAGTATATTCAATTGCATAAAAATCATGTGGAATTCATTTTTGGGAAATAATTTTGGCAAGAGTAAACGAGAGTTCAACTTGACTTGAAAAAGAACAATCACCTTGCCCATAATATTATTTTTTTAGGCGAAATACATAAAATATTATCTCACCTTGTCCCCAAATTTCTGTTATACACTTGTTGATTACGAGAATAACTTTGCACACCAGCATTTAAAAAATGTATCTATGACACACTATTTTAACTAGGTGGCAAGCGTGTTACACACAAATGAGGCACTTGAACTAACTGTAAATTTTTTGTATCTAAAGCCTCATTTGGACGCCACATATATAGTTTTTTCACTTTTTTACTTTTTAAATTTTTTTATTTTTAGTCATATTCTTCATTTTTATGAATCAAGTTTCATCCAGTTCCTCCATTGATGCTTATAAAGAACACGTCTAATAGCTTCAACAACTCCTCCTCTAACTCGTGAACCTGAATCTCCCCAAATCCATTATAAGTATTTTTTTTCTCAAATATTGCCCTTCAACCCCAGCCCGATGCAATCCTAGACCCCTTAACCTTCTTCTACACCTATCTTTTTTTTTTTTGGGGGGGGGGGGGGTTGTTTTCCAATATTAAACCGTCTGAAGATTTTTTTTTCATTCGTTCTCATCCGTGTTGTTTCTACAACTTGAGCAAGACCCAGAAATTGATAATTTGAAATTTTTGTTTTTTTTTGTTGAAATTGGTGTTTGATGATTGAATTAGTTGCATATTAGAAGCTCCATTTAAATGAAAACTCATTTGGAGATGAACTAAGTAGTTGGATCGAAATTTGTTTAATAAGGATGAAGAAATTTTTGAGTTGGGTTAAACTTGAAGAAATCTAAGGTTGATGTTGAAAACTTTGATTGTTGCTTTGTATTTATGTTCTCTGATCTTGAAATTGAATAAAGAATGTAGCAGCCATGGTGGTTGGTTTTCATCGAGGAAGAAGATGAATTTTTTTTTTTTCATTTAACTTCATGACACATATCACAATTTAATTGGTGTGTGACATATACATATTTAAAGAAGTGATCAAACACAAAAGTAGTGTGTCATAAATATATTTTTAAAAGATTAAGCGTATAAAATTATTCTCGTATTTGGAGACAAGCTCATGTTGACATTTTAGCTAAATCAATTTTGGTAAAAACATATGTTACTTTGAAAAACCAAGAACAAGAGTTTGTGGTATCTGAGTATTTGCGCAAATTTTTTAATTAATGACTTCACATTGTAAATGAAAATTATTTTGTCAATACATATAGTTAAATAAAAAATTTACTCAGGCTAATTAGTGCAATATTATTGTAAAATAAGTTCCTTTTAAACTTTAATTTATAACTAACAGCTTGGACTGATAATACTATGATTTCTTTTTTTTTTTTTTACTGATTTTAGGTTATTTAAGATTAACTTTAGGATTATTTAGAGATGACCTCTAAGATAAGCGTTCTTTTATAATAAAAACATTATAACGACCGACCCGTCGTTACGGGAGTTACCGTCCCATTTTCTCCATTTTATACTTTAATATATTTATTTATGTGTGTTTGGAGACTTAGAAGTAAATCGGATGGAATCCAGTTAAAAATGAGGCAATAAACCTCTTTATGGGAAGGTTAGTTTGGAAAAGTCAACCGGATGCTGACTGATGAGTTACACATATCGAAATGGAATTCTGATGATTCGATGGGTTAGAGAGATGATTTATGACTTAGGAGAGCAATCGAAATCGAATTCGGAGGTCCGGTGTAGATTTAGGCTTGAATTGGCTAAGGTTGAATTTTGGCGAATTCCGGATGGTAGGCGAGATTTTGATCCGGGGCTCAGAATGAAATTCCGAGAGTTGCATTAGCTCCGTTAGGTGATTTTGGATATGCGCTCAAAATTTCAGATCATTCGAAGGTGTTTAGGTCGGGTTTTAGATCAAATGTTAGTTTCAGAAGTTTTAGTGAAACTTAGGCTTGAATCCGTGAGAATTTGATGATCTTGATGTTTATGATGGTGTTTTTATGTTGCGATCAAGTTTGAATGAAGTAATGTGACATATATGTGCATTTGGTTGCTGTACCAAGGGTCTCGGGATGATTTCGGATGTCCAACGGGAGGTTTTGAACTTAGATGTTGCAGCAGAAATATTGCAGTCAGATATTGTTCTATGCGATCGCATAGAGCCATTGCGATCGCATAGAAGACTTGGAGAGGGGTGACTTTTTACTCTATGCGATCGCGTAGAGTCAAGTGCGATCGCATAGGTTGGGGAAATTGAACTGCGCGATCGCATGGGGGTTAATGCGATCGCATAGAAGGAATTTGGAGCCCAGGAAAAATGCTCTATGCGATCGCATAGACTTAGGACTTTACACAGTGCGCTCGCATAGACTTAGGAATTTACACAGTGCGATCGCATACAATTCATTGCAATCGTATAGAAGAAAAATGGGCATGGAAAACTTTACTCTATGCGATCGCATGGAGGCATTGCGATCACACAAAAGGAAGCATCATTGACAGAACAGTTAAGTTAAAATTTTCTGACGCGAACCCTCATAATTTTACACCACTTTTACTTCGTCAAGGGAGGGTTTTGAGTTATTTGAAGAGAGAAATCAATGGGTAATCGCTGGAGGTAAGTTTCTTGACTCAAAAATATAATTTTATGCTAGAACCAACACCAAAAGTCATGAAATTGGGTAGAATTTGTGAAGAACTAGGGCCTAAATTATGAAACGAATTTTTGGGTTTTGAAAGGCCATTCGAACTCCGATTTTGATAAATTTTATATGCACGGACTCGTGGCGAGACGAGAAATCCGTTGGTATGATTTTTTGAATTTGTCGAGAAGTAGGCCCGGGACTCGGGGTTTTCCAACTTCATGAATTGTTGCGTTTTTTCGAGTAATTTCGATTGTGTTATGTTTTTTTGACCCATATTTATGTATTTGCTGTGGTTTTAACTAGATTCGATGCACGAAGTGGCAAATTCGAAGGGAAAAGGCATCGCGGATTAGTCCACGACCGGTTAGAGGTGAGTAGTTAGTGTATATGATAGCCTAAGAGTTTGAAATCCCAGCTTATCACATTGTGACCCTATTTAGGGCGTGACTCGCACCCCATGGTAGGTGCATGATTGGTTATGACTGGGGATTGAGATTTGGTTCATCCCGAATAAGAATAATATTATATTGGCGGTTGAAACGCACATTGTATTAAGTATATATGTGGGCTATAAGCCATGTTTGGGGCCTTGTGCCGACCTGTAGTATCCTTAGAGGATGAATATCATTGTGATAACATGATTTGTAAAATCACTGATCTCAGTCCTGGCTTGAAATCACTATTATGAAATGCTAAGTCACATGTTCTTGGAAAAATAAATAAAACTAAAGTATTTTTCATTGTTAATGAACTGGAACATGGAAATAAATAAATTGAACTGTTGTGTGACTCATATGCATGTCGTGGACTGAGTATGGATTGGGTTGCACGCCGCATCGGATGATATGAATATTGCGTTTGGGCTGAAGGAGCCCCCCGAAGTCTGTACACACCCCCAGTGAGCGTCGTTGACGTTAAACGGATCGGGCTACGCGTCGTAGCGGTCATGTGCATTGCATTGCATTCATGCATTGTAAATTACCTGTGATATTTATGGTTTGCTATTGTTGTTAGTTCGCGGTAGGTATCAGACTGTAGTTTTAGCTTTGGTCTGTGGTATTCTGTGGATTTCTTGCTTTTAGCTATTTTATATACTTTTTACTCACTGAGTACTTAGTACTCACCCCTACTTCCTGCACCTTTGTGTGCAGATTTAGGTACGCAGGAGGGTTAGACGAGTAGTCCAGCTTATATAAGAGTATTCGAGTTGCTGAGGTAGTTGCTGGCGTTCGCAGGACCTAACTTATCTCTTTATTTCAGTTTATTATCTATATACTTCCAGACTTGAGTATTTTGTTCAGTATTCCTATTACTATTCAGATTTTGCTTAGAGGCTCTAGACTCGTGACCCCAGATCTTTTGGGAGTGTTATTTTCGATGTTCGCACTTCTCAGTATTTTTATTCTACTATTATCGTTGGAGTATTATTATTAACTCAAATATATTATTCTTAAATTAGCCTTTTTAGGACTGGTCTTTAAATGTGGAAACATTTGTTGGTCTGGCTTGCCTAGCTTTAGGGTTGGGCGCTATCACGACCGGATTTGGGTCGTGACAAAAATGTTTAGCATAGCGCATTATGCCAATGCAGCTCATGGACAACCCTTTACAAGTAAACAAAGGCGATTTGCATTTATACTCGCTTTTTGGGTCACGTTTTAACTTGTGTCCGTTTTATAAAAAAATTATATGCGTACCCACTTTTTTGCGTAACTTCAACATACGGGGCTGAAGTAGCAAAGGCACACCTAAAATTTCAGCATTCTAGTAGACGGGGCTAAAGTTTTTGTCCTGGATAAGATGCTGAAGTTATTTACTTCATTTGTAAAAACTTCAGCACTAAAATAGCTAAGTTTTTTGTCCTCCATTCATTAGTTTTGTCATACAAAAATATTTCAAAAAACTTCAGCAAAAGATGCTGAAATTATTTAGTTCATTTGTAAAAACTTCGGCACTAAAATAGCTGAAGTCTTTTTGTCCTGGATTCATTAGTTTTGTCATAAAACCTTTTCAAAAACTTTAGCAGAAGATTTTGAAGTTATTTAGTTCATTTGAAAAAACTTTAGCACTATATAAACGGAAGTTTTTTTTAAAATTCATGGATTCATTAGTTTTTTCATAAAGCTTTTTTAAAAACTTCAGCAGAAGATACTGAAGTTATTTAGTTCATTTGTAAAAACTTCAGCACTATATAAGCTGAAGTTTTTGGAAAAGCTTTCTAACATACTAGATAAATAACCACCTTATTCTTTCATAGTGTATTACTACTATAAAATAATCAGATTGCCAACAATATCTAAATCATATGGAAACAATAAACGCCAAAGAACAAAATTAAGTGAAAATATTCACAAATTAGTGTCTACTAACTTATGTAATTATTTATAATTTATTTTTAAAGAATCTGATTAACATACTTATGGAAATCATCTCATGAACTGAAGTTCCATAGCAGCACTAACAATAGCATAAGAAAGAAAAAGAAGAAGAAGAAAATGAAAGAGGAGAAATATGAGGAGTGTTTGCTTCAAAAGTTACCATACACTTTGTGAATACAAAACAACATACATATATTATGGGCCAATCATAGCAAGTCGTAATAATTCAAGAACCAAGTAAGAAAAGAATAATTAAGAATATTGCCAATGAGGGTGGAAGATATTGACAATTACTATTGATGATAATGGGGTGGTCTGCCTATCCATGGAGAGGTTCAGAGCCTTACAATCATGTTGTATTTTTATGTGAGATCATACATCTCTCGTTTATTGTTCTCTGCCCTTTCACTCTCTATGTTCGGAGAGACCCCATGGGGAAGGAGAGGAACCCCTTTCTGGTTTTCTTTCTTGGTATTTATAGTTATGAGCTGTGTGAGATGATAGTTGGTGGTTGGGACCACATTGCAGTTTTTCTTCTGGATAACAGATGGGCCGTAGCCTCATTAATCATATTGGACGGATGTTAATTGCCATCAATTATGAATGGTCTTGCCACTTATTAACCTTGAATTAACCAAGAAAGGTGATTAGCGTTGTTGGTTATTACAAGGCGGATTCTGAACCATACGGTTTGTCCCTCTGCTAATTGAGGTCGTTCCTTGCATGAGCTCGATGAGCGAATTTAGTCGATGGCAATCTAAAAGAATTTGAATAAGGATCGGATGACCGTTGCTTTGGTCGAGGTCGTGCTTTCATGGAGACAATCCGGATTTTATAGAGTTTTTCAACATCACTTTTTCATATAATCAAGTCGTTGGGTATCCACTCATCATGAGGACACATGATGTCATTAATATTATTCGGGTGAGGTTGGGATTCGATTACGTTCAAATCCTTGGGTTCGCTTTGGTATGTAACTATCATCAGCGACGGGAGACAAGCCGTATACAACGTGCCCGAGTACATGGAAAGCAGTGTGTTTAGACTTTTGAGGGCGTATGGTATATTTCGCCCGTATTGGAAGGACTCTGTTTTCGTTATGGTTAGCGGGATGATGACTAAGGTCGAGTGGGCACTTCGTGGTGCTTTTCATGATGGCGCATATCTTGGTAGAATCGAACCGTTTTGACAGTTGGATATGTAGTTAATGATTTCCATTGGTTTTCCCGAAACCATTTATGTTGCCTATAAAGCTGAATAGGGGTATCAGTTTCTCGTTACTTCATTGTTCATCTGAGTGATTCTGAAGCTTTTCCTTCTGCAAATTCACTTTTTCCTTTTCTTGATTGCGATAAGCTTTATCTTTCTTATCGAATCCGGTCCTTCCTTCTTCGAACAACTAAGTGATGACAAACAATTCTTCTCGCGAAGCTCTTTCAGTTAATTTGCCGATTAATACCCAGCGATCGAAGGACCATCTCCGGCAATGGGAGGTGCGGAGCAGGCATAGATCGGATGAGTTCAGTCAGTGGATGACGTATTCCCCCTGCCCGGAGGTCCGACGATAGATTTCACCGCCAATAGAGGGGAGGACCCCATGGATGAAGCCTCGCTAATGTGGGAGGTTGGTATGGCCCGACTAAGAGGATAGGGGGTTATACCTGCCCACGCCGATATAGTTCTTGCTCGGAGCGAGGAAAGGGTCCACACCAATCACGCAGGGTACTGCGTCTTTTACGCGTACCCCTTCAAGCTGGAATTTAGGGTTTCGCTTTCTACCTTTGTGGTGGACTTTTGTCGGTATTACGGGGTTTGCCCGGGACAACTCACCCCCTCTCTATACAAGCTATTGGCGATGTTCCTAAAATACGGGGAACTTGCTGGCAGAATGCTTATGTTGCAACACGTACTCGCCTTGTATGCTCCTCAATGAGTGCGGAGAACCATGCTTCGGGCGTGCCCTCATAGGTCAAGGGGGCTGACTGCTGCACTGGACGATGAAGTCGAGCCCCATCCTTTCGAGCACTTCTTTTACATCAAAACCGAGCATTTAGTGGTGTCCCATTCAGGGTTCTCGGAGGCTTGGAACCATGCACGTGAGTCACTTTTACTGAGATAATTGGTTCCGTTCCTTTCTTCTCCTTTGTTTTGTTTATGCGAATACTGACTTGTTGTTGCCTCTGCAGCTGAGAGGTCGCCACCGACCTTGTTAGCTGGGATGCGTGGGTGGCTCAAAGCTGTGCTCCCTCACACCGAATGGATTTGCACGTGGGTGTTTTTCTGGGAGAGACATGGTCGTAGGTGAGAAGCTCGTCCCTTACTATGCTTGGTTCATGGTTTCAGGGTTCCTCTTACTAACTTCATTTTCCTCCTACAAGGAGGTGAGTCGTGGCAGGGCCCTCAGCTGGCCTTCCGGTGGCCGGGTGTGATTGCTAGATTTTTTATAGCGCTGGTACCATGTCATGCACCGAGGGCGGCATCGGTTGAGTCTTCTGTGGCTCCTTCCCCCCCACGGACCATATTTCGAGATAAGGGGCTCTCGAGGACCGTTCGCCCTTGAGATGAGTCGTCCTCGTGAGAAGAGGAGGAGAGGCCCTTGATCAGGCGTAGGGTTGCATTTACTCCGGTTCCTCCCGCAGTGACTGCGCCTATTCCCCCTGTGGTAATCAATGTGTATTCCTACCCTTTGGAGGTAGGGGAGGGTACGGCTGCAGTGCCTACCCCTGAGGACGGATCAAGGGCGGATGGCGCCCAGGCCAACTTGGGCCGTGAAGGGACTGCCGCTTTGGTGGCTCAATCATCGACCGTTATGGCTGAGATGGGATGGGGGGCTTTTTTGGTGGTCATTGAGGTTGGTAGACTGAGTATCCCGCCGGCAGATGCGACGAGAGGAGGAGGAGGAGAAACTGCGGGAGAAGGATCTGGGTACGAATAGGATTTGGACCCTAAGGACGTCCGCATGTTTCGAGATGGCTTCACGAATGCTACTGTCCACTCGAATGGGAGGTTGCGCCTCATCGAGGTTCCCATGGATTCAAATTTGTTGTTACTTGGCTCGAGTCTAGTGTCGTAATTTGGGCAGCTGTGCTTGGTGACAGAGAACGAGTCGTTGAGGGAAGTCACGAACATCGGGCTGATGAACGAAGTGACCGTTATGAGCATGAGGGTACGTATTCAAAGATAAATGTTTTATTCATTTTCTTTTTACCTTGTTTTATTTTCCGCTTAAATCGCCGTCTTTATTTTGTAGGCTTATTTGCTGGAGGTGGAGAGCATCCACCGAGCTAATATTTGCTCGGCGGTATTTTTGCGGGTGATGGAGAAGTATCGTCGCTACCAGGATAGTGCAGGGAGATGCGTGTGCGCTTGAGGAATGACCCCCGTAGCCGAGCTCTAGTTGAGGAATTGGCGAGGAGGGAGCTTCAGGCACAACAAGCGCTTGGCCGGGTGAGAGCCCTGGAAGAGCAGCTACTAAAGGACTAGGAGCTTGAGGCTGGTAGGAGGGCCTCAGTTGAGTGCGAGTGCCTATGTCTGGCCAAGGTGACAGAATGCGAAGGTGGCCGCAGTGGAATGGGAGATTGTGGCCTTGAAGCGTCAGCTGGCTGATGCCTCGGCAAGAGCTGAGGAGTTGTGGGGGGTCGTCCGTGCTGGTAAGTCCCAGTTGTCGCTGGTAAGGGCCGCTGCTACCTTCAGGAAGGCAGGCCTCGATGAGCGGAAAAGTGTCCTTGAGCAGGATGCTCGGGATGCGACGGGGCAGATTGCGATCCTAGAGGAAGAGAACCGCCATCTTCGAGAGCAATCCGCTTTCTCTGGACATGCCCGTGAAATTTGGGTTTATGCCGAGGCCCAGCGGGACATGTACAAGAATATGTGGGAGGCCGGTATCGTGACCGAAGCCGCTTTTGAGGGGGCACGTCAAAAGGCTCGAGAGGCTCGTATGGAATGCGGTTTTAACGTAGCTATGCCAGGGGTCGACGATTGTGCCGGTGGGAGCGCGGAGAGTGCAGGCGGGAGTGAGGATGGCACAGGTGGGAGCGTGGAGGGATAGGTGGGAGCGCGGATGGCGCAGGCGGGAGCGCGGATGGCGCCAAATAGGGAGTAGCTTTTTCCTCTCTTTTTTTAATCTCTTTTCGACGTTTGGCGTTTGTTTTTTTATTTTCATTGACCGGCTTTCAGCCAGGTGTAAGCGGGAATAACCCGCAATTGTTTTATGAATAAAAAGGAATTTTCCTTTTGTTATTTTCCTTGTATTTGTTTTGCCCATGTTTGAGGGGGCAGCTTGCTTTCAATATTTGTGTTAACCTTCGATGTTTGCGACTTTTCTTCTTGACTTGGTGTGACCGAGTCAAACCTCCCATTCAGGGGGGGGGGGCATTTAGCCTGAGTCCCAGTTCGGGCGTGGTCGAACTACTGGCCGCGATAATGGGAATACAGTCGTGTAGTCCGAACGAGACTAAATAATACGTATTTCTAATTTTAGCTCGAGTCGGGCGTACTTACTTGGACGGTGAGGGTGCTTAGCGGAATGCCTTGACTTGATCGAGTTTTCCATGAGTTTATCAGCGAATGGGTCCTATTTGGGTTTTGGTTCGACTGTAGTTGAATTCGTTGGCGAAGGCGCGTGGCCTGAGTCCCAATTCAACTATCGTTGAACATTATCAATTATTTGAATGCGAGGGCGCATAGCCCGAATCTTGGTTCAATCGTAGTTGAATTTGTTGGCGAAGGTGCATGGCCTGAGTCCCAGTTCAACTGTTGTTGAACTTTATCAATTGTTGGAGGCGAGGGCGCATAACACGAGTCTTGGTTCAACCGTGGCTGAATTTGTCGGCGAAGGCGCATGGCCTGAGTCCCTGTTCAACTGTTGTTGAACTTTATCAATTATTTGAAGGCAATGGCGTATAGCTCTTGGTTCAACCGTAGTTGAATTTGTTGGTTAAAGCGCATGGCCTGAGTCTTAGTTCAACTATCATTGAACTTTATCAATTATTTGAAGGTGAGGGCGCATAGCCCGAGTTTTGGTTCAACCGTAGTTGAATTTGTTGGCCAAGGCGCGTGGCCTGAGTCTTAGTTCAATTATCGTTGAACTTTATTAATTATTTGAAGGCGAGGGCGCATAGCCCGAGTCTTGGTTCAACTGTAGTTGAATTTGTTGGCGAGGGCGCATGACCTGAGTCCCAGTTCAACTGTTGTTGAACTTTATCAATTGTTGGAGGCGAGGGCGCATAGCTCGAGTCTTGGTTCAACCGTAGTTGAATTTGTTGGCGAAGGCGCATGGCCTGAGTCTTAGTTCAACCATCGTTGAACTTTATCAATTATTAAGGCGAGGGCGCATAGCCCGAGTCTTGGTTCAACCGTAGTTGAATTTGTTGGCGAAGGAGCATGGCCCGAGTCTTAGTTCAACTATCGTTGAACTTTATCAATTATTTGAAGGCGGGGGCACATAGACCGAGTCTTAGTTCAGCCGTAGTTGAATTTGTTGGCGAAGGCGCATGGCCTGAGTCCCAGTTCAACTATTGTTGAACTTTATCAATTGTTGGAGGCGAGGGCGCATAGCCCGAGTCTTGGTTCAACTGTAGTTGAATTTGTGGGCGAAGGCGCATGGTCTGAGTTTTAGTTCAACTGTTGTTGAACTTTATCAATTATTTGAAGGCGAGGGCACATAGCCCGAGTCTTGGTTCAACCGTAGTTGAAGCGAAGGTGCATGACCTGAGTCTTATCAACTATCGTTGAACTTTATCAATTATTAGAAGGCGAGGGCGCATAGCCCGAGTCTTGGTTCAACCGTAGTTGAATTTGTTGACGAAGGCGCATGGCTTGAGTCCCAGTTCAACTGTTGTTGAACTTTATCAATTGTTGGAGGCGAGGGTGCATAGCCCGAGTCTTGGTTCAACTGTAATTGAATTTGTTGGCGAAGGCGCATGGCCTGAGACTTAGTCCAACTGTTGTTGAACTTTATCTATTATTTGAAGGCGAGGCCGCATAGCCCGAGTCTTGGTTCAACCGTAGTTGAATTTGTTGGCAAGGGTGCATGGCCTGAGTCCCAGTTCAACTATGGATGAACTTTATCAATTTTTGAAGGCGATGGCGCAAAGCCCGATTCTTGGTTCAACCGTAGTTGAATTTGCTGGCGAGGGCGCATGGCCTGAGTCCTAGTTCAACTGTTGTTGAACTTTATCAATTATTTGAAGGCGAGGGCGCATAGCCCGAGTCTTGGCGTTGGGGGGTTGAGTGGTGGAACTCGGTTTTGGTTTAAATCTTTGAGCGATTTATGTGTGGTTTCCCGGTCATGCGGGTTGCTTTGAGGTGGCTCTTGGATCGAGGTCCGCATCGGGAGTGTGGGGGATGCTTTGTAGGGGTCCTCCTAGAAGTGGGGGAAATTTCCTTTTCTTGTTCGCACTCTCGGAGATCGGAGAGGGAGAGCAGGCTTGCTCGAGCTGGGTCGTTGTTTTTCATTTCAGCGTTCCCTTTTCTTTTGATTCTAGGAAGAACTACGCGATCTTGCTAAGAAATCCCCACAGACGGCGCCATATTGTTTGCTTCAAAAGTAACTATATACTTTGTGAATACAAAACAACCTACATAGATTACGGGCCAGTCATAGCAAGTCGTAAAAATTCAAGAACCAAGTACGAAAAGAATCATTAAGAATATTCCCAATGAGGGTGGAAGATATTGACAATTTTTATTGATGATAATGGGGTGATCTACCTCTCTATATAGAGGTTTAGAGCCTTACAATCATGTTGTTTTTTTATCTGAGATCATACATCTCTCGTCTGTTGTTCTCTCCCCTTTCACTCTCTCTGTTCGGAGAGTCCCCATGGGGAAGTAGAGAAACCCCTTTCTGGTTTTCTTTCTTGGTATTTATAGGTATGAGCTGTATGAGATTACAGTTGGTGGCTAGGACCACATTGCAGTTTTTCTTCTAGATAACCTATGGGCCGTAGCCTCATTAATTATATCGGGCGACTTGTTAATTACCGTCAATTATGAATGATCGTGCCACTTATTAACATTGAATTAACCAAGAAAGGTGATTAGCGTTGTTGGTTATTACAGGGTCAGATTCTGACCCATACAAGGAGAAAGAGGGCTAAAGTTATTTAAAAAATAGGTACAAGTTAAAGCTTTAAAAAAAATAAATATAAGTTAAATGAGAACGGCCAAATAATACATCCCGTACAATTTTTACGTAAACAAAGAAGTCGCAATAAGGACATTTTAACTCACTAAGGACATTTTCTCGAATGGTTACAAATCAAAAGCAACCATATGACCACGTTGGCCACTTGCAACTCAATAAGGGTTCACCTGTTAGAGTGTATTGTAGAAAATAATATATATGCATTAACTTTACATATTAATAAAATCTTGATTGGTATATTTTTTTCAGATTTATGTATAACTAATACAAGCATTAGTTATATACCCTTTTGGTATTATTCTATGTATAGCTAATATAAAGCAAATCATGGTATTAACAATACCAACGAACTAATGCATACATTAACATAATTAAAGGTAAAATTATCTTTAAAGTCTCTTAAAACTAAAGAATATGGAGAATATTTTTGTACACACAATTTTCTTAAAAATTATGCAATGGATTTTAATTTTAATACACCATATCAAATAATAAATAAAAAATAATCTCTGCATAATTAATACTTATGTTATAAATCCATACTTTATTAGTCCGTGCGTTACTAATAAAACAACCCCTTAGCAATGCCAACTTGGAATTCATGACAATTTACAGTGGCAGTGTCTTTCTCAAATAGCCAAAGCTAAAACCCAAAACCCCACCTAAACACTTTCTTTTTTTGGCGCTAACATTATTCACAGACTAACGTTAGCAGCCATTTTTAGTGAATCAATCAAATGGGAGAAGAAGAAGCTACAGAACAGCAGCCCATTAGAGAATCAATGGGTGAAGAAGATGCTGTAGACCAGATGGAAGTCCCAACTGAAGCTGTAGAAAAACCATCGGAAGAATCTTCTTACCGTTGGCCGGTTATTCAATATGATATTCCCCCATATCGAACCTATCATTTCTTCAACCATTTCAGAACTCCTTCTAACCCTAACAATTTCTTAAAGGGTGTCAAATGGTATGCCTTTTTTCCTTTCTGTAACTTTTTCCATTTCTTTTATTCCCTGTTTTCTCTATTATTTTCTATATATGTTATGATTAATTCTATTTTTGTTAATGAATTGTAGGTCCCCTGATGGCTCTTGCTTCCTCACTTGCTCTGATGATAATACCTTTTGTTCCTTTACCTTGTAAGTTTTCTCCCCACAACTATAAATAATGATAATTTTTACCCCGGCCAACTGTGAAATTTATAAATTTTAAGTCTTGAATAAGTGTAAAGTATTAATTTTTGTACTTTGAATTAGTTCATCTTTTGGCGATTGGATATCTGGGGCTTGAAATTTTATTGGTAGATGAAGTTTCACTTAAAACTGGCTGTGTGAGCTTTGCAATTCTGGCCCAAGCCTTTATAAAAGGAGAAAGGTTGTGGTAAGCTGAAAATTAGCATAGAAATATTCATGATATGATGAATTATCTAAATAGAGAGGGGAATGGATATAGAGAATTCATATAGCTGACCGTTATGAGTTTGTGAATTAGGGAAAATAATTGATTGATTGACAGATAGATAGATTCGTTTCTGGTTTTATTATGAGGCTGAATATGAAGCACATAGTAAGAAATGGTACATAGTTAGTCTAGCATTTCCATTGTCATTGAGTTGCTTTCTTAGTTTGGCTCTGCTTCGTTGATAGGCCATATGATGAAAGTGGATGGCTTGCTGATACTTCTTCATCAGCTGCTCATACAGGTAAATTTATATGCTGTTAGTATATTTAGGTTTGAATGTTGATCATGTGTGTTCACTGTTCAGTATTAAACTTGATTTGATTCGCCATTCTCATGTTGTTGTTGTTTATTGTGTTTTAAGTCCGTGACTGATTATGCAGATTCTTATGCTGCAAGCCTTGTCATGAGTGAGGGGGAGTCTGTATATGACTATTGCTGGTATCCATATATGTCTTCTTCAAGTATGTCAATTGCCTTGTTATTTGTGGTAATGCTGACTGTGATAAGAAAAAATTAACTAGAGTTTTCTTTCATGACCCAGGTCCAGAGACATGTGTTTTTGCAAGTACTGCCCGTGATCACCCTATTCATCTTTGGGATGCTACTACTGGACAGGTGTGTCATCTGTCTTTAGAACTGTTGCTACATATATTTTTTTCCTCTCGCTTGCTCTTTGATGGGTTGCTACCTGCCCATGATTTGTGTAGCTGCTCAACAAGCTTAGCTAGGAAGATATTCTTCCCTACATTATCTTTTCTTGGGTGGTTGCAGTTACGCTGTACTTACCGTGCTTATGATGCCATGGACGAGATCACTGCTGCCTTCTCAATTGCTTTCAACCCAGCAGGGACTAAGTAAGCATTTCTCTTTCCTCTCTCGTAGGTCACAGTTCATGTAGAGGGACCTGGTCCTTTCTCTTTAATTTTATTTGTAGTATCTTAGTTTTGTTTTGAAAAAAAGAAGAAAACTAGAAACTTAGCACACTAGGTATAAGTTTTTATTTGCAGTCAATGACATTATAGAAATGACTGATGCTGTGTGATCTCTGAATTCATTAGTTTACTAAGTTAAGCGTGTTAAGCGCATAATATTTTTCTGCTTATATGATTGATTAAAGGGTTTACTTCCACGGACATGATTTACATTTTCCAGATTAGTCAATATAACTGCTGCCAGACGGCCCAGACCTGTTGGATAATCCATCTAATCGGTAGATTCAATTGAGCTGTAATCTGTGAGTTAGTAGAGAGGCCATCAAAATGAGATTTTCAGCTATCCTGGAAAATACATATACCTCTTATTCATTTTATATGGCGGTGATTGACTGAACACAGAGTTTAAAAAAAGAAAGGAAGACTTTGATCACATAAAGTCTCTCTCTCTATGTACATATATAATATGTGCGTGTGCTTGCATACTCGCGCGGGTATATGTAAACTAATAACAACCAAAAGTACCACTAGTATCTAGTGGCTTTCGACATGCAATGCCAATTACTATAAGAGCATGTTATTAAGGATAAGTTGGAAATGTTAAAATTAAAATGTTTCTAAGGCCTCATTTGTTTTTTTTAAGATTAAGACGTCTGAATCTGAATATACATTTGTATATTAAGATGTGTATTAAGATTAAGACACCTGAATCTGAATCTGAATACACATCTAAATATATTAAGATGTGTATTAAGATCTAAATACTAAAAATTAAGACCGTTTGATTTCTAACATCTGAATGCATAAAATTTATCTTTATTTGAAAAATAATAAACATAAAATTCAAATGAAATACTAACTAATCTAATATTCTATCAATAAAATATATAGTTTTTAATAATATGATAGTTGTTGATGGTGATGGATAACGGATGAATGCCGATTAGAGGTAGTGGTTGGTGGTAGTTTTGGTTGATGATAGTGGTTCATGCTAGTAGCTAGTAGTAATTGGTAGTGGTAGTGATTATGATTGAGGATGGTGGTGGTGGGTGGTAATAGTTAATAATGGCGGGTGGTGGTTTGTGATTGAGAAAGGTGGTGGCAGATTATAATGATGGGCAGTACCGGCTGTAGTTGTTAATGGTGATGGGGTAGTTGGTTGTGGTAATTGAGGTGGAAAAGTGTTGAATGTGGGTGAAAATAATGGTGGTCGGAGTGGTGGGATGGTGGATGGTAATGGTTGATAATGATGGCGACTATGATTGAGGATGATGGTGGTGGTGGTGGTGGTTGACTATGGTGGTGGTAGTGGCATGGTGGTAGTGGATAATAGTAGGCGGTGGCGGCAATTAATAATAAATATGTAATAGCATCTTAATGAAATTAAGTCTCTGTTATAAATCTTAATCAAACAGACCTACTCAGACCCATTAAGTGATTGTGAAGTAAAAAAAGCAAACGCACTTAATGATTAAGATCTGAATAATTAAAATTCAGACTTTAAAAGATCTGAATGATTAAGATTCAGACCCCCATTAAGTGCAAACAAATGAGGCCTAAATATGAAAAGGTGTCAGTTTTTTCAGAACAAACCAAAAGAAAAAACACATGTCCATATTAAATGGAACTAACAAAGTACAAGTAAGGTAATCTTCCAAATGGATGTGAAGAAAAAGAAGCTCCTTCAAATAGATGCAAAGAAAAAGAAGCTATGGAAGACAACTCCTTATTTTATCTTTTATATTTCGTGGAAGGCAAGATAGGAGATCTTTTGAAGGTAAAGAGTGCATTCATGAGGGTCAAAAGTTCTGTTGTATTTCTTTTGTTGATTTTTTGTTCAAAGTGCAAATACCAACTTGTCTAGAGGGTTGGCTGGAGTGTTGTATGATTACAGTGCATTGTTTTTTGATAAAGACATCTGGAAACGTATTGTATGATCACAATGCCCTTGTAGATATCACACCATCTCAGTGAAGCGTAAATGAACTCTTTTGATTTATTGAAAAACTGTAATCTATGATCAGAAAGACAGAAATGAGACCTAGTTGTCAATTTTCGGTGGTTGCTAATGAATCTCTTGACGCCCCGCTCTCCCAAAAGATGCTTTTCCCTTTTGGTTTTTCATTTTGTTACATAGACTTTAAGACTAATGCATTTTCAGTTTCTCTTTGAGTATCTTCTTACTTCATTTGCACTACGATGCTAAGTTCTTTTGTGACATTGTGATCTGCTTCATTTTCTTTATTTATGTATTAGCTGGTAATTGATACAAAAGAAAGTTTTCACTGACTCTTTATTCTTTTTGAGTTAGGATATTTGCTGGATACAACAAATCCGTAAGAATATTTGATATTCATCGGCCTGGTAGAGATTTCACCCAGCACTCCACCCTTCAAGGAAATAAAGAAGGGCAATCAGGTATTTTCCACTAGCTGCTTCTCTTTATGATCAACATTTCAGAACTCAGCTCTATAAATAAGGCAAGAAGCGGACGATCATCTGTGTCAAACACATCAATCTGATAGTTCTATCAAAGTGAAACTAGATAATGCAGTTGAAGTTAATTAATTCTCCTACCTTCTGATGCCAACATTATTCCTCATTATACATTTATTATTCTGACACCTTTTACCTTATCTGTTTAGGCATTATATCCTCAATTGCTTTCTGCCCAAGCCATTCAGGATTGCTGGCTACAGGCTCCTATAGCCAAAGTACTGCCATACATAGAGAAGATAACATGGAACTTCTCTATGTATTGCATGGTCAAGAAGGTGGGGTAACACATGTAAGTTTGTAGAGCTGTCATTCATTTTTTTTCTTATATGCAAATCCTTAATTGATTCTTCAACCATAACATTCACTTATCAGGTTCAATTCTCAAAAGATGGAAACTACTTGTACACTGGTGGCAGGAAGGTAAGAATTTGAATGGTGGTACAGTACTGTTCATTTTTAATGCCTATTTAACAGATGCTCGTCCTTCATTTTTAATGCCTTCCTTTTTGAAGACTGAAGAGAGTGCTGGATCTGAATCTCATTTTATCTATCATAAATGATGGAACTATGCACTTGCCGCCTTAAATGGTTTCTCGATTTTTGTATATTTTTGCTTAATTTTTTGGTGCAACATAACCTCGTCAAATGTTTTAGAGTCGGAGGCGTTGGCTGAGTTTCTTAGTTCTTTACCCTCTCTGTAGAGTTATCTTTGAGATGTACTCCTATCCAACTTTTTCTTAAAGTTGGTCCCCTCTTTACATCAATAATACTCTTTCAGTTACCTCTCAAAAAAAAAAAAAAAAAAAAAAAAGAAGAAGAAGAAAGAAATGGATTCTGGATTTCTGATCTTTAGCAAATAAGAAGCCAGAATGTAGAGACAGCTCAAAAGAAGAACTTATCCATTTGAGTCGATTTTCATTTTTTATGCAGGCTTTTTATTTGGTTGGGATAGGGTTGGGGCAGATCAGGACCTAAAACTGTTTCAGTGGATAAACAGCTAACTGGAATAGTTTAGGCATACTTTTTCTTAACAAAGTAATACACAAATGAAAGTAGCTATGCTTAATTTTTGAGAAAGTGATTTAGGTTCTAATAACTCCACATAATATGAGAGATTCTTAAAATAGGAAAAAAATAATAATCAGAGAAAGTCTTAAGGTCAATTACTGAGCAATGGTTTTGCAAAATCTTTTTGATAAGGTAAAATATTAAATGGTTTTACAAAATTATTGAAGTTCAATTACCATTTTCAACTGTGGTTTCCCAGAGTTAAATATAACAACCTCATTAGCTCTTTTGCAAGTTATTACTAAACAGAAAACGCTTTGCACAATGTCAAAATTAGAGCAAGAGAATGAGTTTGATTACTCATTAGTAATTAGTGGTAACCATATTTCGGACTTGGATACTGCTGTATTAATGATCCTAGCACCTGCTCTTCTGTCTTATCTCTTTTATTTTATTTTTGTTTTTCCTTTTATTCTTTCCCCTCTTCTGGTAAGACTTTAAATGAGTTGAGATCTTGAAAGCAATTTATGACTTTAGTGTTCCCGTGGAGTTAGTGCCAAAGATATTAGAAGGGAGAATGCAAAACAAAGTCGGCAAGCGTATGATGTTCCAGGCGAATGTATAATTGACGACATTGCCTTTAAATTTATAGCATCGATTTAATAGGTTTCCTTCTCTCTCTCTCTCTCTCTCTCACACACACACACACACATAACAAATTTAGCGGGTTTTACAAGTCTTCAGATTAGTGTTTTGGTTATTATAGTTCAGTTTATGTGTTCGTGTGTGAGTGCAAATTTATGCTTCAACCCACCTCGGAACTTTCAGATATTTGCTGGTTTAGGGAAGGGAGGCCCTTTCCATGCTGTAGATGACCCTTATAAGCTTTTCATAGTAAGCTTTGATTAAAGTTCATCAGGGAAGCCTTCATGTGATGTCAGCTATGTCAGAGATTTGCGAACTTCTGTCTTCTAGACTTATAAGTGTGCAGTTTGTTACTCTTGAGTTATAAAATTAAAATAAGATCTATATTTGTTTCCTTATTCAGAAATATAAACTTTGTGCCTGTTTAGCTAAAAGGCATGTCTTCTACTTGTTGATTTCCCTCACTTGTCTATTTACGATCCAAACTTTGACTATTTCCTCTTTGGACTCATTTCTTCTATATCGCCACATGCGCTAGTGCTACCCTATCATGCATGCATCTTATATTAAGCATATGTTTGACCAAGTTCATCTCAAACTTGTTTTAGGACCCTTACATATTGTGCTGGGACATTCGGAAGACCGTTGAAATTGTTTACAAGTAAGTTCCTTTCTACTGACTGGATATTGAGGGAACAAGAGTGCTGGAACGGTTGACTGGATGGTTTTGTTTCTGTTCAATGTAGAAACTAATGAAATGCATTCCTCTTCAACTTTCTTGTGTCTGACGTCCCACTCTCTTGCTTGAAACGTGATAATCCTTTAGCAGTTTCCTTGTCCTGTAAAACAACACTATATATGCTGCTATGATGTTTTCCTGGAGATGGATTCTTTTATAATCTGAAGAGGTGGTCTATTTTGTTTAAAGGTGGAATAGATGATTATTGCTTGAAAGTATTGAAATCCTGTCTATATTCTGAAATCATCGCTGTATTCTTTCCGTGCTCTTGCATATTCAGCAGGCGGGATGATTACATGAGATTCAAACATTATTCATTGGTTTTCTCCCTTAAAGAATATGCTTAGATCACTTCCCGAAGTTTGTCAGCTCCTTAGCTTTATAAGTTTTTTGTATTTTCTGAGCTGGCAGTTTGCATCATTTGTATCTCTGCATCCCCTGATGTCTTAATAATATTTCACTTACTTCATTAAAAAAAGAAGAAGAAGCTTTCTTTGATGCCGAACCTGCAAAAGATACAACTATTATTTGGACAGCCATGTTGCTCGAATTTTCTTTCTTTTGCCCCATAGGCCTGATAAATTTTTTCATGGGAAATTGGTACCTTGTTTGAGTGTCTTTTTTGTTTTGTATATGTGGTGTTTACATGCAAAGTGATGTGCTCACAAGAATATACTTTTTGCGTTATCTGGAGACCAATTTATTAAAAATTGTAGAAATCTGCTTCTCTTGTTTTGGTATTATGTTGGTTTCACTAAGCTACCTCACCCTGGATTAGAGGAAATCTGATTATTAAATGACATGTAGAAAAGAAAAGAAAATCATTAATGTGAAATGTGGAAGTTATCGATATATTAGTATACTAAACAGGTTCATTTCCTCTTATGGGACAAGCTTTTGGAAAGTAATCATGGAGGAAGAAAGAATCACAAAATTCATGGGATTCTTTGTGGCAGCTGGATGTAGAAGATGATATTAGTGGAATTTATGGTGCCAAGATAATAGTCCAAAAGATGATTTCCTACTCTATTCTCATTGGAGATGATCACGGTAGCTGAGGTTCTAAAGAAAGATAGTTCTCAGGTATCGTGGGTGTATCCTTTAGAATATACCTCTATAGAATTAGGCATTTAGTGAGGTGGAAATCCTGCTGGGATTGTACAATCATAGAAAATTTGAGGAAGTTGATGGTATCGAAAGAATCATGGTCGAAATGAACTTCCTATATCCTTCTATTTAATGGAGAAGATCCTAGATCTTTGTGGAGAATTATCAAAATCTACGGCCCCGACAAAAGTTGCATTTTTGATGTGGTGTGTGGTATGGAAGCCGTTTTGACTGCAGATAACCTAAGGAGGAGAAGGTGCATAGTGGTTACTTGGTACAACTGGTGTAAGAAGTAATGTAAATCTTCTACTACTTCAATGTGATTTTACTTACTCATTCACACTTTTATTTTCCATTGCATGGTACCGAATTTTGGGTACAAAGGAATGGTAGAGGACAAACACTTGAAGAAGTGCTTTTCATGAATGGGCCATAACTCTTCCAAAAGATTACATGCTCAACATTCTATAAAATGGAAGATCAATTTATATTATCTTGGTATTATAGCGATTATCCAGCCAATAGTCACAGATTTTCGAGCTATCCATGTTAAGAGTATCCATTTCATGAATTCAATAATTAGCTACAGTGATACTTGTGCAAGTTTGAAATCATGGTGAGTTGGTGACTGAGTTCTTCAGTGATCAAGTTTCTAAACTTCCCTTTTCTATTTCATTTAACAAGGCTGTACAGATCATCAGAAACTACCAATCAGCGCATATATTTTGATATTGAACCTCAAGGTCAGCATCTTGGCTCTGGAGGACAGGTAATCTTCTACTTAGTTAAAAATTACATCAACTTTCAGTATTAAATTCAAGATCTCAATATTGTGTGCTTGCTTGTCTGTCTAGGATGGCTCAGTTCACATTTATAATCTTCAAACTGGACAGTGGGTGTCCAGCTTCCGAGCTGCATCAGGTACTTCTTTATGAACTACAGAAAGCTTATGTTGGAAGAAGGTCTACCTATTTTCTTACTCAGCTTTTCCCATTTCAGACACGGTAAATGGTTTTTCCTTTCATCCTTTCTTGCCAATGGCTGCCTCTTCGTCAGGCCACCGGAGATTTGGAGTTCTAGATGACGCTTGCGAGGATCTGCTCCTTACTGGTAAATTTATTCACATTACACTGTTGGAATATTGCCCCAAAGTGTTATGCGTTCAAACTTTTGTAGTCGTCTGCAATGAATTATCTTCATTGTTGATGCCATATCTTCTCCTTATATGCTTTGATATGTCTGATTCCTCATTCCCATTTACCACTTTCTGAGAAACAAACTTGTTGTCATGCTTCTTAGTCCTACTTGCTTCCCTTCGTAATTAAGTTGCTAAAATGCTTAGATCATCTGCTCAGATCAAGTCAATGTTTGCATTTGTTGTATGAAATGCTCTTTGTTATTATAGTTGTCTGCTTGATTACAAAAAACCATTCAATTTCTCCTGTCAACATGAGAAGTTCTAAATATGATTGCGTTCCTTGTTTAGGTGATGAAAATTGTGTTTCTGTGTGGAGCTTCTCCTATTCAGCATCTTTAGAAAATGGTGATAGTCCCAATTCTGGAGGCTCAAATGGTAAATCTGAGCTTCAGGATCTTCATCAAGAATCTTGATCCTTGTACCAGCCTTGTGTATAAACTTATCTTACAATGTGGTGCCATCACCTTCATTGTACCACCTTAAAATACAACCACAGAAAGTCATTCTAAACAAACTGTGTTGCACTATTTATGCATGTATGCGCAATAACTCTGCTGCCTTAAATTTTCCTAACCAGTTATTAGCTCATAGATATTACTTCTGATAGTTGCCTCATTTGGACTTAATTTATCCTTTCTCTTTTTCCATTTTGGTATATGGAAAAGAAAATGTTTTTTCATTATCCTCTTAAAGTTTTGTCAATGCTCAAAATAGCCGGAAAAACATCTATTTTATTAACCTTGTGTTTTTGGAGGTGAGAAAAACTAATCATCTTTCTCATCTTTTCCTTAAATTCATCCTACTTTGATACTGTATATATGGTTGAATCTCCCTCTCTCAGTTCCTTGATCCAACTTGTACTAAGTACTCATCTTTGTGCTAGGATTCGTATATGGAGAATTATGCATGGGTGAGACTAAGCATGTGAATGATAATATTTAGATTGTTATGCGGCGCATAATAATAATTTAAGAGGCTTGGTTCATGGCATTTATCTTTACTAACACGGTCAACCTACAAAGCGCTAAAAATGTTTTTTGTCAATAATAATATAATTACCTAGTTTACGGGCATTTGAACTATACTCTATTTGTTCCAGTTACAGCCAGGGATTTTTATTATTACCCTAAATGTGCATAGTTTGTTAATTACCCATCTAATCCACGTTTTACCTATAAATTTTGTACCATTCGATTATTAGGCATTAAAAGGGCAGAATATTTTCTAAAAACGGGCTAAAATTAAGGAGAGAATCTTGGTGTTAATTGATTCTACATTAAATTTAATTTTAAAAAAGTAAAGGATATTTTTCATCTACGTATTTTTCTCTAGAACTAATAAACTACAATTCATATTCTCGGAAAAATAAAGAATGAACAATTCAAATTTTCGAGTTTTAACAACTCAAAGTTAAAAAAAATCTGTTCTTTCATATATTTTCCACCATTGATAGCCATTAAAAAACTTGAAAGCTTTTCAAATTCAAATTTGGGTTTTTAAAAATCATTATTTGTTTGGATTGGGTATTGTTGTAAATAATTCGGAATATATTTAGGAGTTTATATCTCAATTTTGATTTCACTTTGGTAAAGATTAGACTTGATTTTGACTGAATTTCAGATTGAAACTTGTCGAAGAAGAAGAAGACATATTTCCAAAAATTATAGATATAATAGATTGGGAAGACTAAAACTTCTACAAGTCTTCTACAATTATGTCGAAAATGCCAATTATGCTACAATTGAAATGAGAATTGGGATGTTAAAATTCAATGTATTCAGTTTGTAGATATCTTGTAGATAAAATTTCTACAAATAAACTACAAATCAGTTTATGTCACGACCCAGATTTCCCACCATCGGGAGTCATGATGGCGCCTACTAGTGGAAGCTAGGCAAACCAACTATTACTTACATTTTTCATTAGTTACCAATCTTTTCTTAAGACTTTAAATTAAATCATATAATTACAACGGAATAATTAAACTTAGCAGAAGACTTAGTCAATTTTATCATATAAGATACAGAAAAACCCAAACATGATACACTACCCAAGACTGGTGTCACAATACTCACGAACTTCTAAGAATAATACACACAATTGTCTGAAAGAAATATAAGTTGTTTATCTCGAATACATGAGATAACAGAATGAAATACATAGATAGAAGAGACAACGGGTCTTGCGGACGCTTGCAAGGCTACCTCGTAGTCTTAGTTGTCGGAATATCCACAATCGTGCTACTGCCGCTGCTGCTGTCCGTAACCTGTATCTGCGCAAAAAGAGCACAGAGTGTAGTATCAGCACAACCGACCCCATGTGCTGGTAAGTGCCTGGCCTATCCCGGCGAAGTAGTGACGAGACTAAGGCCAGTCACCCACATAAACCTGTACAATTGAAATATATATACATATACAACAACAAAAAAACGTTATCGAACGTTTATAAGGAAAGAATTTATTCTAAAATAACAGTCAATAACTCACAATATCAGGAGTAATCTGGTCAACGGAATAATTTTTACTTAATTTCTTATCTCAATTCATTTTTCATTTCATATCTTGTGGTAGGCGTACCACCCGCTCCCAAATGTAACAATAAACTATATCTTGTGGTAGGCGTACCACCCGCTCCCAAATGTAACAATAAGCTATATCTTGTGGTAGGCGTACCACCCGCTCCCAAATGTAACAATAGGCTACCAGCAACTATGGCCAATGCCAAGATTCAAATTACTTTGTGGTCGGCGTGCCACACGATCCCATTTCTTATCATATAAGTGGTCGGCGCGCCACACGATCCCAAATTCTTTAATAATGTATATTACCGGCATTAAACCAATAATCTCTGATCAACAGTATTTATATTACCGGTGTAAAACTAATAAATGACAATAAATCAACGATATATCCCTGTTACCGGTGTAACATCAGTAACGCTTACTAAACAATTTATATGTATTTTACCAGTATACAACCAATAAATGACATTGAACCTACAATTTATCTCCGTTACCGGTATAACACCAATAACTCTTAAACAACAATTCATACATAAAGCTATTCTCTCAAGCTAGGATAGAACAAACACTAACCTCAAATGTTTACGAATAACTCAATCCGTAGCAATGCCTTTTCCTTTCCGATTTGACTCCAATCCAATCGTATCTATACACAATTGACTTAATATCATCAATTCTACTTAACAAACTAGTTCACATGGCTAAATATAAGTTTTACAACATTCTGCCCGGAATAGTAAAAATCAACCCCGAGCCCACATGATCGAAACCCGAGTTTCGAACCAAAATAAATTCACCCAATCATCCATGAGTTCAAATATATAATTTGTCCTCAAATCGGACCTCAAATTAAGGTCAAAATCCCAATTTTTATGAAAACCTAAGTTCTACCCAAATCCCCCATTTTTACCCATGAAAAACCTTAAATTGAAGATGAAAACATGATATATGATGTTAAAGTTTGAAGAAATTGAGTCAAAGTTGACTTACCAATGATTTGGAAAAGAGGGAGTTCGTGAAAAATCGCCAATGGATGTTTTGGGTTGTGAAATATGAAAAATGAAGCTGGAAATCGTGATTTACAGGTCTCTGTGTTCGCATTTGCGAGCAGGGGTTCGCAATTGCGAACCCCGACCAAATTCTGGAGTTTGAAAAATAAGCTAAGTATGGGAAGTTCGCATTTGCGAACCAAGGCACAAAACTGGGAAGTTCGCATTTGCGAACATTTGTTCGCATTTGCGACTTCGCATTTGCGAGCTTTTGTTCGCATTTGCGAACACATGCAAAATCTGGGAAGTTCGCATTTGCAAAATTTTGTTCGCATTTGCGAACTCTGCAGATCAGGTGCTGACAACAACTTTCTAACATGAAAAATTGATCTCATGGCCTATCCAAAATTAACCCGAGCCCTCGGGGCTCCAAACTAAATATGCACACTGACTTAAAAACATCATACGAACTTGCTCGCGCTATCAAATCGCCAAAATAACATCAAAATCAATGATTTGAGCCTTAAAACTCAAGATTTTATTCAAAATTTCATAACTCCCAAAATTTCTAATCTAAAGCCGAAACACGTCAAACGACGTCCGTTTTCAACCAAACTTTATAGGAAGCACTTAACCAATATATATGACTTGTACCGGGCGTCGGAACCAAAATACGAGCCCGAAACCATTACTTTTTAATCAAATTTCAGTTTCATTTCCCTTAAACATTTTCAGAAAACAATTTAACATAAAAATTCTTTTACCGGGGTTCTAGACCTCGGATTTCAATTCCGGGCATACGCCCATGTTCCATATTTTTCTACGGATTTTATGACACCGTCAAATCACGGGTCCGGGTCCGTTTACCAAAAATGTTGACCAAAGTCAACCATATCAATATTAATATCAAAATTCTTCAAATTTTCCACATATTTCATATGTTTCAACATAAAAATTTTCCAGCTTCGCGCCTGGACTGCACGCAAATCGAGGCAACTATAAATGAGGTTTTCAAGACCTCAGAAGCTCAAAATGATTAATAAACTAAGTGATGACCCTTTGGGTTGTCACATTCTCTACCTCTAAAACAGTTGTTCGTCCTCGAACGGACAAAAGAAAGAAGTACCTGAGTCATGGAATAGATGTGGATATCGGCTCCGCATGTCAGACTCAGACTCCCAGGTCGATGCCTCAGGAGGCTGACTCCTCCACCGAACTCGCACAGTAGGAAAACTCTTCGACCTCAACTGTCGAACCTGCCGATCTAGAATAGCTATCGGCTCCTCCTCATAGGATAGATCTTTGTCCAATTGGACAGTATTGAAATCTAACACGTGCGATGGATCGTCGTGATATTTTCAGAGCATGGACACATGAAACACTGGATGTACAGCTGATAAGCTAGGTGGCAAGGAAAGTTTATATGCCACCTCTCCCACACGATCAGGAATCTCGAATGGGCCAATAAACCTAGGGCTAAGTTTTCCCTTCTTTCCAAATCTCATCACGCCCTTTATAGGCGACACTAGCAATACTCGCTCCCCAACCATGAAAGCTATATCTCGAACCTTGCGATCTGCATAGCTCTTTTGCCTAGACTGAGCTGTGCGAAGCCTATCTTGAATAATCTTGAACTTATCTAAGGCCTCCTGTACTAAATCCGTACCCAATAATCGAGCTTCTCCCGGTTCAAACCATCCAACCGGAGAACGACACCGCCTACCATACAATGCTTCACAAGGAGCCATCTGGATGCTCGATTGATAACTATTATTATAAGTAAACTCTGCCAAAGTTAGGAATTGATCCCACGAACCTCCAAAATCAATAACACACGCCCGAAGCATATCTTCCAGTATCTGAATAGTCCTCTCGGACTGACCATCCGTCTGGGGATGAAAGGCTGTACTTAGCTGAACTTGCGTGCCCAACTCTCGTTGAACCGCCTTCCAGAAAAGTGAGGTAAACTATGCACCTCGATCTGAAATAATGGAGATAGGCACACCATGAAGGCGAATGATCTCCCTGATATAGATCCCAGCTAACCTCTCGGATGAATAGGTAGTGGCAATAGGAATGAAATGAGCTCACTTGGTCAGCCTATCCACAATCACCCAAACAACATCAAACTTCTTCCGAGTCATCGGAAGTCCAGAGACGAAGTCCATCGTGATTCGCTCCCACTTCCATTCAGGAAGTTCAATTCTCTGAAATAAACCGCCAGGTCTCTGATGTTCATACTTAACCTGCTGACAATTAAGACACCGTGCCACATATGCCACAATATCCTTTTTCATTCTACGCCACCAATAATATTGCCGCAAATCTTGATACATTTTCGCTGCGCCTGGATGAATAGAGTACCGCGAACTACGGGCTTCTTCTAGAATCAATTCTCTAAGCCCATCAACATTTGGCACACAAATGCGCCCTTGCATCGTTAGGATTCCATCAGCATCTAAGGTGACCTGTTTAGCACATCCTCGCTGAACCGTGTCTCTAAGGTCACATAAATAAGAATCATTATATTGTTGATCGTGGATACGCTCCAATAATGAAGAGCGAGCGATCATGCAAGCTAGTACTCGACTAGGCTCAAAAATATCCAACCCCACAAATCGGTTGGCCAAGGACTGAACATCCAAAGCAAGTGGCCTCTGATTGACTGGAATATAAGCAAGACTGCCCATACTGGCTGACTTCCTACTCAAAGCATCGGCCACCACGTTTGCTTTTCCCGGATGATATAAAATGGTGACATCATAATCTTTCAGCAATTCTAGCCACCTTCTCTGCCTCAAATTCAACTCTTTCTGTTTAAACAAATACTAAAGACTCTTATGATCGGTGTATACTTCACATGCAACACCATACAAATAATGCCTCCAGATCTTCAATGCGTGAATAATCGCCGCCAATTCTAGATCATGCACTGGATAGTTCTTTTCATGAATCTTCAACTGCCCTCGAAGCATAGGCAATAACCTTGCCATCCTGCATTAACACTGCACCAAGCCCAATACGGGAAGCATCACAATAAACAGTATAAGGTCCCGTACCTGTGGGTAAAACCAATACCGGTGCTGTGGTCAAGGCTGTCTTGAGCTTTTGAAAGCTCGCCTCACATTCATCTGACCATTCAAATTGAACACCTTTCTGTGTCAATCTGGTCAGTGGGGTTGCAATAGATGAAAACCCCTCCACGAATCGCCGATAATAACCCGCTAATCCCAAGAAACTCCAAATCTATGTGGCTGATGTCGGTCTAGGTCAGTCCTTGACTGCCTCAATGTTCTTCGGATCAACCTGAATACCTGCTGCCGTCACAATATGACCCAGGAATGCAACAGAACTTAGCCAAAATTCACACTTTGAAAATTTTGCATATAGTTGGCTATCTCTCAGAGTCTGCAAGGCCACTCTGAGATGTTGCGCATGCTCCTCCTGACCGCGGGAATATATTAATATGTCATCAATGAAGACTATTACAAACAAGTCTAAATACGGCCGGAACACCCGATTCTTCAATTCCATAAAAGCTGCTGGGGAATTTATCAACCCAAAAGACATGACCAGAAATTTATAATGTCCGTACCGAGTGCGGAATGTTGTCTTAGGGACATCGGATGCCCTAATCTTCAGCTGATGATAGCCAGATCTCAAGTCTATCTTCAAAAAGACCTTGGCACCCTGAAGCTGGTCAAATAAATCATCAATTCGTGGAAGTGGATATTTATTTTTGATAGTCACCTTGTTCAACTGCCGATAGTCAATGCACATTCTCATCGAACCATCTTTCTTATTTACAAATAATACCGGCGCACCCCACAGCAAAACATTGCATCTAATGAAACCCTTTTCAATTAAATCCTTCAACTGCTCCTTCAATTCTTTTAACTCTGGCGGAGTTATACGATATGGGGGAATAGAAATTGGCTTAGTTCCTGGAGCCAAGTCAATGCGAAAATCAGTATCCGTATCGGGTGGCATACCCGGTAGGTCTAAAGGAAATACTTCAGGAAATTCGCGAACCACAGGCACAAAGTCAATAGAAGGAACCTCGGCACTGGAATCACGAACATAGGCCAAATAAGCCAAACATCCCTTTCCAACCATACGTTGAGACTTAACATAAGAAATAACATTGTGACTAATATGACCTGAAATTTCTTTCCACTCTATACGAGGCAAATTCGGCAGAGCTAAAGTCACAGTCTTAGCATGGCAATCTAAAATAGCATGATATGGAGATAGCCAGTCCATGCCTAATATAATATCAAAGTCCACCATATTTAGGGGTAATAAATCAGCACGGGTCTCAAGACCCTCAATTACTATAATACATGACCGATGAACTTGATCAACCCCAATAAAATCGCCTACTGGTGTAGACAAATGAACAGGAACACACAATGGATCACTAGGCTGAATCAAGTACGGTGCAAAATAGGAGGACACGTACGAATATGTAGACCCAGGGTCAAATAATTCTGATGCCTTTCTATCACAAACCAAAATAATACCTGTAATGACGGCATTTGAAGACTCAGCCTCTGGTCTCGCAGGAAGTGCATAACATCGGGGCTGTGCCCCACCACCCTGAGCAGTATCTCTAGGACGATCAACTGCTGGCTGGTCTCTACCTCTATCGGTCTGAGCTCCACCTCTATGACCTCTGCCTCCACCTCTATGTTCTCTACCCCCGCCTCTAGCTGGCTGGGCAGGCTGTGGGGGAACTGGTGCCTGAACCATAGCACGAGAACCCTGCTGCTGAGATCTGTTAGAAGCTCGAGGGCAATACTTTGCAATGTGCCTAAGATCGCCGCACGTAAAACAAGCCCTCGACTGCTGAAATTAGCGAAGTGGTGGTGCACTGATAGGTTGCTGATGAGAATAGCGTGGCTGAGAATTACGACCACCAGAAGCATCATGAGATACCTGAAGAGCTGACTGATAAGGCCTAGGAGGATGGCCTCTATCATGAGAATCTCTACCTCCAGACGAGGTACCACTGAATCTACCCGAATTACGAGATCTCTTATCTGATCCATGTCTTGCTCCCTGTGACAGATCCATCTCGATCCGGCGGGCTGCATTAGCCGCCTCCTGAAAAGTGATTTCAGTTCCTGCCCCCAAAGCCATATGTAGTCGAATTGGTTGATTCAAGCCATCAATAAATCTTCTCACCCTTTCCCGATCTGTGGGAAGTATGATAATAGCATGATGAGCTAGGTCCACGAACCTAGTATCGTACTGTGTGACAGACATAAAACCCTGATGAAGACGCTCAAATTGCCTGCACAGAGCGTCCCGCTGAGTTGCTAGAAGGAACTTTTCCAAGAACAACTCTTCAAATTGCCCCCAAGTCAAAGATGTTGATCCTACTGGCCTGGATAGACAATAATCCCTCCACCAAGTCTTGGCAGAACCAGATAATTGAAAAGTAGCAAAATCCACACCATTAGTCTCCACAATGCCCATAGTACGGAGAACCTCGTGGACGCTATATAGGAAATCCTGGGGATCCTCTGAAGGAGTGACACTGAATGTGGTAGTGAACAGCTTGGTAAACCTGTCTAATCTCCATAATGCGTCAGCGGACATAGCTGCACCATCATTAGCCTGAGTCACAATAACAGGCTGAGCTTCCTCAACTAGCTGAATCACAGGAACCTAAGCCTGGGGAATTACTGGCTCCAGAGTGCGCGTAGCAAGAGTCTGATTACCTCCTCCAGCATGAGAAGTGGCTGGTGCTACTGGTAATAAACCTGCTCTGGTGATATTGTCCATAAAACATGCTATCCGGACCAAAGTATCCTGAAGATCCGGTGAAAACATAATCCCTCCTGGGACCTGAGCTGGGCCTACTGGAGCTGCTGGGACTGGAACCTCCTCCTCGATATGAGCCTGAGGTTCTGCCACTTGTGCCGCTGCCCCTACCTTGGCCTCTAGGACGACCTCGACCTCGGCCTCTTCCCATAGCAGGAGCTGCCGCTGCTGGGACCTCGGGCTGCTGGTCAGTAGATGATGATGCACGTGTTCTTGCCATCTGCGGAAGAACATAGTAGGAATTCAATTAACATTTGAAAGATCAAGTCGCATGACTGGAAAGAATAAAGGGAAAATTTTCATAACTCTGTAGCCTATGGGGGATAAATACAAACGTCTCCGTACCGATCCCTCAGACTCTACTAAGGTTGTTCGTGAGTTGTGAGACCTGTGCAACCTAGTGCTCTGATACCAACTTGTCACGACCCAGATTTCCCACCATCGGGAGTCATGATGGCGCCTACTAGTGGAAGCTAGGCAAGCCAACTATTACTTACATTTTTCATTAGTTGCCAATCTCTTCTTAAGACTTTAAATTAAATCATATAATTACAGCGGAATAATTAAACTTAGCGGAAGACTTAGTCAATCTTATCAAATATGATAAAGAAACCCAAACATGATACACTACCCAAGACCGGTGTCACAATACTCACGAACTTCTAAGAATAATACACACAATTGTCTGAAAGAAATATAAGTTGTTTATCTCGAATACATGAGATAACAAAATGAAATACATAGATAGAAGAGACAACGGGTCCTACGGACGCCTGCAAGGCTACCTCGTAGTCTCAGTAGTCGAAAAATCCACAAGTTGCTACTGCCGCTGCTGCTGTCCGTAACCTGTATCTACGCAAAAAGAGCGCAGAGTGTAGTATCAAGACAACCGACCCCATGTGCTGGTAAGTGCCTGGCCTATCCCAGCGAACTAGTGACGAGACTAAGGCCAGTCACCCACATAAACCTGTACAATTGAAATATATATACATATACAACAACAGAAAAACGTTATCGAACGTTTATAAGGAAATAATTTATTCTAAAATAACAGTCAATAACTCACAATATTAGGAGTAATCTGGTCAACGGAATAATTCTTACTTTCTTGTCTCAATTCATTTTTCATTTCATATCTTGTGGTAGGCGTACCACCCGCTCCCAAATGTAACAATAAACTATATCTTGTGGTAGGCGTACCACCCGCTCCCAAATGTAACAATAAGCTATATCTTGTGGTAGGCGTACCACCCGCTCCCAAATGTAACAATAGGCTACCGGCAACTATGGCCAATGCCAAGATTCAAATTACTTTGTGGTCGGCGTGCCACACGATCCCATTTCTTATCATATAAGTGGTCGGCGCGCCACACGATCCCAAATTCTTTAATAATGTATATTACCGGCATTAAACCAATAATCTCTGATCAACAATATTTATATTACCGGTGTAAAACCAATAAATGACAATAATTCAACGATATATCCATGTTACTGGTGTAACACCAATAACTCTTACTCAATAATTTATATGTGTTTTACCGGTATACAACCAATAAATGACATTGAACCTACAATTTATCTCCGTTACCGGTATAACACCAATAACTCTTAATCAACAATTCATACATAACCCTATTCCTATTCTCTCAAGCTAGGATAGAACAAACACTTACCTCAAATGTTTACGAATAACTCAATCCGTAGCAATGCCTTTTCCTTTCCGATTTGACTCCAATCCAATCGTATCTATACACAATTGACTTAATATCATCAATTCTACTTAACAAACTAGTTCACATGGCTAAATATAAGTTTTACATCATTCTGCCCGGAATAGTAAAAATCAACCCCGGGCCCACATGATCGAAACCCGAGTTTCGAACCAAAATAAATTCACCCAATCATCCATGAGTTCAAATATATAATTTGTCCTCAAATCGGACCTCAAATTAAGGTCAAAATCCCAATTTTTATGAAAACCTAAGTTCTACCCAAATCCCCCATTTTTACCCATGAAAAACCTTAAATTGAAGATGAAAACATGATAGATGATGTTAAAGTTTGAAGAAATTGAGTCAAAGTTGACTTACCAATGATTTGGAGAAGAGGGAGTTCGTGAAAAATCGCCAATGGATGTTTAGGGTTGTGAAATATGAAAAATGAAGCTGGAAATCGTGATTTACAGGTCTCTGTGTTCGCATTTGCGAGCAGGGGTTCGCAATTGCAAACCCCGACCAAATTCTGGAGTTTGAAAAATAAGCTAAGGATGGGAAGTTCGCATTTGCGAACTTTTGTTCGCATTTGCGAAGCCAAGACAAAATTGGGAAGTTCGCATTTGCGAACTTTTGTTCGCATTTGCGAACCAAGGCACAAAACTGGGAAGTTCGCATTTGCGAACCAAGGCACAAAACTGGGAAGTTTGCATTTGCGAACATTTGTTCGCATTTGCGACTTCGCATTTGCAAGCTTTTGTTCGCATTTGCGAACACAGGCAAAATCTGGGAAGTTCGCATTTGCGAAATTTTGTTCGCATTTGCTAACATTTGTTCGCATTTACGAACTCTGCGGATCAGGTGCTGACAATAACTTTCTAACATGAAAAATTGATCTCGTGGCCTATCCAAAATTCACCCGAGCCCTCGGGGCTCCAAACTAAATATGCACACTGACTTAAAAACATCATACGAACTTGCTCGCACTATCAAATCGCCAAAATAACATCAAAATCAATGATTTGAGCCTTAAAACTCAAGATTTTATTCAAAATTTCATAACTCCCAAAATTTCCAATCTAAAGCCGAAACACATCAAACGACGTCCGTTTTCAACCAAACTTTACAGGAAGCACTTAACCAATATATATGACTTGTACCGGGCGTCGGAACCAAAATACGAGCCCGAAACCATCACTTTTCAATCAAATTTCAGTTTCATTTTCCTAAAATATTTTAAGAAAACAATTTAACATAAAAATTCTTTTACCGGGGTTCTAGACCTCGGATTTCAATTCCGGGCATACGCCCAAGTTCCATAATTTTCTACTGATTTTCTGAGACCGTCAAATCACGGGTCCGTTTACAAAAATGTTGACCAAAGTGAACCATATCAATATTAATATCAAAATTCTTCAAATTTTCCACTTATTTCATATGTTTCAACATAAAAATTTTCCAGCTTCGCGCCTGGACTACATACACAAATCGAGGCAACTATAAATGAGGTTTTCAGGACCTCAGAAGCTCGAAATGATTAATAAAACAAGTGATGACCCTTCGGGTCGTCACATTCTCCACCTCTAAAACAACCGTTCGTCCTCGAACGGACAAAAGAAAGAAGTACCTGAGTCATGGAATAGATTAGGATATCGGCTCCGCATGTCAGACTCGGACTCCTAGGTCGATGCCTCAGGAGGCTGACCCCTCCACTGAACTTGCACAGAAGGAAAACTCTTCGACCTCAACTGTCGAACCTGTCGATCTAGAATAGCTATCAGCTCCTCCTCATATGATAGATCTTTGCCCAATAGGACAGTGCTGAAATCTAACACGTGCGATGGATCGTCGTGATATTTTCGGAGCATGGACACATGAAACACTGGATGTACAGCTGATAAGCTAGGTGGCAAGGCAAGTTTATATGCCACCTTTCCCACACGATCAAGAATCTCGAATGGGCCAATAAACCTAGGGCTAAGTTTTCCCTTCTTTCCAAATCTCATCACGCCCTTTATTTGCGAACCAAGGCACAAAACTGGGAAGTTCACATTTGCGACTTCGCATTTGCGATCTTTTGTTCGCATTTGCGAACACAGGCAAAATCTGGGAAGTTCACATTTGCGAAATTTTGTTCGCATTTGCGACATAGCATTTGCTAACATTTGTTCGCATTTGCGAACTTTGCAGATTAGGTGCTGACAACAACTTTCTAACATGAAAAATTGATCTCGTGGCCTATCCAAAATTCACCCGAGCCCTCGTGACTCCAAACCAAATATGCACACTGACTTAAAAACATCATACAAACTTGCTCGCGCTATCAAATCGCCAAAATAACATCAAAATCAATGATTTGAGCCTTAAAACTCAAGATTTTATTCAAAATTTCATAACTCCCAAAATTTCCAATCTAAAGCCGAAACACGTCAAACGACGTCCGTTTTCAACCAAACTTTACAGGAAGCGCTTAACCAATATATATGACTTGTACCAGGCGTTGGAACAAAATACGAGCCCGATACCATTACTTTTTAATCAAATTTCAGTTTCATTTCCTTAAATATTTTTAGAAAATAATTTAATAGAAAAATTCTATTACCGGGGTTCTAGACCTCGAATTTTGATCCCTGGCATACGCCCGAATTTCATATTTTTCTACGGATTTTCTGAGACCGTCAGATCACATGTCCGAGTTCGTTTACCAAAAATGTTGACCAAAGTCAACCATATCAATATTAATATCAAAATTCTTCAAATTTTCCATATATTTCATATGTTTCAACATAAAAAATTTCCAGATTCACGCCTGGACTACGCACGCAAATCGAGACAACTATAAATGAGGTTTTAGGACCTCAGAAGCTCGAAATGATTAATAAAATAAGTGATGACCCTTTGGGTCGTCACCGTTTAAGTATTGTATAAAATTGTATTATTTTTAAGAGTATCTACAAAATTACAACATTTATACTACAACTAAACTACAATCTTATGTCAAAAAAAAAGTTGACAACAAAATTTGCTCTTCATCAACAAAATTTCTACAAAAAAACTACAAATAAACTATAATTGCACCCACGCTGTCAACTTTATTGTCTTCCATCACATCGTACTAGTAGAGGGACTGGTGTCCTGTTCCTTTAAGTGAACTATTGACAAACGTTTTTGGCATCTGTCTCAAGGATTATATTCTATGAGTCCAAACACTATTTTTTAAAGGGGAAAGTAGGCATAAGGAAACAAATTTAATTGCTCATTTATGTGTTGTCCTGCTCATTCTGGTTTGAATAATGGGTCTATTATCTGTTATTACTAGTAACTGCAGGTAGCTATAAGATAAAAGTGTGTAAATAACGTTTTGGATTCAAAAAATAGTGTTTGGACTCATAGAATATACTTAGTTTTTTTCTTCTGACAAATGATGCCTTTAATAGTGTTTGGACTCATAGAATATAACTCAAAAAATAGTGTTTGGACTCATAGAATAATTGGCATCTGTCTCAAGGATTATATTAATCCTTGAGGGGGTATGGGGGGTGGGATGAGAGAGAGGCGGGTAAACTAAAACTGGAGAATATACGCTCCAAAAATCATGCCTAGTATAAATGAAGTAATAATTATACCTTTAATTTAAATTATAGTATATAAATGGTTGTGAGTTCGAGTCTCCCCAAGAGCAAGGTGGGTAGTTCTTGGAGGGAAGGATGCCGGGGTCTATTTGGAAACAGCCTCTCTACCTTAGGGTAGGGGTAAGGTCTGCGTACACACTACCCTCCCCAGACCCCACTAAGTGGGATTATACTGGGTTGTTGTTGTTGTTGTTATATAAATGGTAATTTGGTATACTTATATGTCATTAACACAATCCTTAAACAATAAAGGTAATAAAATTTGATATATGATATAGGTAGGTAAAAATCCCTTAAAGCTATTACATGTTTTTTGTTCCCATATGTTTATCCTACAAACTAATTACATTGATTACCTCATAAATTATGCAGTTCTAGATCTTAAACCAAAAACTTTATTAATAACCAGACTTATATAAAGATCCAGATGTTATATTAGTTACGTAGAAATTGCATCGATAATGCGTATATAGTTTTATGTTGCAAAACAAAAATTGTATCAGCTGTGCAAAATATTGTGCCAATATTATTAATATTTCTTTTTCTTATACATGGGACATGAACCTTAGATAGGAAGTTGTGGATGTTGAGCATTAAAATTATAGGTTAGGAGGTAGCTGTCACGCCACGAACATGAGCCTAGACGTACACGACACTCGGTGCCTAACTACATGTGACCGGGCGAACCAAGTGGCTGGCTGAATCAACATGTGATATCATAACATACTGAATGCGAAAGATAAACTAAACACATGTTGGTATACCGAAAGTCTTGATGATATAAATCAAAGTGCGGAGATACTAAAATAAGTCTGAAACATATATGTAGCCAACATTGCTTAACATGAAAAGCCCGAGACTTTATCTAATTGTTACTATAATCTATGAAGCCTCTAATAAAGTACTAAAAATACTATCTGTCTGAAAATACTGAAGACGGTAAGGTAATGATGATGCCCTGGAAGAACTGAGGATCACCAAATAGCTGGTACGAGAATCCTAGCGCTCTGAATCGTCAACATGTAAATCATTACCTACATTGTGGGATGCAGGCCTCGGGCAAAAGGGACATTAGTACATTTGAATTGCACTGGTATGTAAAGCAACTGAAAGAAAAAATTAAAAATTTTAAAGCTAAAACCAAGTTGATAAATGAGAACTAATAATTGATAACTAAAATGACAACTATTGAAACTGAAACTGAAATGATAACTAATAACTGAACTGATAACTGATAACTGAAATGATAAAGGAAGTAAGGATGATAACTGAAATGATAAAGGAAGTAAGGATATGAATACTCCCTCTTCTGAATGATGAACAACTTCTTTATTTGAATAAGCTACGGCCTCCGGCCCAATATATATGTGCACAAGCTACGGTCTGAGGCCCAAGTATACGTATACATAATTACAGCCTCAGACCCAAAAATACACGAAGTATAAACTACAGCCTTAGGCCGAAACATGCATAATGCATAAACTACGATTTAAGGCCCAAGTATGCATAAAGCATATAAACTATGGCCTCAGGCCCAAATACATGTGTTCAACATTATGGAACTGAGAATCAAACTGCAATACATTATAGTGAAATACTGAATGAGACTGAGTTACATGATACTGGAATACTGGATCACACTAAGTTACATAATACCAGAATACTGAATAGGAATAGACCGAGACATGTATTCTTGAACTGATTATGAACACTTAAATTTCTACTGTCTATGGCACACTGAGTAATCTATACTCGGGGACATCAAACACAAGTCTATATTGAATACGCATTGAGCTCACAACGTTCAGAATGAAAGCAGTGTACGAGTTATGAAGCTAGAGAATAGAAGTTCTAGAACTATTCAAAGAATTAGGCTTAACTATATTTCTGAGGCAATTGGTAACGTCATAAAAGAAATGTAGTGTATGGGGAATCATTAAAATTCCCAAATATAGAGAGTTAGCTTCACATACATTAACTTTCGACTCTTGAGCGTAATATAATGTTTGTCAACCCTTTCAACTTAATCTATAGCAATACAAGTCAAAGGGATTCCATATTAGCTATGACGCTTATGTTTTGGTTACTTAATTATCTTATCAAACACTTGGTGAGAATAAAATTTCATAGTCCTTATTAATGATATTTCTACACCCAATAACCCATTCTCTTATTCCTAGATAAATTCTAAAGTCTCAAATGGTTATAATCAACATTATTCTTTATCGCCCATAATGTAAAAATACCCTTAACCAATAATTAACAATCAACACCCCAAACCTATAATTGCTTTTCTATCAAACCCATCAACTCATATCTCATGAACTAAGGTTTAAAATCATTAAACCAATGATATAATCAATTAGAGGGTGAAGATATTACTTTCTTAACGTTCAACCTTCTTGAATTCTAGTTCTAGGGTTCCTTCTCTCAACAATGATGGCCCAATCAAATATCTAATGATTTGAAAGGTATCTCCGTAAGATATTGAAAAATTAAAATTAACTTAGAATCACCATTAGATCTTACCTTGGGTGGTGGAGGGACTCTTAAGGAGTTAGGTTTTTGAGAGTTTTTCTTTCTAGAGCAAGTTTTTATGTTTTGGGGCTGTGGGGGACGAAGTAAGGCTTTAAACCGGACCCCAATGAGCGCACCCGCGTACCTGCAGACCTGACCGCACGCGCAAAACGGTAGTAACACTACCTCAAAAGAAGCGCGGTCGCGCTCAAGGCGCGCATATCGCATACTGTTCTATAATACGCACATAACTTTTTGTACAGAGATTTGCTCGGGCTCCATAATATATTGTTGAAAGCTATTTAAAAAACCTACAACTTTCTGCTTTGAGTTTTCCCAAATTCCTTACACATATTCACTAAACCCTCCTGGAAGACAGACCTTCTGGAAACTTAGTCGATTTTGTCAAATCTTATGCACCTTCCATCTTGATTTTAAAATAACTATTTTACCCATAATCATCCCTATGAGACTTCACATGTCCAAAATATAACCTTACTACTCCTTTAACTCATCCATACCTAAGCCAAATCTACGGGTGTTACAGTAGTTTCGCATATTTCTACAACGTACAGAGTCTAGTCCATTAGGATTTTATCTTAGACTGCTAGTGGTTAGTGTTGAGTTCTCACTTCTCTTTCGTTCCTTTTAGTGCCAGATTTTATCTATTGGTTATTGTTTTGCTTATTTCCTGATTTTTGTAATGCCGTTATTTTTTTAATATGATTTTTATTGATGGTACTGGTATATTGCCTCTTTTCGTCTTCTTGAGCCGAGGGTATTTCGAAAACAATCTCTCTACCCCTCGGGAGGGGTAAGATTTACGGACACACTATCCTCCCCATACCCTGCTAGTAAATTTCACTTAGTCATTGTTGTTATATTTTTGTCATATGCGGCCAAAGTCTTAAATTAACCGAAGACTTATCGTTTTTGGCTCATTCGCCAGATCACGTAACATTGTAAAACTCCCTACTGATAAGTTTGGAGTAATGAAACTCAGTTTAGTATAATCTGCTCTTTAGTTAAGTCTTTTTTTCGTTAGAATACTACATGTTAATTCAAATTTTAAACTTGAAACAATGAATCACATAGGTAAAAAAATTTATCAAATTAATATCTATGATAAAAAAAGCTCATTTGTTTATTATACAATCTGATATTTCGGGGCTCTGAATTCAAGTAAAACGTCATAAAGCAGTCCCCTCTAACGTAATCTAACTATAGATTACTTTTTTGTTACTTACTTATGAAATTTGACTATATTCTTATTGCATTAATTTTGCCAGATAATAATACATTCATTCATGGGCTATATATACATAGGTTTCTCACATTTTCTTCTCACTACATTTTGTCTGAATATTATTTCCTCCTCTCTAAATACATCTTGTCTTAATATTTTTCTTTTGTAACTTAAGAAAAAATAGCTATGGAAGGTTCAAGTTCAGGGTCCAAAATAAAGCGAGTTTTGGTGCCAAATCCAAGGAAAAGATTTAGGAGAAACTCTGTGGAAACAAATAATAATAATAATGATGAATCAAATAATTCTACTGTTTATCTTCCTATTGAAATTGTTGATAGGATTTTCACTTTTTTACCTATCGAATCTGCTATTATTTCTTCTTCTCTTGTTGGTAAACCATATAGACATTCATGGTTATATTCTCGTAATCTTTGTTTTGATAAAGATTTTAGGCGACGTTGTCGAGCGAGACAATGGTCAGAGGCGTCAATTGTTAATTATATATTACAAAGGCACTTAGGTGACAAAATAAGTAATTTTAAATTATATGCTTCTCCTGTACCATATGGTGCTTATTTTCAGAATTGGTTTAAAACGGTTGCATCAAAAGGCGTTGAAGATTTTCAAGTTGAGTTAATTCAACCTTACGCTTTTTGTCAAATAAATTCTGATATTTTCACTGACCAAACTCTTCGTGTCTTAAAATTAATTCGTTGTGAACTATTTTTGTCACAAAATTTGAGTGGTTTACAATTCTTGAAATCTCTTAGTCTAAGTATGATTCCTGTGACACCTTCTTTTACTAAAAAATTGTTTTCAAGCTGTTTGCTTCTTGAATATTTGGCTTTAGAGGGTTGTTGTTTGCTTGGTGAAATTACCATTGAGGGTTTGAATAGGTTTAGTGCTCTTGTCCTTAAACATTGCATTGACTTAATTTTGGTCACTATTAATAATCCAAGTATTACCACACTTCATTATAGTGGTAAGATTAATAAAATTAAGTTTGTGGATCCAATGGTCATAAGATTAAAAGATGTGATTTTGGATTTTGGTGCTACAAAAGGGCTTCAACATATAGCTCATAGGGATGATTTGTTGCAAGTTTTGAGAGATGTTGAGACTCTCTCAATTACCAATGCTTTTCTTGAGGTAAAATAATTACATCATATATTTTTTTTCCCTTTTTTTATAATTTAATTTATATTGAGTGACCGCGTAAATAATTTTTTTTTATTATTTGATTAGGGGCTTTCTACAAGATTTGTGGAATTTGAATACAGAGATGTGGAGTACTATTTTCAGAATTTGAAGGAACTCCAATTGGTTAGACGTGGATTGAGCTTTATCAACCCTTGGGACATTCTTTGTTTTGTCAAGAATTGTCCCAACATAGAGAGACTCTTTATTGATGTAAGTGTATATATATATATATATATATTCTGACCTTTTAAACAATTTTTTTTTTTGGTTAAATGGCTATTTATTTATTTCTTAATTTTTCTTGTGTTTGTGAATTTTTTTGTATTAATTTGTTTGTCTATGTTTACTTTTCAACTTGAAAATAGAACTTTTCATGATTTGTTAATCACAAGAATAAAAAGTTAACAAATTGAAACCATCAACATATATAGATTTTATATTCAATGCCTTTCTCTTTAGATCTGATATTTTAAAAAGGAAAATTTAAGTGATATCTGTTCCTATATAGAAAATAATCAAACCTACTATCAAAAAGGAAAACGAGAAATAATCTGGACTATTAGAATCAGTTGATGATGTTGTCTCCGGGGTATTGTCACTTTTAAGTCCGTATCAGAAGCTATTTATATTTAATAGTCGAAACACTGGCTCTTCTATTATATAGAAATATATATCTATATTACTTTTTTTCGGTTATTATTTTTACAACAACTATACTGTGTCATTTTTCCTCGTTTCTCGTTAATTCGTACTTACATCTTTGAATTAAAACTCGTAGCCACAACTAGCTTGTTTTATCTATTTCACTTGTAGAGAATAATGTGCTTGTTTTAACTTTTGTACCGTGCTTTATATTAATGTTATCGCATGGTTCTTGGGAAATGAAAAAAAGAAGAAGAGGAAAACTCTTTATTTAATTAGTGAAGTAATTAACAAAATTAATTATGCAGTTTGGTCTTTATGCAATGGAAGTTGGAAGCTATTGGAATATGGTGGCAAAGGAAAAATTTGAGAAATGCCAAACAGAATTCCCACAACTGAAGTTATTGAAGATGAAGAGGTTTAAGAAACTTGAGCTTGAAGAAAAATTGGTGAAATATTTCTTGTTGCATGCTACGTCTCTGGAGTCTTTGATTTTGTTGGAGGCAAAAAATTATCGTCATGAAATTAAACTGAGTGATATTATTTATTATAAAACAGTTTCAAACGTAGCTACTGTTGTTACCTTTAGTGCTTATCAAGATCAAAGTCGTGTGTTTCCTAAGCATAAAGTACTGCAGTGAGCGCGGAAGAAAGACAGTCGGTGCATAAGATATTTCGTGTTTATGTGAATCGGAAATATATTCATGCATTCATCAAAAAAATTGTTGTCTTTTTTTTCTCTTTTTGTTTCAGACATTAGTGGAGCAGTACTTGTTGCGGTGAGAATAAGTAGTCAAAGAAGGGATATAATATCAATATTATTCTTGTTGTAATGAGAAAAATTGGAGATGATGTACTGCTGATTTTAAATGATTTTTGCATCTTTTGGATTTCATATATGGGTTTTTATCGTTTCTCTTCATTTTTACTCTTTGAATTCACCATCTCATGACCTAAAAAGCTTAAACATTTATAATATTCATTATATTATTTAGATGTTAATCTTCATTGCCCTGCGTTTTACAGACTAATGTGTGTATAATTAAGCCAGTAATTTCCTCCCCCTCCACCGCCTTCTCACTACTTATAATCGCTCCTAGGGGTCAGTGGCGGAGCTAGAACCTTCATGAAAGATGTTCAAAATAAAAAATTTGTACCTAGTGAGAATTAAACTCATGACCTTTATGTAAATTTTGAACACCCTTGACCACTAAACTACACTTTTGGATAGTGTTAAGGATGTTCAAAACTTAATATATAGAGATAAAAAATAAATTTTACCTTATATATACAGTGTAATTTTTCGGCGAAGGATGTTCGGGTGAACACCCTTGCGCCCTCCTAAATCCGCCACTGCTAGGGGTATTCAAACCGAACTAGAAAATCGCACCAAACCAATTAAAAAATTAACCTGAGTAGGTTTGGTTTGGCATCAAGCGAAAAACTCGAACCAAACCGATATATAAATATATAATTTTATATATACTATTAAGACTTTATAGCATTTTCTTCAAAATATTTCTAGAAATATTTAGGATCCTCTCATGAGATTTAATATAATAGAACTATGAAGTGCATCTATTTTTATTTACTTTAAATAACGGGTTTTACCATCACTTATTTATCATGTGTTATTGAAATGTGTAAATCTCTTTATTTTTTTTATTTTCATATATCAACATCTATTACATTTTCTTATATTTTTTTTCGAATTTGAAATGGTATCTATATAATATTAAAATTAAATTGAATTATTTAGGTTTCATATTGATTTTTATGTTTAAGTATTAAATTTGGTTAACCTTAAAAGCCTAAACAAAAAATTATTATTAGATGGCTAAGAATATAACTATCATGTGTTACTAAATAAACTCTCCCATGAGAAAATATTAGTAGATCATATAATTGTAAGTTCTTTCCATTTTTATTAAACATAGATTCACTTAGCAAAACTTTATCTATTAACTTTAACAAAGTAAGATTGAAATAATATTCATGCTACAAAAAAATTCGAAAACCCCAAAAAAAATCAACGAAGCCGAACCATTCCAAACTGATATAGTTGGTTTGGTTTGATTTGGATATAGCAATTCTTAGATTACATAAATTCAAATTCAATTCTGCCTTGACATTTTAAGTATTATAAGATGGTAGTAAACACGAGCATGTTGAGTGAATAAGAAATGGATGCAATATCTAAAGACACCAATGTATTTAGAAGGCATACTAAACTTAGGGTTACAGCCGCCAAATCGCGTCATACGTAACTCTGACTATTAACATAATATGAAAAGATTATAGTATATAATTATGATTGATATACTAATAAAAGTACGCTAATAATTTCATCATGGTATAGTGATAGTTGCATCCGCAATTATTCATGTATTTAATATATCCGTTACTTGTAAGAAACCTAAATATGGTTCTTTAGTATCAGTGCACTCAAATCTAGCTATTCTTCACATCGGTGATTACCTACTTGCATTGTCTGCTTCAATGGATTCTCTTTTATTTTGTCGAATGGAGTAGTTTTTAATTGCTCTTTTGATAGTCACATAAACCTTAAATTTATTTCAGTAAAGACTTATGCCGCCTCACGATCACATTAAATCAATGAAAACAAGACAAATATATTTCTGATATGATATTTATCGCTTAATCATGGTTAATAATATGCATTCTTACTTTAATTTTAATTGTTAAAATTAAATTATTTAATTGTTATATAAATATGTGGTGCGCATAATATTACCTTGTCCCATACTATAAGGTCAGTTGCATAGCTAATTCTACAGAAATAATAGGTGTTTACTCATTATTTAAGGTGGAAGTTGGAACTCTTTTCAAATTGAGCATGCAGTTTTAAATAAGACTGTATTGCGGGCAGGTCCTGGACCGGGCCCGGACCGAAACCGTGTGCCTGACGGGTCTAACGGGCCTGATGGGCCGGTCCTAGTGAGCCGGGCTCATATGGTCCCAAAAACCGTGGCGGGCCGGTCCTGTTATTTTAGCCCACGAGCCCGGACCGGCTAGCGGGCCTGGGCCGGTCATAGCAGGCCTCAACGGTAATATTTTTTTAATTTTTTTCTTTTAAAAAGCCAAACGGTAAAAAATTTAAGAAATAGCCATTAGAGCTGCCATTTTGACCGTTTGGAACTTGCAAAAATAGTCAGGGGTTCAGGGGCTAAAAGAGTTGTGGGCTTAAAGGCACTTAAATCTTGGACGGAGTTCAGGGGTTCTCAAGGTGATAACTATAATGAAACTTCACATAAATGAGTTTCAAGTTTATTTGTCGCAGGGACTTGAAGAAGAGAATCCAGACAGCGGTTTTGATCTTTTGGAATGGTGGAAGTCAAGGGAAAAATATTTTTCGGTTCTTGCAAGCATGGCTCGGGATATTTTAGCGATTCAAGCTTCAACTGTTGCATCTGAGAGCGCCTTCACCCAAACAAGACTTCAAATAGATGATCATAGAGCATCTATGAGGGAGAGCTTGGAAAAATCAGTGTTATTCAGAGATTGGATCCGCTCGGAAAGAAGAAACTTTGGACTTGCGGAATCATAACGAGATGTGGATAAAGCTTATGAAGAAATGATAGCTGAACTTGCAGAGGATGCTGCTTCGCCCGGAAGTGATGATAAACAAGCTTATTTTCCACCACCACCAACGGAACCTCCTCCAAACCTTGAAGGATTTATGAGATTTGTTAGAGATACAATGTAGATTATATTATAACTTGTACTTTGGCACATCTTCCTTAATTTTTTTTTTCCTTTTAATGGTGGTATTAGTACCTTGTTGTGCTCATTCCATTGGGGGGAAGAAGACTAAGAAAGATATGTCATTTGTGGTAATAAAAATTATAAGACATGCCTTTGATTCTTTGAATATCTCTTTGCAAAAGAAGCAACAAATGAATTTTGTTTGTGTAAATCAGTATCACAAGCAGTTCCTCTGTTGTTTGCCACTGATGTATTATGGACAAACATCCTAGGAACTGAACTACCTAGATCTATTTTGGGTTGTAACTTAAGTATAATTTGGCAAAACTATGCATCCTTGGGGGCCTTAAAGTACCCCAGCAACTGTCAAAGTAGTAACACCATGTGTTAACTTAAATTATATACACATATATATATATATATATATATATATACACACACACACACACATATATATACATCCCAAATGGCCATATTTTTAAAATAGCCGTTATTTTGTTTTTTATTCAAATTACACAAATAACCTTTTCTAACACTATAAATACCCCCTCCCTCTTCTTCATTTCAATACTCAAAACTCATTTCACAAACTAAATTTCTCTCAATCTCTCACTCTCCACTTTTCAAGACTTAAAGTCTCAACTCTCAATCTCAATTTTCAAGTTAAATCATGCCTCTTCCGGAAAGAGTGCACTTATTTGTTACGCAACACTATGATGTGCTAGAAGAAAATGAAGAAGGCTTTAAAGTGCAAGAATTGTGGTAAAGTTTTAAATTTTCGTATAGGGTCCGGCACAGGCAGTTTAAGGAGGCATATCAAGTATTGTGTTGAGGGTGTTCCACCCCCGCACTTCCGTTTTTGTACTTTATTTTCTTGAAGGTATTATGTTTCATGTTGTACTTTTTTATTAATTTATTAAGTATACAAATTTAGTTTTACAATTATTTCGTTATTTTACTCTTTCGTCGAACATTTTTATTAATTATATTTCTATATTATACATACTACATATATTTACATATCCATATATAAGTGCAATATATATATATATATATATATATATATATATATATATATATATATATATATATATATATATATATATATATATATATATATATATTATATTAAAAGCACGAAATCTCTGAAATTAAAAAGTCCATTAGGCCCGCTACGGCCACGAGCCCGACCCGCTAAGCCTAGGACCACAGTGTACTTAGATCTGTCACGGGCCGATTCAATCCCCAAACCCACCAAACCCGGGACCGCCAGAATCCAGGCCCGCCAAATTTAGAACTGTGAAGACCGGCCCATCAGGCCCGATTAGGCCCGAGCACGCCCACCAAGCAGCCTTAGTTTAAATGGACAAATGGATAAAGATACAATGTGACATAATACGTAGCTAATCCCAAAATTAATTCCAAAGGTAGAGAAAGTGTGCAGAGATAAACACGAATTTTAATAAAGGACCATGAAGGTTCAGAGGATTATTTAATGGCCTTCTTCAAATGGTGTTTGATTTGATGTCCACGTGTACGTGAGCTTATAATTTTTTTTGTAAAATTAGATATTTTATGTAAGGGGGTTCGCGATTCGGTTTGGTCGGTTTTTGATTAAAACTAAAATCAAATCAATTTAATCGGTTTTTAAAATTTTAAAACTAAAGCCAAACCAAATTAAATACAAACCATCGGTTTGATTGTTGTTGGTTTGGTTCGGTTTGGTTCGATTTTTCGGTTCTTAATAAGCTAATGATAAGTCGATAATATTAAAACAACGCTAGACAACAATCTGAAAATAATTTGCCAAATTATGTTATGTTTTTTATATTTTTCTTTGAGAACTGAAAGCTTATTTATATGTTTATATGAAAAGATGAACAAAAAATAAACTAAAAGTTTACTTTCCCAAGCTTTAGCCATTATTCTCTTGCAATTGGAATGTGCTTTCTTTACTCTTGTGGCAGTTTTTTTTAACTCTTCTTTTAGGTAAAAGTATGTGCGGAGTATTAGAGAATTAGAGTTTATTAATGAAAAGAAAATTGGTTGAATCCTATTGTTTTGGGCTTAGGCAATCTTTTAAGATATAATAGGATAAACCAAAATTCAAAATAATAATTAAAATTATTAAAAAAAGATATTATATTATATAAATAATTATTAAAGTTTGTAGGCGAAATATATAAACATCCCCTTGAAGTTGTCATCAACGAGTTAGACACTTCAAGTGACTATTACTTAGATCAAATAGACACAGGTCGCTGATGTGGCATATCTGTGATTGCTAACCAAATTTTGAGCGCGTGACCCTTTTTTTGCAGCCTATTTTTTATTTATTTATGAAAAACCATGAAATACCTGTCTTCTTCTTTCAAGTGCAAACCTCCATGAAACCACCATAACTTCCATAAAAACCAGTCACAAAGGTTCCAACCAAGCCACCTTAAATCACTAAAAAAATATATATGTTTTTTATTTTTCTTCTTAAAGTACAGAACTTGTTTTTCATTTATACTTATCAAGCATTTCAAGAATTTATTTTAGCATCTATTTCTCGGAACGCCAACATTGACTTTATGAAGGAACGACCGAAAATCGCGGCTCTGACCGGCGAGCTAAGCTTGACCGGAAATCTGGAGAGAGGATTTAGAGAATCGGGCGAGGAAAATGGCATATTTTGGTTGTGTGTGGGGGTGCTAGTTTTAGTTGTAGAAGAAAGAAGATGAAGTGGGGGGTAGGTGGGGGTGCTAGTTTTGGTTGTGGAAGGAAGAAGATGAAGCGGGGGATGGGTTGGAAAAAACTGATGTTGCTTTGGGGAAGTTTTGTTTTTTATTTAATTTTTTTTGTTA